>QANW01003840.1:2412324-2458575 GCA_003254865.1 Dryas drummondii
TTTTTATATGCTAAAATTTAATAGTTTGTTTGTATGCTTATATGTATATTGTTAGATTAATTATAGTTTAGTTTGTATGTTACATTTAGTTTAGTTGTAATTGCAAAATTTCCGATGACGTAGTCCAGCACTCCTCGAGTACTGGGTGAGGTCATGTGGCACGAAGCGCTTGTGCGAAGTTATCAATCGATAACTTTGTACATTTAACTAGTCGTGCGAAGTTATCAGTGGATAACTTTGTACACTAAATTTAAATTCACCTTAGATCCGTTAGAGAGTCTATTGGACGCGCTCCAATATGATTCTTGAATTGTCCAGATTACCCATGAACAGTTTGGGAGTGCACAATTATGTGTTGTGGTTAGCGGTTCATGTGATGTGGATTAGTTAGTTTGTTAGTTTTTAAATATAAAATTTAGTTTAATTACAAAATGTAGATTAATTAGTTTGAGAAATATAATTTAGTTATAAGGTGAAAGGCAATGGAGTCAGCTCCCAATGATGTAGTTCAGCCATNAGTGGCGTTTTTTGTGCGATCATTTCATGAGTCCGTCGTTTTTGGTACGTTTTATCATCTTAAGACTTTAAAAAATCGATTATTGTTTTGTTATTCTATTATTGTATACATACACTAACATATTTATAATTTGCTTAATATTTAACAGAAGAAGTCGGTCGCCAACGCCAGAAACCGGAAAGGGAAGCCGTTTAACCATCATAGTGGTCCGACGCCCATCTCATATCGAGTGGAGTCGCGACGTCGGGTACGTCATTATTTAATTTAATACATATATATTCTTTAATATTGGTTGGGTTTTTGACAAAATTATTTTCTTTTTCAGCGTGGGTCGCAATTCCCGGAGATAGATACTTTCGGAGATATCTATGTTCATCCCGGTTGTGATGCGGCCAAGGCAAAACATGTTAGTTTTTTATATTTTAAAATTCATCATATAATTTTTTATATTTATTTTTCTAATTGGTTACTTGTATATATAACATTTTGAAGGATGGGATGGTGGCCAACTTGAGAATATATTTGGAGAGCTTGGCCGAGCAGCACCCTCCGGGTACTCCGTTTGAGTCGATTCCAGTACCCGATCCCGATGTCGGACTTCGCATTATGATAGACTCATTGGGTGTTAGGCCCAGTAAGAAAATACGCGGCATGGGATATGGGCGGATTCGTGATGTTCGATCCTCGTCTTCGTCTTCATCTTCGTCTCAGCCATCTGCAGTCGTCGCAGGGTTGTCCGCTCAAGTGAAGAAGTTGCAGGAGGACTTACGAGCTGAGAGAGCGGAGAAGGAGGCGTTGTATGCTGCATTAACCAAGGCGATACCTGGGTTTGTCCCGCCACCATCTTCTCATCAACTTCCGTCAGATATGAATGATGATGATGCTACTAGTTTAGAATAGATTGACTATATATATTAGGGTTAATTACTAATTTGTATGGATATTTTGATATATAAATTTATGAATTTTGTTTTATATAATTTTTGAATAAAGAATTGTTTTTTAATATTAAATTTAAATAAAAAAAAAAACAATTTTTTAAAAAAAAAAAAATGTTTGGGCGACGGACTTTTTCGTCGCCCAAAGGGTGTTTGGGTGACGAACAAAGCTATTCCTCGCCCAAAGCATGTTTGGGCGACGAAAAAGGGTATTCGTCGCCCAAATCCTCTTTGGGCGACGAAAAAGTCTGTCGCCCAAAGCACGTTCCAGCGAGAAAATTAGTTATTCCTCTCCCAAATCATGTTTAGGCGAATCGTCGCCCAAACATGCTTTGGGCGACAAATAAGGGTGTTCGTCGCCCAAACCCTCTTTGGGCGACGAAATGTTTTCGTCGCCTAAACATGCTTTGGGCGACGAATTTTATGTTTTAGGAGACAAAAAAAATTCGTCGCCCCAGATTTCTTTGGGCGACGAAATTTATGAGTTCGTCGCCCAAACTCTTGGGCGTAGAATTTTGGGCGTCCAAATGCTCGACGAACTAATTTCGTCGTCCAAACTTTTGGGCGACGAATTCCGTTCCTCTCCCAAACCCTTTTTTCTTGTAGTGATATGGTACAGGTCATATACCTAATAGGGTTGTTAGGCTAAATGACTAAAACCATATACTAATAATAATATAATATACCATATTATACATTTATGATTGAGGTAATTACATAAATCATAAATAGTCCATAACTCCATAGTCCATATTAATATTAATATATTATACCATATTATACTATATTTTACTATATTATATCATATTATACAATATACTAATTAAATTACTAATATTATCATATTATCATACTATACCATATTATCATATTATACTATATTATACCATATTATACCATATTATACTATATACTATATACCAAACTCTAAGTTACCAACTATGAATCTATGAAGTATAAATTTATAGTATTAGACTACTAGGGTATAGAAATTAGTAATTTAGTATGAGATATCATATACATATACTATATAGGGTACATTTATAATTTAGTATAATATTAGGGTTTAGGGTATTTTTAATTAGTTTTTATATAGAAATGTATTATATAAATTAAAAAATATATAAGTTAATAAGTTATAGGGTTTATAAATTTATATATGTTTTATATAAATTATAGAAAATTAGAAATGTGTTATATAAAATTATAAATTATATAGAAAAGTATTTAGGATTTTAGTATTTTTTTATTTAGGGTATATCGATATAGTATAGAAATGTATAAAAATGAATTATTTTAATTATATATTTTCAATACACGGTCAGTATCGGTATACCGTCGGTACCGGGCTTTGTGAACCGGTACCGTTACCGAAATCATCGGTATCGGTATTGGTAACCGACTAATTTGGTATTTTTCGATATCAAAACCAGTACGGTATCAGTATTTTTCGGTATTTCGATAATTAAACCCAGCCCTACATACAACCACATATCATTATTCAAAACTCATTTTCACCTAAAATCTCTTAACACCCATATCATTATCCACAACCAGACAACACCCAAAACCATTGTCGAAAAAAAAGGAACACTTGGGACCACGACCACTGACCCACACATCTAATAAAAATTTAAGACTAAGAGAAAGTGACTTTTATTGCCCACATAACCACGTATCATTTTTCAGAACCCATTTTCACCCAAAATCCCTTCAACACCCATATCATTATCCACAACCAGACAACACCCAAAACTCATATCATTGTCGAAAAAAAAAAAAGAACACTTAGGACCACGACCATTGACCCACACATCTAATAAAAATTCAAGACTAAGAGAAAGTGACTTTATTGCCCACATAACCACATATCATTATTCAAAACCATTTTAACGGAGAAGCCTACAATGAGTGAAGATATTTATTTGCTAAGTAAAATGTATTAATAAAATTACATATATATGAATTATCTTTATAATTAAAGATGAATTAGTCAATACCTTTATCTTTTGATTCTTTTCCCATTACTCCTTTATCAATTATCTTTATAATTAAAGATGAATTAGTCAATACCCTAATTATAAAGATAATTCATTATCTTTATAATTAAAGATGAATTAGTCAAAACCTTTATCTTTTCCCATTACTCCTTTAAAATACAGCAACAATGTACTCTCTCTCTCTCTCTCTCTCTCTCTCTCTCTCTCATATTCTTCTGAGTTTCATCCAATACCTTAATCAAATGTCTCTGCCAATTACAGTAATACATTGTGTGAGATTGGTGTTGTGTGATTTGATTATCAGCTTTGGCTATCTTACCTTGATAAACAAAATAGTGAATGAGTAGAAAAAATTTCTTCCAAAATAATAGATTTAATTGAAATAGATTTTAGGGTCCAAAAAAGTAGATTTGGGAAAGCATGATGCGTCATATAAAATGGCTTTGTGAATTAAAGCTCCGATGAACTAGATACGTCATCGTAAGTCACTATTTTATAATTACTTTTAGTTGTGCTAATAAGAATTCAACAGAGATGCCTGCAATGAGCGAAGATATTTATTTGCTAAGTAAAATGTATTAATAAAATTACATATATATGAATTATCTTTATAATTAAATATGAATTAGTCAATACCTTTATCTTTTGATTCTTTTCCCATTACTCCTTTATCAATTATCTTTATAATTAAAGATGAATTAGTCAATACCCTAATTATAAAGATAATTCATTATCTTTATAATTAAAGATGAATTAGGAGCCGTGGGAGAACCAGCTGATCGAATAGTGTCAATAGGAGGGAAGATTTGTTCCAAAATAGTATATTCGATTGGAGTAGATGTTAGGGTTCAAATCCTTTCTTAGATCTGGGTTTGTTTCTTTGTTTACTTTAGTAAGAAATTTATTAATTTTCTTTATTTAATTAAGTTTTGTAAGGGTTTAAGAAATGTTAAATAAGTTTTTTTAAAAGTTTACGTGTCAAATGATCACCATTAAATGTCAAGAAACTAGATTAAACTTGAAATAATGGCTATGAAATGATTTGCAAGAAAGAAATGATATTTTTATTATTTTTTTTTGTTTTGTTTTATTACATAACTTTTAAGATAGTTTTTAAAGATTTATGAAAAATATTAAAATAATCTTTTTACAAGTACGATGTATCTACACACAAGATCAAATGTGCTACAATTGAAATCGAGATGTGTTACAACCAGTTGATGATGTGTTGACATCATGTCCGCATTATATTGGTGTCCGCTTTACTGTTCATCATTCCTTACATTTTAATATAATTTATGTTTTAAAATATTTTTTAATGTAGATTTTATAAAAGGGACCCCACTTTCATTTTCGCACAGGCCTCACGTAATTCGGGGCCGGCCCGTATTGTCAGTGAAAAGTTCTTTTTTGTGCCTTATAATTTGGATGATCATTCAAACATATACAAAACAAAAAGCCCATCCGTAGTACTTTGATTATGATGATTTTTGGACCCGGCCACCACAAATTATCATTGAAGTATAAATCAGCCATGGCAGCCAGTCCGAAAGTTTAATTTGACGTTCCGAAAGTATAAGACTAGTTTATCTATTAATTAATAAAATAAAACAACAACGTACGCTTGCATTTGCTGATTTGCTCAACATGCACATGATCAAATGAACAACTGATCAGTGAACAACCATATATCCTGAAGATAATCAATTAATTAATAATTGAAACAACACACACAATAGTTTTATTTCAGACCACAAAAGAAAAAAACAACACATGCAGGCACTGTATTCTGTCTGCTGATACTCACATAGTCACATATCACAATTATTTCAGCTACTATACGTACCGTTGGATCGCTTTATAGCTTAGCTAAGCATCAAGCCAGTGGCCTTGGACAAACTTTTGTGGCTTGATTCTCAAGCCAACTTCTCTGAAGGCGTCTCCCTCATCATCAAGAATGATCTTGTCACCAACTTGGAGTTGGTAGTAGCGGACATATTTGAGCCAACCCTCTCCTTGAAGAACTGGCTTTGGGTAACCTTCGCTTCGAGTGGCGAGGCAAAAACACCAAGACATCCCCTTCCCATCCACAACCAGAAATTGAACCTCATGACTGCCAGCTTTAATCTGAGGCAGTTTGCTAAGCCATTTCTTCGGAATCGACAGTTTTTGCTCTACATCACTTGCACGGAGGATTTTTTCATAGTCTGCCATTGTTTGCTTCTTAATGGTAGCTTATCAGCTATATATCATTTTGCTAACTCTTTGTTTTTACCCATTTAGTCAAATTTTATGAGAAATATGGGTCCCGCTTTGTGTCCGCGGGCACATGCCTCTCCTCTTGCTCCCTATAGAAATGGGCATGATAATCGACGAACCAATCGGCAATCAATTTAACTCTTAAAAGTCAAATAATATATGTTAATCTAGATCCACTGAGCCTCCAGCAAAAAATAAAGTTGGGAGCAAAAGTGAATGACATAATGAGTCTCAATGTCTCATAACAATTATAAGCCTCTCTCTCTCTCTCTCTCTCTCTCTCTCTCTCTCTCTCTCNTCTCTCTCTCTCTCTCTCTCTCTCCTTTTCTAGCAACTCGTATATGCTAGCGAAAATGGGTTGAAAATAAGCCAACTACATTTGTGCAAAAAAGAAAGTTTAAAATATATTTTAGTTAAATTTTTAAGAAGTGCAAAAATGCAACCGCCCCCTAAATAGAACGAAAAAGACAACATGGGGCCCAAACAAGAATTTGTATCGAATCGAACCTTCTTCAAGGCAACAATTTTTCTAGTGGTCATCACCTTGAAAATTAGGTTATAGTATACACTTCACTTACGTAGTGGTATGTGTGCATTCATATGCAAATAAAAAGAAGAAATTAAATTTAGAAGTGGTAAGGTTTAATTCAAAAAATTAACTAATGTCGAACGTCCTGGTAATGCACGTTGAAGGGTATTTTGCTAAGTATAATATTTATGTTCTCTTCTATAATTAGTGTGCTTGAAGGTATTGTTAATGATGGATTAAGTTTTGATAAAAAAAAATAAGACAAAATAATTTGTTGGAGTATATGCAATCTTTCAACTTGGTTTTTTCTTTGAGTACATCACTTGTATTTCTTTGTAGCTAGTTTAAGAGGCAAAAATCCAGAAACCTTTTTTTAACCGAAATAAGAACAATAGCCAAATGTACTGGGTCCTCAGGTTTCAAAAGTATGGTTCCTAATCCCAAAAGGTTTTTTCTTTGTGGCACTGATCCGAAAGGGTTTTAATATTATCTTTTAGGGAATAATGTTATTTTGATCCACAAATTATTATATTTGTATCAATTTGTTCTCTAGACTTCTAATTTAGAAAATTAAAGACTCTATTTTTTTCAATTTTGCTAATTGAGGGCATTCCGTCAATTTACAAATTTTTTATTTAAATTTCCATTGTATAGCACCATATGCCAATTATGTGGAGTCCTTTTTTAGGGAAAAATGATCCCTTCCATTTAGATCTTACCATTTTTTCCCTATACACCATTTTTTCTTCTTTCATTTTTCTTTAAATTTGGTTGAAAAATACGTAAATTGAAAGAATAACCTTAATTGTTAAAAAAAAAAAAAACATGATTCTTAACTTTCTAAATTAAAAATTTATGGACTAAATTGATATAAGTGTAATAATTTAGGAATCAAAGTAATATTAATCCCTACCTTTTATGCCTACCGCACACATTAATATCTTCTTTTCATTCAAATAAAGCCGGTACATACATTAAGTGAAATATCCAAAATTTCATAAATTGGTCATAATTAATCCAACACAAACACAACACAAAATACGAATAGACCCAACTTAGATCGACTTGATTGTATTTGGTTTAAACTTTGTAATTTGTAAAGTTTAATTAGAAGTTTGAAAGTGCAAAGTTAAATATTCTACACAAGTGCACATCTATATATCATTCTGCTAACTCTTTGTTATTACTCATTTAGTCAAAGTTTATGTAAGAAATATGGGTCCCCTTTGTGTCAGCATGGGCACTTGCCCCTCCACTTGCTCACCACAGAAATGGGGAACGGTGGGGAACAAGATATTCAACGAACCAATCGGCTATTAATTTAACCCTTAAAAGTCAATAATATATGTTGATCGAATACACTGAGCCTTCAGCAACTTGTTAAAATGGGTTGAAAACACTCAAATTAAAGCACACAATCAAAAGTGCCCTTGTTTTGGACCATGCGATGATTAAACCCTATTATTAGCTAGGTAGGTACGTAGTTCTAGTGCTCCAGCACTCAAAAGTACCCAATTGATGTGCTTGAGAGTCCCAAATGTCCATAAATTAGATGGCCCCACCACTCACCTCCTTCGATCTTTTTTCTTTGTTCGAGCACCTCCTTAAATCTGAATTTGAAACCGTTTTCATCTTTTTTTTTTTTTTTTTTTATGAAAATATGAAAGATAAATTAATTAAAACTCATATAAAATTACAACGGTTTTCTAGTAAAGCGTCCTAAATAAATTTAGAGGCTTATCCTCAAATTAAATTCAGAAAAATTTTCAGAGTGTCACAAAATCTACCTTTTGAAGTTGATCATACTATAAGAAAAATATAATTGAGCGACGAACTTCACCAAACCCAAATTCGTCGCCTAAAACAACATTGGGTAATGAATTTCGAATTTTGTCACTTAAAACACAACAAGTTTGAGCGACGCACATTTTCGTCACCCAAATTGGTTTTAGGCGACGAATATTACCATCGTCACCCAAACGAACATTTAGGTGACGAACATATTGCGTTGCCCAAAGTTACTCGCCAAAATGGCCTTGAAGGCATACTTTAGGCAACGGAAGGTTGGTTTTGTTGCCTCAAGGGACTTTAGGTGACGAAAGTTTAGTTTTGTCGCTAAAACAACCCTTAAGCAACACAACCATGTCATGGCCCAAAGTGACATTAGGCGACGAAAAAAACCTTCTGTCACCTCAGGGGACTTTGGGCAACGAAGCTCTTTCGTCGCCCAAAGTTACGCGCCAAAATGGCCTTGAAGGCATACTTTGGGAGACAGAAGGTTGTTTTCATCGCCTAATGTGGCTTTAGGCAACGAAAATTTTGTTTCGTAGCCCTAACCGCTCTTAAGCGACGCATCCATGTCGTCGCCCAAAGTGACATTAGGTGACGAAAACAACCTTCTGTCGCTTCAAGGTACTTTGGGTGATGAATCGCGTTCGTCACCCAAAGGTCTTAAGTGCATTTTTATTTATGTACAACCATACATCTCGATTATGTTTTTAACGTTACGAACCATTTATTTTTTAATTCTCCACTTGAAGATCATTCCTGCAAAAATTTATCTCAATCAGAGATATAAAAGTTAGATAACGGTGATGAACTTATGAACGATCATGATCATTTGACTCTCTAGTTTTTGGCATTTATTCTTTTGATACAAGTAATCCTATGCTAAGAAGGAAAGAAATCTCAAAATGATATTAGGAAAGTAATCTCTTGATTTGATTATGTATCTTAATAGAAGAAAAAAATATAAGTGTTGTACAAGAGAATATAAAGTATTAACTTCAATTATATTGCTTTTGAGTAGGGCTGTAAATCAGCTCGATACAGCTTGAGTTCGTATCGAGTTCGGCTCGAGTTTGGTTCGATTAAGCTCGACTCGAAAAAAAATAAGTCAAGCCGAAGTCGCTCGTTTAAGAAACAAGCCAAGCTTGAGCTTTAGTATGTTCGACTCGAAAAGCTCATTAGCAGCTCGTATTTTCTAGTTTATATGTTTCATACCTCATTTTCTATAGCTTATATGAAGACTTGCTATTTTTATTCCTACTTTGTTTTTGTATTGTTTGGTTATAAGACTTCTACTATCTTACGTCTCTTTTTTAATGAGAATTTTTGAAAATGGTATAAGTTATCAATGTTTAGATGAAATTATTTGGTCCAGTTGTATAATTACATAAATTTGATTGAACATACACCTCAGAGCTTGTGTAATTTATTTTCCAGTTTTTCATAAAAGAAAAGAATTTTTCAGAGCTTTGGATTGTTGTTGTTTGTGTTTGTTTGAAGTTGTTCCATTATTACTTTCATTGAGAATTTCAAGGATGAAATTCTTTTAAGGAGGGTAGATTGTGAGACCCCGTATTTTTTCAAGTTTTATTTTGAAAAATATTTTAAATATTTTGAAAATTTCTTTGAGAAATAAAATATTTTGATTTAATTTTATAATTTTTGTTTTAAATTAGTTTGACCCATTCTTTGACTTTTTGAACTACTGGAATTTTGACTTCGATTTGTGGCTTGTTAAAAAGATCTCGAATACACGAACACGTGAGCGCAAATTGTGCATCGACCGGAGCTACGATTTAAGAGATATGAGCATTTGAAATAATTGATAGACATTTTTGTAAATTTATAAACATGAGTTTTAAAAACCCAAAATCAAATTTTTTATGTTAATTTCTTCTCATCCCAAAACCTAGCCTCCCCAAAAACCATAAATCCCACACAGTTGAAAACTTCGCCAAAATTTCGAGAATTTTAGCGAAATCATCAAAATTCAAACGAAATTTTGTTGATTTAGTGTTAAAATTTTCAAACCTCAAAAAATCGAAAATTTAGGTGAAATTTCGGTGAAATTTTCAAATAGTATACCTTCATCTTTATTAAGAGGTAAAATGAATTTAGTTCCTAAATGTTAGGGGATTATGTTGACTAGCTACTATGACGGAAGGCAATAAATCTACTCATAATTAATTCAATAGTGACAAAAGATTTTATCCCAGTTAATTTCAAATTTACAAAATAATGCACGCAAAAATGAATATAATGATGAACACAAGAAAAAAAAAATATTCATAAGAAAATAATTAAATACATGAAATAAAAAAATCACCATAGATAACACACAAAAACAAATCACATATATATACATAAAGGGAAAACAAATTTAGGGAGTATTGGTCTTCCCAGGTCCTAGTCGTGCCATTGGCATCTCCTTTCAAACCCAACCTGGCAACCCTAGCCTGATGGCCCAAATGGAGTTTTGTCAACAAAGTCGGCCATAAATGATAAAACCAATCATATAACTTATTAGTGAAAACGCTAAATTATTTGTGTTTAACATTGAATATCCTTCCTGGCCAAAAAAAAAANGGACCCTAGCTTGGATTAATTTGGATATGTTTGCTACATATATAAATGGTATCTGTACCGTAGTTCTCATGGGAGAGAGGAGTTTGAAAATTTTTATCGCACAAATAATTTGTCTCAGAGTTCATTATTTAATAGTGAAAAATTATATTCTATAAAAAATAGGTTTTTTTTACAATAATATCACCTAAACTATAGAGGGTGTGTGCAAATACCATATAAAAAAAAAATTATCAATTACCACCCAAACTTATCTAAGTGTGACAATGATACCTACATCCACATTTTGTTAAGTTTTCTGTTAAACCTAAGGATATCTTTGTCAATGTATAAATAGGCATTTAAAATATTGAAATAAAAATAAATTTATTTACACTTACATCAAATCAAATGAAACAAAAGTAAAGATTAAAAAAAATATATATATATCAAGAACCTAATCCCCAGCTTGTTCAGCCTCCACCACGGCACCACCCAACCTTCCCCTCTTTCTGACGCCGGCGCCGGCGGATCCTCCCCTCTTCTCTCTCTCTTTCGTTCTCCTCTCTCTCTCTCTCTCTCTCTCTCTCTCACGCTGCAAGTCTGCAACAATAACCCCACCACAGATCCCTAACCCAATTCAAGTAAATCCCATGACAAAATTTCGACTATGTGGGGCTGAAGAAATGGTTTGTGGTATTCTTTATTCTGTATTGTTTTAATGGATTGATAATTGTTGATGGGGTAAGGGGTTATAATCATGGGTGGTAGATTAGTTTTATTAGCTGAGATATATACTAGAGGTTGTTGATGGGATTGGAGAAATTTGATTTATGGAACTCTGTTGTAGGGATTAGATTGTTTGGGAAATACCCACTTGATTTTAAGCCTTCTTCTCATCAGCAGGAGGAGGAGGAGAACATTGAGAGTATAAAGCTGGGTTGGGGTTTCAGACAATTATTGAGAGTAGATGGACGAAGATGGGGAAAGAGGGCACTTGTCGTGGTGGTGGAATCGGACCTGCCGCCGCCGAAAAGAGGATAGGGATGGTTGTGACCCATCCGGTTGGGGATGGGGTTTGGTTGACTATTCTTTTTTTTTTTTTTTTAAGTTTTTAAGTTTTAGTTTGAATTAATTGAGGTGTAATTTTATTAAAAAAATGTATTTTTCACTTATTTTTAAAAAATATATATAATGTATTGAAGGGCAAAATAGGAAGTTTGTGAATTATTTAACAGAAAAGTGGATGTAGGTGGTACATTGTCACATTTAGATAAATTTGGGTGACAATTAGTAAATTTTTTTTGTTTTTTTGTAATATTTGTGCACACCCCCTAAAGTCTGGGTGGCATTAGTGCAAAAAGGCCTAAAAAATAATGTACTCATAAAATCCATCCAAATATCAAAAAATAAAAGAATCATATACAGTGTTGGGATGTGAGAATTTTGAAAGCTGAGTTGTGATCCAATTATACAGGTTTTTATTACAAATAGTCCTTTAATTTTTACCAAAACATCAATTATTTGGTCTCTCAAGTGTATTTTCACTTAATGTTATCCCTCATCTTTGCCATCAAACATCAATTTGGTCCCTAGATAAACTTTGAAAATTCATGAAAAATAGCTTGGGATATAAAAAATTCTCCGAAAATTTCAACGGACTCGTCTTGACTACTATTATTTTTATATAGGGTCAAATTATCAAATTATCAAATTATCATTTAGTATTTTCCAGAAAATTTGCGTAATTAGTTTGAGAATTCTAAATTTTCTGGAAAATCAATTTGATAATTTGACCTCATATAAAAATAGTAGTAGTTAAGACGAGTCCGTATGAATTTTTAGAGAATTTTTTCATATCCCGAGCTATTTTTTACGAATTTTCAAATATATTAGGGACTAAATTGATGTTCGATGACAAAGAGAGAGATGAAATTGATTGAAAATACACTTTAGAAACTAATTTGATATTTGAGTAAAAGTAGAGGGTGGTGATAAAAATTTCCAATTATAATTCTTTTAAGTTCCTGACATAACGTACAACTTGGATCCCAAATATATTCCCTCATTTTTGTCCCACTTTGCACATGCATTATTTTATATATATAAATATATGAGGAGTGCTCTAGAACTAACTAGTTAGTAAGATAATATAACGCTAACTATCATTTTGAGCTCACTACACAATGTAATTTCATGATCTGAACCGTTTATTTTTTAGGCTCTCATTCAAAGATCATCCTTAGAAAAAAGTAACAAAATCGGAAATCATTTAGCCAACTATTAGTAAGCTAATTGTGCTCATGTAAATGGACGAACACAAGTTTTTCAATAAAACATGAAATGATTGTAATAATAATCGAATGGCTAAATGATTTCTGATTTGGTTGATTTTTTACAAGGTTAATCTTTGAATGGAAACCTAAAATATAAACGGTTTGGATTATGAGATTACATTGTGTAGTGGGCCCAAAATGATGTTTAGTATTGTATTATCTTACTAACTAGTTAATTCTAGAACATTTTTGTAAATATATATATATTTGTGTATGCATTTGACAGCCGCCTCCACTCCATCTACTTTATCATTCTCTCCATTTTACTCTTTTCAAAACCAGCAAGCAAACATAGACAACAACATGAATTAAAACCAGTGCTTCATGTGTTTAATTTCGATCTCACTTCTTTAATTTTGTTTAGGCATATATATATATATGTCTGGTAAGTCCAAAATGAAGATTAACTTTGTGTTAACTCATTAATCAGTTCGCTTTAATACACTTATTTATATATATATATATAGCTAACTGCATGCATGCTTTTTTGTTGGGTTGTAGCTAGTTAAGATGGAGGCAGAAATCCATAACCCTAGCTTTTTTTAACCGAAAGAAGAAAGTGTATTTGGCCATATATATGTGGGTCCTCGGGTTTAAAAGTTATAACATTACCTTTTTAGAAGAAGAAGAAGATTCAACATTGTATGGGTTCTTAATTAATTATTTACATTTCTTCAAAAAAAATAATTAATTAATTATGTACATGCAGGTGTGTGATAACAAGTCATATATAATTATATTTTATATATACATTATGTTTATATATATCCAAAACATCAAAGATTGGTTTGAAATTACTATCTACGTTGATGTTAACAGGCAAGGTAGACATCAAAGATTGTTAATGCTAGTATCTTTCTCATGAATCATTAATCTTTCTTTTTAGACCGGTTTATAATGATGATATAAACCGGTCAAGATTCTGAGTGGTGCATTGGTCAAGATTCTGACCGGTTTATAATCATTAATAAATTAGATTGTTGTTGCACTTTCGTCAAACCCTATTGAACTTTAAGTGGTACTTACAGGTGGTACTTAGACCTTCTGGATATGTACGGTCTATTCAGTGTGGCATTGTGTTAATGCCCTTTCATTTTCATTTTTTAATATTCTTTTATTATCCTTGTCTCTTGACTCTCTTCATTTAATATATTTTTATTTCCTTGTATGTCCTTTATTACTTTTAAATAATAATAATAATTTTTTATTGATAAAAATTATATCATCACAAAAATCTCAATGAGATCTTTAATATGAGACCAAATTTAAATATATTTACGTATTTTTAATTTATTAATCAGTTATGTGATATTATTAATGTACACAAAATAATGTGGGGAAGTCGGAAAAAAAATGTACACCAAAGAGGTGCGCAGTTGTTAGTTTATATAAGAAAAAAAAAAAAAAAAAAGGAGTTTAGCGTGGAGAATATGGCATACGGTTGAAGTAGTGTTTAATACCATGAAGAATATGCTTAAAATATTCCTATTATTGGAGTATAGTGATGCTCTTAATTCTGGTGCTACCGCCGATTGTCTCAAGTACAATTGTGCTTAATTAATTATTCGATCTGGACCTCCTTCAACATGAATTTAATTAAGTACCTATATGTAGCTAGCTAGGCCTGTGCGTGCTTATGTGTATCAAGGCTAGCCCTACTTTATTATCGCATGCATGCATATAGCCATATATGCAACCTTAATTATAAACTGAATTGTCGCTGAAATGTTCTTTTTTGTTCCTTATAATTTGGACTATCATTCAAACATACTACGTACGCTGATTATGATATCATGATGATTTATGGACCCCCCAAGAATTGGCATTTTGTAGCTGCAGTACTCCCTATAATTCTATAAATATTACCAATATATGCAACTTCCTAGAAATGTACCTAGCTATAGTAGCTTGATCGAGTGTTTGGAGTACTTGCTTGATTGTTGTGCTTATAATCATATATAACTATCAATCAACCATGGCAGCCACTCCGAAATACTTGACCAAAACAGATGTAGAGAAGAGATTCGATGTTCCGGTTGAATGGATCGACCATATACTCCCTCAATTTGAAAAAGGCAGCCATGAGCTCCCGTTTGCAGTTACAGATGGGGTTGGCTTATATTGGGAGTTCTGCTGCTCCATTCGGAAGACAGGTCCGTACCGGAAGCCGGTCCTTCAAGCTGAGAGCTGGCTCAAGTTCGTCAACAGAAAAAATCTCGAAGTTGGTGACAGGATCATTCTTGAGAAAGAGGTACACTCTTTTAGAGGAACTCAATTTAAAATGAGTGCACAAAAGTATGACAACCAAGGCCAGTACTGGTTTGATGTTTAATTAACGCATAATATATGATTAATGTGTTGTTTGTAGGAGTGAAAAATAAATTGGGTGCATTGGTGCAAGTGTCATCTGAGTGTTGTTTTGATTAATTAGTTTATAATATATGTTGGGGTTTGCAGTATGTAATCTGGTTGAGGGTTCGATCAGTTAGTAGTAGCTGCAGGTGCAAGCAACTCCACCTGTATTGTTGCTAATTAAGCTTTATTGGAGTTTACTTAAGTAGTCATTTCTTTCAGTTTGTTTAATTGGATTAATGCCAAGTTATATATAATTGGCTGTTGCTTTTCTGTTGTATCAGTTTAATGTAAGAGGAACAATGTAATATTTTACATGAAAAGAGAATTTGTGAGAGAAGATGATTGCATATTTTCTTGAAGTCTTCATGATTCTGACATATCCATTTAATAATGTCCACTTGTAACTACACCAAAAAGTGAAAAGAAAAGAAGTCCAACTTTGAAGGTCGTAAACTTGGAGAAATAATAACTCTCACTTATTATACTCTAATTAATTTTGATTGGAGACTACTGTTGACTTGTTTAGTCAGGCAGGCTTCTACTTAATTATATAGACATTTTTGAGACTTCTCACTTCTGCGCCCAGACAGAAAAATTATTTTCTATTAAAACGCATTTTGATTAACCGTTTTACATAAGGAAAATTATGGACGAGTAATGCTTGGGAGAATATTTTGCTAGAAATATGATTTTATGTTGTGTATTTTTTTTTTTTAATAAAAACGAGATTCACAAATATAAATAGATCTCATCTCTATCACATAGGTGATATTGAAATATAGAAGGTAAATAGAAGGTAACCAAATCAAGAAATCCACAAATCTCTTTTTTAAGTAAATAAAAAAGTAACATATATAGGGCAAGAAGGAAGATACAACTTTAAAGTAATTTGCATTTGCAATCAACCTTTTAATGATGAAATCAAACACAATCCAACATGTATGGTCAAGCTTTTCTTTTTCTTTTTTTTGGTAATTTGGGGGCCATGATCGAACCCAAATATACTAAAACTAAAAGTAGATTTCAAATGGTGTAATCCATTAAAATAATCCATGCATGCGTGCATAAAACTCATAATGTGGGTCAAAGAATGATGAAAAGATTCCCTAATGTTGTCTAATGGATGGATTAGAATTCTTCTTTCTTTAATCAACATTGCCACATTTACTGTTTCAACATTGCCACATGTACTGTTTCTAAAAAGTTATATAATCAAGAGAAAAAATATTATATACTCAAAAAGTCAAAAGTTGGGACTTTCTTTCTAGTTTCTAGAATGTGATGATGTGGTGGCACCTGATTTCTCATAGTAGTCACTTTATATAAGAGATGAAAACACAAATTAACCACTTTTTGAACTATCATAAGATATAATCTATAAATATTTCAATCATCTAGTTTTTGAGTCATCTTTAAAAGAATATTATCAATTTACAAAAAATTAATAAAATAAAAAATCATATGTCCTATTTGAAAATTATAGCAATTATTCGATGTTTTGCTAAAATGTTATATTTTTTGTTTATTTGATCTAAGTACGGTGAATAATTAATTAATCTCAACAAATAACTAATAAATTATCAATATAGTGGTGGTTTCAAGAATCATCTTTTTTTTATTTTTTTGCCCACTTTTAATAATGATCTTTAAACAAGAATCAAAATAACATACTAGTACTATTCATATTATGGAAGAAAAAATGAGAAAAAAAACTAATTAAGGGAGTAAACATTTTCCTATGAAAATACATCATGGTGTGAATTGAAGATATCTTCTCCTCTCACTTCTCCCTCAGCAGCCAAGCAAGCATTAAGCTGACGTCAGCATTGCTGAAATAGAGTGTTTCATCATCTGGTGACGTCACTGGATCAACACAAAAGTACAAAAGAGACAACGTTAGGACGTTCACATCACATGACATGATCGACTGCCCAATCGCATCTCACAACAGTCGTTTGCTACTTTCTTTTTTGGGTTTAAAGTGTTCAACGACAGCACACTTTTCGGCTAATAAACCGGCACCACATGATTTTATTTAATATGTTATTTCTACCATTTAAATAGTTTTTAATTTTATATAGGCATTTTTTTTTGCCACATTTTATATAGGCATTTGAATAGTTGATAATACTAAGATTATAAGACACCTTTTTAGGCCCTACATGTCTCGTCTCAAATCAGGAGCGAGACAGCCACCCAGTCTAATCATTTCTGAAATATAATATTTATTCAATGGCAATGGCAGTGATGAATTCAGAAATCATTCCTTATGAGGTTAAAATTAATCAGCTCACAAATATTTATTCTAAGTCCGGGCGTCGCGAGCAAGCAAGGGGCGTCACCTTCAGGGATCAGGCTTCATTTCTACCTTTTGGATTTCTCTTCTACTCAGTTTTTTAAGTTAAAAATTCAAAAAATAAAAAAACTCACATGCAGATCATGTGACAGGGCTGCCCTTTGGTTTGATTTTTACCAAAGTGACTGACTATCGACCAAATTTTTTTAATTTGGTCTACCGATTTTCACAATTCGAAAATCAAAAATCGAAAACCGAAAAAATTTGAAAAAAATTGGTTTAGTTTTGATAAAAACAAAAAAAAGTTGATAAATCGATCGATTACTGAAAATTATTATTGAAAGAAACCGAATCGATTATTGCCGAAATATATACTGAAAAATACTGAAACAATTATCAAAATTTAGTTATATATGCTTATATAATACTATTATGTTAGTAGTACAATAAATATTAAACCATTAATATCTTAAACAACTATAAGAAAATATAATTGTATAATGTTATTATATTAATATTATTAAAAGTGTGAGTTAAGATATAGAGTCATTCTTTAATAAAGTATATATATATTTATACTCATATTTATCAGTATATATACATACTAAATTAATAGGATATGTACTAATACTATTATTAAACTAATTATACTAATATTAATATTATTGTAATTAATACTAGTATTATACTAAACTACCAATACTACTCGTGCAAATATATATTCATCAAACATTATATTCTATGTATCATATTTGATTAAATTTTAATTTATATTGGTATACAATAATAACTAGTATTATTATAATTAAATCGAAAATGAACCAAAGATATACTGAAGTAAACAAAAAATGAACCGAAGATATACCGAAATAAATCGAAATGAACTAAAAATATCTGATACCAAAATTATCGAAATTGAACTGAAAACTGAAGTTTACAAAAAATTACCAAAATCGAAAAAAATACCAAAATTGAAAAATATCAAAATTTTTATTTTGTTTTGGTAATTTTCATTAACGAACCGAACCAACCGAAGACAACTCTAGTAGAAACGTTTTTTTTTTCTTTAAGCTGATTGAACGAGGCACTTACTTTTTTAGGAAAATTAGTAGACAAGTGTCCACTATAGAAATAAATTAGTTGGTCACTAGGTCCAGTAAATTCTTTTTCAGGAAGATCTTTTTCAAGATCTTATTGGGTTTCTTTCTTTGGTTAAAGCCAAGGAATAAAATTTCGAGTTTCGAAGAAATTTCGATGGAAATTTCGATGGAAATTTCGACGGAAATTTCGAAGATTTTTAAATTTCGACAGAAATTAGATCGAAATGACGGAAATTGCTGTCAAAATACGGAAATTTTGAATGAAACTTTACCATATGTTTATTTAACATATTATCTACTAAATTGATAAAAAACATTGAAGAAATCAAATTATATAGTATGTTTCATGTAATATAAGGTGAATATAATGTCCGCTGGAGCAAATACTGTTAAATAAAATTAGTATAATGAATAAACAAAATTAGTATATTCTTTATACTGTATAATTTAATTATACACTAAAATCTAAACCCTAATACTCTTTATACTCTATAATCTATACATTAAACCCTATATACTCTATATTTTTTAGGATATTAGGTTTTAAGCCCTTTATGATACTTTTAATTATTTTTTTATATAGAAATGTATTAAAGTTTAAGGTTTAAAATAACTAAAAGAAATCTCAAACTTTTTTTTTCTTCTTTCCAATTGCCCAAAGGCCCCAAACCACCCCTCATTTTTTATCTTTCCTTACTTTTTTTCCCCGTGCATCTCTCTTCAGTCTTTTATTTTTATTTTTTATCTTTCCTTCCTTTTTTCCCGTGTCTCTTACTTAGCCAAACTTTGTCTTCACTAAGTGTAACAACCCAAATTTTGGCTTACGGTAATTTTGTTACTTAAATTTTTCAAATTTGTTTTAAGGTTTTTTTAAAGGAATTAGAAATTTCTTTAAATTTATTTTAACTAACTTAGACCTTTGGTTGTGTGGAAATGAATTTTAGAAAATGAAAATTCAAGAATTTGACAATTATTATTTTTTTCAGAATTAAATTATAAGAGTAGGATTTTTCATAATTTTTTTGAAATCAATTTGACTATTTTGAGGTTATAGGAAATTAGTACTCATCAATACGAGTTCGTAGAATTTTTCGGTGAATTATTTGGAGTCTCGAGCTATTTTTTGTGAATTTCTGAAGTTGGAGAAAATAGAAAATATGAAAATTTCGAAAATTTCGATAAATTTCGGTAAATTTCGATAAATTTCGATAAATTTCAGTAAATTTCGATAAATTTCGATAAATTTCGATAAATTTCGGCGAAATTTCGAAAATTTCGATAAATTTCGGCGAAATTTTTCCGAAAAATTATTAAACATGTGTTTCGATTTCGACACCCTAAAAAAACAAAATTTAATTCCTTGGTTAAAGCATGATGTACTTAATTCTTTATTCTTTCTTTCGCCCGTATGTATATAGTATGTATATAATATCTCCGAGTGCATTGGAGACGTTGTGGATCTTTCTTAGGCTTGGAGTGGCCAAGCTTGATTTTGGTGTCAAGGTTAGAACAAATAGTTATCGAAAGAGGCACTGTGTGGTACCGGCCTAATACTCTTCGATTACAAAATCAAGTAGTTCTAGAGAGAATTTGGCAGAAATATTGTGCAAATCATACTATGTCCTCTTGTAATAGGTCTTGAGCTTGAACTTATAGACAAATTTGGTGGTGCAAGATATTTACATGCATGAAGATCAATGGTAAAGATGATGCCACGTCCTCAGTTATGAGAGGTCCCCAACGCATCAGTTCCTTACAAAAACTACAAAGAAAGTTTCCAGAGCGGCTGATAATAAGGGATACTACTGTCACGTCTCAAACTCCACTATCATCATATGATTCCTAAGATTTTATATATTGGCACTCCAATCAATATCTAAAGATTTAAAGAATACTCATTATTAAATATTTAGAGCACTTCAAAGTACTAATAATTTGAAAATCAACAAACGCCTTTTTGTAACATTGTTGTTGCTTTCTTCCTATTCTTTCAATATCATGTTATTACTGTTTTGTGAAATGTCAAATTTCAGTAACACCACCTGGTCATGCTATGTGATCTCGTTAAGTATTTCCCTTTTGCAATGATCCTAACTATGTGCCTAAGAACTCATCAATAAAGTAAGCTATATCTTCCAACCTGATTGCTACCTTTACTGGGAGATAAATGCTAAATTGGGTTCTTATGAAACCATCCATATATCCCAAACATGGTAGTTAAACACAAATTTAGCATTTAGGATGACATCCCATTTTTTTTTTTGGGGATAGGAAACAACCTTTAATTACAAGAAATTATACACAACTTGAAATTATCAACGCAAAATATTTTGGAAAATGTTTGAAGCACATAGGCACCTATACATACATCTTTTGCAGAGAGAATTGCTTTCAATTTGGGAGAGGACACAGCCACCGGGCATGCTACTAGTTTCAAAGCAGCAACTGACGGCATCTTTGGCTTGGTAGGCCTGTCCCCCAAGTTTTTGCCGACAACCAACAGCACCACAATGGCAATCTTGATCTGCACCAAATTGGACAAACCTGCTAAATTTATTAGATTAGACTATAGAAACACATTTCACATCCAGTAATGATAGTGTATAGTGCACACAAAGTCCATCAAAATGATGATTCGATAAAAATATACTAGGTTAAGCAAAGATGTATTAGTTAATAAAAGTATTGAATTAAAGCGTTATGCAGGTGTTCATACTGATGATCATAGGTCAGGTGCTTGCCCCTTTTTATGTCGTGAGTTGCATATATGCCAATTCTTGTTTCAAAATCAATTATCCTTCAAAATAAAAAAAGAACAAGGAACACATGTAAGATATATTATTAACTATTAATCTTTAAATCAGTATTGAAATCCATATTAAGATCCAGTAGAGAAAAGATCATAAACCAACCCAACCAACTTACAATTGGCACATCCGTTTCTATGTACACTCTACACTTTTTCTTACCTATGATATATAATTTGATACAGAAGTGAAGGTTTCCTTGGAAGCAAGCTGAGACTCTAAAAGTAGATCACACGAGGTATTCCAAAGTTCCTCTGCAAGTTTAGAGTCGTATGAAAGCACAGAAGACTTGACAGTCCTACCCTTTCCACCAAAATAGTATACTCCAGATGTTTCCTGAAGTTAACAGAATTGCTCAGATGAGAAATCTTCTGATGTTTTGAATTGTAAGATCTCACTGAATTCCTCCATTTCAAGAGTGAGCAAATAAGTATTAGCATTTAATTCAAGACAAATTGAAACATTATGCTCCTATCACACACAAGAAGAATTATTACCAATAGAGTATTCAACCCCAAATCAAGGACATCACCACTCAAACCAACAGCTCTCAAGTTATATGCATTGAGCGTTGAATAAACCAATTTAAGAAAATATGAAATCTTTGCACTTATTATTATTATTATTATTATTATTATTATTATTATTAATATTATTATCAATACATAAGAAACACAAAAAGAATAGACTAAGATGGTTCGCATCGACAAAAAAAAAAAAAAAAAAAAAAAAAAGGGACACCCCATTTTTACCATTNCACACTCATTTTACCATTGTAAGATTATTTGGATATGAAACATTAGAAATAACACTAAAAAGTTGACAATATTTCGATAATTTGAGCCAAATTGTCCCATCAAAACATGCATTAGAACATGGCTCATCCCAGCTTTATGACAGCTCAATTGCTGTGTATAACTAAAGGAGACACAAAACCTGAGAACTTTGCAGAAACTATTAATGTACATAATAACCATACATGCCTAAAATGCTCTTGGAGCTGAACTTCTCAACATAATATGCCACATTTTAATATTCATTGCACAAGACATAACAATTGGCATCACTGTTAGAACAATAGTGTTGACATGTGCCAATGTATTGGGCTAGCACATAAGATGGTTTGAAACAAAAGCTCTGATTGAGTTTGCGACACACGCAGGGCAAACAATTGACGACATTTACATGAGCAAGCTGTGTTGAATTCACTTAAACAATGCATATACCTGGAATGTGACCAGGAATGCAAGCATGTAAAATGGAGCTGAAATTGCAGAGAGAATTAGCAGAGAGATGAGAGAAGGAAGAGAGAAAATGAAGTCACGATAAAGGCATGCTCATTGAGCAATGCACACACCAGCATATCATATATTCCATTTGCAATTCAGTTACATAAAACGACATAGCATTGATCCAATAAGACCGATGCCACACATGAGCCTATGAGCTCTTATAGCTAAGCAAACATCACCCTATGAGGCAATGCCACCTAAGCAAGGACAAACTGAATTAACTAACTAAACAAACAGACTTAATTATCAGGCATAAGCCTTAATCAACTCTAATACTCCCTTCTAAGGCTTTGACTGATAGCACTCCAAGTTGATTCCTCAATTCACAAAATCTTTCTCTAGGAAGAGCCTTGGTGAAAATGTCAGCCAATTGCTCCTCACTCTTGCAATACAGTAATTCAATTTCTCCATCATTAATGGCATCTCGAATGAAATGATACTTCCTTTTAATATGCTTTGATCTCTGATGAAAAACAGGGTTCTTAGTCATAGCTATAGCAGATGTATTGTCACACATGAGTGAGGTTGCTTCCATTTGTTCCTCACCAAAATCATGTAGCACAAACCTCAACCATATGGCTTGAGTTGTTGCTTCTGCAGCACTGACATACTCAGCCTCTGCTGTTGATAGAGCAACACTGTGTTGCTTTACAGATGCCCAAGAGAAAACTCCACTTCCAAATGAGAATGCATAACCTGAGGTAGACTTCATGTCATCCTCATCTCCTCCCCAATCACTGTCACAATACCCTATTAGGACTGCAGCAGTGTCTTTCTTGTACTGGATGCCAAAATCCAAGGTTCCCTGTATATATCTCAGCACCCTCTTTGCAGTGCCAATGTGCTTCATTGATGCACAATGCATGAATCGAGCTAAGAGGCTTGCAGCAAACATGATGTCTGGTCTTGTAGCTGTCAAATAAAGCAAACTTCCCACCATTTTCCTGTATTGTTCTTCATTAGCTGCCTTGCTTCCATCATTCTTCTTAAGCTTATCAGATGTTGCTAGGGGTGTAGAGACAGCCTTGCAATCTTTCAAACCAAACTTTTCTAATAGACTTTGAGCATACTTCTTTTGATGAATGAAAATGCTCCCTTCCAATTGGATTACACCAATTCCTAGAAAATGGTGTAGCAGTCCCAAATCAGTCATCTCATACCTATTCATCATTTCTGCCTTGAATTCTTCAAGCATGTTCATGTTGCTGCCAGTGTAGACTATATCATCCACATAGAGTGAGACAATGAGTGTTTCCTGATTTTCTTTGTTCTTAACATAAAGTGTGGCTTCACTAGGACTCTTCTCGAATCCACACTGCATCAGGTATGTGTCAATGTTGCTGTACCAGGCCCTTGGTGCTTGCTTTAGACCATAGAGAGCCTTGTGCAGCCTATATACCTTGTCTTCCTGGCCTTTAACAGTGAAGCCATCAGGTTGATCTACATACACTTCCTCTTCTAACTCTCCATTTAGAAAGGCAGATTTGACATCCAATTGATAGAGCTTCCAACCCTTTTGAGCTGATAGGGCAATTAGGGTCCTAATGGTGTCAAGCCTTGCCACAGGGGCAAATGTCTCATTGAAGTCAATCCCTGGCTTTTGTGTATAGCCTTTGGCTACTAACCTAGCCTTGTGCTTCTGTATTGATCCATCAAGGTTGAGTTTAGTCTTGAATATCCACTTTACACCAACAATTGGTTTGTTCCCTGGCCTATCAACCAGCTGCCAAGTTTGATTCTTCTCAATCATTTCAATTTCATTTTCCATAGCCTTCTGCCATGCCTTGTCTTTAGCTGCTTCAATATAAGTTTCTGGTTCCACAATGCTCATCTTACAGTGAGCAAATACCTCATCTAGGTTTCTCCATTTCTTTGGTGTTGAATCATAAGTGCTTGCAGGGTCAATTTCAGTTTCTGCAGCATGTGGTGTAAGTGAGTGACTAGGACTTGGATTAGCAGTAGGAGTTTCAATTGGATTGAAAGGGCTCTGTGAAGTTGGACACAAGACCTCATGCTCAGATTCAGTTTCTGCAGTATGAGAGTCATCTTCATCACTCCAAGGTACAGATATGTATTCAGTGGACTTTGAATCCCAATTCCACATTGCAGACTCTTCAAAGATCACACTTCTCGAGACTATCACCTTATTGCTCTTGAGATCAAACACTCTATACCCTTTCTCTCTGGTTCCATATCCAACAAACACCCCCTTTTGACTTGTATCATCCAGCTTGTGTCTCAGTTGATTAGGAATATGTGTATAACACATTGAACCAAAGATTCTCAAATGCTTCACTCCTGGTTTCCTCCCACTGAAGACTTCAAATGGAGTTTGACCAGTCAAAGCTCGAGTAGGACATCTATTTAAAAGATACACTGCAGTGTTAACTGCTTCCCCCCAAAAATAAGTAGGTAGTTTCTTCTCCTGCAACATAACCCTTGCCATCTCCATGATTGTCCTATTCTTCCTCTCAGCCACTCCATTCTGCTGAGGGGAATAAGCAACAGTGAGTTGTTTTTCTATTCCCAAGTCTTCACAGAATTTCTCAAATTCCATTGAGGTATACTCTCCCCCTCTGTCACTCCTAATTTTCTTTATTTTGTAACCACATTGAAGTTCCACCATAGCTTTAAACTTTCTGAATACAGTAGATGCATCTGACTTTTGTCTCAGAAAGTATACCCAGCACATTCTTGATTTGTCATCAATGAATGTGAGGAAATACTTGTTTCCTCCCAAGGTTTCTGACATTGGTCCACAGACATCTGTGTGAACCAATTCTAGCAAATCAGTAGCTCTAACAGTCTTCCCTTTGTCAAATGCTTCCCTGTGACTTTTGCTCAATGCACATCCCTCACAGACATGCTCTCCTTTTGTGAGTTTTGGTAAGCCAATCACCATTGCTTTGTCCTGCAATTGCAGCATGCTTTCGAAATTCAAATGGCCAAGTCTCTTATGCCATTTCCAGTTGGAACCAGTCACTGTGGCCTTCTTTGCCATCATTGGACTTATGTCCTCGAGTACAAGTGGGAAGCACCTATTCCCTTTCATTTGAACTGCTGCCACAGGAATTTTCATGCTCTTATCTTCATAAATTGTCACCATGTACTCACCAAATACAAGCCAGTAACCATGCTCCACCATTTGTCCAACACTGAGAAGATTTTCATCTAATCCTGGCACAATCATGACTTCTGTGATATACCTTGTTCCTCCCTTGGTTTGCACAGGCAAGACTCCCTTCCCAGTTGACTCAACAATGTCTCCAGTCCCCATTTTTATTTTGCATTTCATGCTTCTGTCAATATTGATCAGAAGTGACTCATGACTAGTCATATGGTTGCTGCAGCCACTATCAAGATACCAAACACCTTGCTCTTTCTCCACTGAGGCTTTGTGGCATGCATAGAACATTGTGGCATGTTCATGGACTTGATTTGCATAGTTAGCAATCTGTCCCTTCTTGTGTGGTTGGTGGCAGTCCTTCATTACATGCCCAAACCTGTCACAGTTGTAGCATTTCACCTTTCCTTTGAACCAGCACTCTCCATAGTGAACCTTGTCACAAACTTTGCATTTTCCCTTTCCAGAGTCACCACCTGCTCTCAAACTTGATTGAACCTTGTTGTCCCATTTCTTTGGTTTTCCTTTCCAGCTTTTGAAATTTCTTTTTCCCCCATCATAGTTGTGAGGCTTTGATTGATTATTCTGTCCTTTGGAGCCAACATTCATACTAGCAAAGGCCCTTTCCACCTTCTCATTATCTTCTTCATGCCTGCTTAGCCTTAACTCATAACTTTTCAGAGAGGCAAACACTTCATTTACAGACACAGAATTCAAATCACTAGTTCTTTCGAGCACCACACACATAGGATCATACACTTTAGTTACACTGATTAAGACCTTCTGCACCATTCTTTGTTGAGACAAGCATTCACCATATTTTTCCATTTGGTTAGTTAAATCAAAGAAACGAGTAGAATATTCAGACAATGCTTCACACTCCCTCATTCTCATGTATTCAAATTCTTTTCTCAGACTTTGCAATTTTACAGACCTGGATTGTTCATCACCATGGTATTCTGTTTGTAGAAGATCCCAAGCTCCTTTGGCAGTGTCTTGGTTGATAATCCGAGAGAAAATCTCTTTGGATACAGCCCCTTGAATGATGCCCAATGCCTTTGCATCTTTCATGTTCTGCTCCTCCATGTAAGCTTCCAGTTCATCTTCCTCATCGATGCTGGAGTCACCTTCCTTCTTAGCCTTCTCCTTCTTCTTCTTTGCCTCTGGGACTGTAATCCCTTTCTCTACTAGTTTCCAGATGCCATGTGACTTGAAGATAGTCACCATGCGCACCTTCCAGAACTCATACTCAGTGCCATCGAAAATGGGAGCTCGTAGCTCACCACTCCCAGACCCAGCCATGCCTAGATCTAGATGAATTTGATTCTCTGTTTTCACTCTAGCTCACACACACAGTACACTCCCAGCTTACAGAACCAACCTGGCTCTGATACCATGTTGAATTCACTTAAACAATGCATATACCTGGAATGTGACCAGGAATGCAAGCATGTAAAATGGAGCTGAAATTGCAGAGAGAATTAGCAGAGAGATGAGAGAAGGAAGAGAGAAAATGAAGTCACGATAAAGGCATGCTCATTGAGCAATGCACACACCAGCATATCATATATTCCATTTGCAATTCAGTTACATAAAACGACATAGCATTGATCCAATAAGACCGATGCCACACATGAGCCTATGAGCTCTTATAGCTAAGCAAACATCACCCTATGAGGCAATGCCACCTAAGCAAGGACAAACTGAATTAACTAACTAAACAAACAGACTTAATTATCAGGCATAAGCCTTAATCAACTCTAATAAGCTGCAGATAGTTAGAAGGGAAACTTACTGCCGGGGCGAGTGCTGCATCAAGAATGGAGTTAACTCCAATTTCAGGTGACTGCAAAAGTCCCAGAAGTTTCAAAACTATGATTGCCAAACTGGATAGGCATGAAGGAACTTCTCGCATGATGTTGGTTTCCACAGCTCCAGGGTCCACAGCACTTCAAAATTAAACAAAACCATCATTAAAATGAAGCTTTAAAACCTAGTATCTAATGCATGAAGCTCATAGTAGGTCAGATACAATGTAAATCATAATCAGAGGTAGTAATGCCATAATCAGAGGTAGTAATGCATTAGAAAGGAAACTGGGAAGAAAGCTTGTGAACACATACATGACAGAGACCTGACGAGGTATATCCATCAAGCCAAGTTTACGGTGAAGTTCATAGGTGAAAAGCAGTAGAAATACTATCAATGAAAGGAGCATGTTCAAATTAGAATAGAAATTGGAGATTGTTTATGATATCCTATATGACAAGAGATTACATTTGGAATACTCATAGACATGAGCATATGGGTATTGTTTTGATCTGCCAAAGCACTTCCCAGCTACAGTGTCCTTGTCAACCTGTACATTGAATACTGAAGAGGGGGAAGGGGAGAAAGAACCAGTAATGCAAGTAGAAGATTAAGCATCCTAAATAGTTAAAGCAATTCAACAAAAGTAGGAAAAGTCATATTTCATCCAAAGTCTAGTCAAATTGAGCCAAATCCAGAAATTATAGGACTGATTAAAGCATATCCTGACCTGTTGGCTGCATTGACGCACAAACTACTGTCTTGCAAGCAATTGACACTTTTCCTTGCATTTTCTTTTATAAAGTTAATCAAAATTGGGAAAATTGCTTGTACCAGACATGGTCAGTAATTTTAGTGTCCTTGACATATATTGTGATGACATGAAACAAGTTATGCACAAAGGCATGCTGACACATGCTATTGCTATGATGAAGGTTTTGTGGGTGTATAGACAAATAAAATAAAAACGAATGAAAATGATCTAAGTACACATATTAGAAATATTCTTACCACTTCGATGTGTGAAGGATGTGACATTCACTACACGGGAAGGAACTGGGCTGTTTCTGAGAAGTGGTAATAATAGTTTGGTCAGAGAGAATGCACTTAAGTAATTTGTAGCCATCATCCTGGACAAGAAAAAGAAAGCAAGAAAAAAGGTGAGCTTCTCAGAAGGAAATACACGGTTAAAGTAAGGGAATTTGGTGCCAGCTGCCAAGGAGCATAATGAAATTACATATACAAATTCTCTACATAAGCTAGATTCCTTAAAGCAGAACACAGATAAAAGATAATGAAGTTATTACTGATCGTAGCCTTGAGAAGTGAGTCTAGATGATGTTGCGAGTATCCCAGCATTGTTTATTAGGAGTTGGATGGAAGAGTGCATCTGTGAGTTGGAAAGCCACTGCTGTAGGGAGGCTTTAAACTGGAGAATTGAGTGGAAGGATGAGAGATCAACCTGAAAAGCTTTGAGATGAGCATTCTTATTCTGAGCTTTAATGTCCCTCATTGTCTGTGACGCAAATAATTAACATCAGTAAATGGCTTTAAGCAAGTTTTACCTAGCCAAAAAAGGAAAATTATATAAAGTGGAGGAGTTATACCTACCTTTGCTAACAAGTGGGATGAGCGTCCAACTGCAGACAGGATTGGATTATGAGGTATATGCATCTTATAAGGTAAGAAACAAGTTCTTAATTTGCACATACTATTATATTGGTGTACACAAAAAGTAACAACCACAAATTAAGAAATGATAAATTTATATGATCATGATTCAATTCATGAATGTACATAGCATAAATATGATTACCAAGAACCACAAAGAAACCATGGGTGGAGAGAGCATGGGCTGCAGCCGCACCCAATCCAGACGTAGCCTGCATTTATTATTATTTTTTTTATTATATATAAAACTATGAAATTGAGCAGCAGCAACAACAACAACAAGAAAATGAAGAAGAGACAGGTTAACTTACACCAGTGATAATGCAGAGGGGCCTAGATCCAAATGATGCAGCAGCAGGTGATGATGATTTGGAAAGACGATAATTGGGAGCAAAGAGCTGCTTCCAGTAGGAGATGAGGAGACAGAATGTCCAGAAAATAGCCATTCTCCAGAATTCCACGGACATTACAAATTCTAATGCCTCCTTCATCTTCTTCTTCTAAGGCCTTGTTTTGGTATCCTATTCAAAAACTATTTTAAAAATTAGGATTCTTTTTTAGAATTTGAATTTTAAGTTTAAAAGTTGAAAAATATTTTTAAATTTTAAAAATTTTGAAAATTTGTTTGGTTGATATTCTTGAAAACTTTTTTTTATTCAATTACTTGTTTATACCAAGATCTAGACTTACACGTGGGACCGCAGTCTTGGCTTTTGATACTCCATACCTGAGACCCGAAACCCTATACCCGATATTCGACAACCTGGAAGTATACATAAGTCATTAATACACAATACTAGACTTGTAGTGCACATAGAACCAATACAAACACAGTGATGCTTATCAGTATCACATAATACAAATACATGCACTTAATGCCAGTGACAATGAAGAGCTTTCAGGGCATATTTTTCTTCACTTCAATCCAGCTTTTTGTGTGAAAGATGGGTTCAGGGAGTTGAGCTCTAAAAAGAAACAGTAGAAAAAGTTGCTAAGGTGCTGATGATCAGATGCCATTTAGTTCTAGTATTCCCTAAATCAAAAGAATTTCTACTTTTACACTAAAGAAACTCCACCGGCCGATTCATTGACGAATATTAAAAGAAAACCCAGGAACTATAATTAATTATGAAAATCTAAAAAATCATTCATCAAGTCTCCATATGACACATGTTCTATCTAGAATGTGAGGTAAAGAGCATTCGTACGGAACAGTGTGCTTCACACTTCCAAAGAAGCAAAGTTACAAACAACAATAATAAAACACATTCCTCACTAAAATCATGGTGAAAATGTTAGGAACCTTGTGATTTTACTGTTACTCATTTACTCATTTACATTACAGTTTTACTATTTTAACTAGGATTGGGTCTTTTGGTTGTTATTGGGAGTGGGCCAGGTGGCACACGAGTTGTGGGTGGGAAGCCTTAAATTGTCTGATGGCTCTCCAAAGGAAAACAGTTTTGTATTTTCTGGTTTATGAATATAACAGCAGTGACTCCATTGGAGCTCTGCTCCTTTCTTCTTCCTCTATCATCTCCACTCTTTTCTCAATTCTTTGCATAGTTAGGTTAAGGTTGAAAGAGGTTCACCATTTGGTATCAGAGCCAACCGATCCTCTGTTCCCTTCCTTTTATGCCCCGCTATTTGACTCGACATCGTAAAATGGAGACCCGTTTCACCACCATTGAAACCTCGGTTGGTACTCTCACCGCCGACCTCCAGGCCCTCCGCGATTCCCTCCCTGACACGATCGATGACCGCCTCGCCCCTTACTTTGCCCAGCTTCGTCGCGATCTTGCTCGTGGTGGGGGTGGCGGCTCCGATGACGAGGCAGAGGTTGCGGCTGGTGGCCATTTTCGTTTTCGACGGCGTATCGATGCTGATGGGGGTGGGGGAGCTCAGCAACGTCACCAATGGCAGCCTCGGCTCGAATTTCCTCGATTCGCTGCCGGCGACGACCCGCTCGCCTGGATCTACAAGGCGGAGCAATTCTTCACCTTCTACAACACGCCGGAGCATCAGAAGGTGGTTACCGTCTCCTTTAACCTTGAGCATGAAGCCTTGCAGTGGTTCAGGTGGATGAACTGCCTTGTCACCACGCCTCGTTGGGAGGACTTCATTGGGGCCTTTTGCAAAGAGTTTGGGCCTTCTGAATTTGATGATAGTGCCGAGGCACTGTTTAAGCTCAAGCAAACGGGTACTCTCAAGGACTATATCTATGAATTTCGTCGATTAGCTACTCGTACTAGAGATGTTGGACCTGTGTTGCTTAAGAGTTGCTTTCTGGGTGGTTTAAAAAATGAGTTGAAATTTGATGTTAAGCTATTTAAACCAGCCACTGTTCATGAGGCAATTTCCATTGCTGTCCAAATAGATACCAAGCTCACTGAATTGAAACCTGTTCCGCCCAAATCCAACCCCAATGTTAAAACCCAACCATTAGCCCTTCCAGCTCCACCAATCCACACCAATACAGCCACTAAATTTGGATCCAACACCCTTTCCAAGTTTGGTAATATACCTGTTAGAAAACTCACTCCAGAGGAGGTGCAAAACAAGAGGTCCAAAGGGCTTTGTTTCTACTGTGATGAGAAGTATACTAGGGGCCATCGGTGCAATCAAAAGCAGCTTCTCTTGCTTGATGTGAACTTTGATATTGAGGAAGGGGAATTTACAGATGAGGAGCTTGTGGTGGACAAGGGAAACACCACTGATTCTATGGGTGCGTTGCAACATATGGAGTTAAGTGAGTGTGCATTTTATGGCACTGAAGCCAAACAGTCACTCAAAACCATGAAAGTGAAGGGAATGATTGGGAATTGTGCTGTGAGAGTGCTGTTAGATTCTGGGAGTACACATAATTTTGTGGACTCTAGGTTGGTTAAAAGAATGGGGTGGTTAGCTCACACAACCAATCAGTTTGAGGTCATGATTGCAGATGGTGGGAAAGTAAAAAGCAGTGGGTGTTTGAAGGCTCCTTTAGATATGGGGAGTTATACTTATGATGCTGAAATGTATGTATTGCCTTTAGGGGGTTGTGACGTAGTATTGGGAATCAAGTGGCTAGCCTCTGTAAGCCCAATTTTGTGGGATTTCCAACTTCTCACTATGGAGTTCACTGTGAATTCAATCCCATACCACTTGTCTAGTATTGATACTCAAGCCCCCTTAATTCAAGAAGCATCTCTACATCAGATTGAAAAGGAGTTAATGACTTCTAGTTTGGGCCTACTCTTGTATTCAATTGAGGCTGAAAAACTTGAGGCCAGTGATTTGAGCAGCAAGCAAATGGAGGAATTGCAGACTGTGTTACATTCTTTCGACGCAGTGTTTCAAACTCCATCTACATTGCCTCCCAGCAGGCCTCATGATCACAAAATACCCCTGGTTCATGGTGCGAAACCCCCAAGTATAAGGCCCTACCATTATGGACCATTACAAAAGACAGAGATTGAGAAAGCAGTCCAAGAATTGCTCAATTTCGGGTTTATAAGGCCTAGTCACAGTCCTTTCTCTTCACCCGTGCTGCTAGTTAAGAAAAAAGAAGGCACTTGGAGGATGTGCATGGACTATAGGGAGCTCAATCAACTCACAATCAAGGACAAGTACCCAATTCCTCTTATTGACGACTTGCTGGTTGAACTATTTGGTGCCCAATACTTCACCAAATTGGACTTGAGATCAGGCTATCACCAGATAAGAATGAGCTCTGAAGATATTGAAAAGACAGCCTTCAGAACTCATGAAGGACACTATGAATTTATGGTGATGCCATTTGGGCTTACCAATGCTCCAGCCACTTTCCAAAACTTGATGAATGATTTGTTTAAGCCCTATTTGAGGAAATTTCTTCTGGTATTTTTTGATGACATCCTAATCTATAGCAGCACTTGGGAGGATCATTTGAAACACCTTCAACAGGCTTTGCAAGTATTACAAGACAATCAGCTATATGTTAAGAAACAAAAATGTGCTTTCGGACAATGTAAAGTGGAGTATTTGGGCCATATAGTCTCCAGGGAAGGGGTTTCTGCTGATCCCTCCAAGCTCAAGGCCATTGTGGATTGGCCAATACCTCGAAATGTGAAGGAATTGAGAGGTTTCTTAGGCCTCACTGGTTACTACAGAAAGTTTGTACCTGGTTATGGCAAAATTTGCCAACCATTGTACAAGCTCACTAAGAAGGATGGATTTCATTGGGATAATGAAGCTACAGAGGCGTTTCAGAAGCTCAAAGATATAATGGTATCCCCACAAGTTTTGGCTCTCCCTGATTTTAACATTCCCTTTACTTTGGAATGTGATGCTTCTGGGAATGGGATAGGAGCTGTGCTACAACAAAGGGGAAGGCCCATAGCATTTACAAGCCAAGCTCTTGGGCCTAGGAATCAAGCCCTTTCAGTCTATGAAAAAGAGCTAATTGCAATTGTCTCTGCAATCAGGAAATGGCAGAGTTATCTTCAAGGAAGACATTTTGTGATCAAGACTGATCACAATAGTCTCAAGTTTTTCTTAACACAGAGAGCAAACACACCCTTTCAGCAAAAATGGGAAGCCAAACTCCTGGGGTATGACTATGAAATCCAGTACAAACATGGTGTGGACAATGTGGTTGCTGATGCACTATCAAGAATGCAAGGGTCTGAACAGCTAGAAGAGTCTACAATTAAGCTCCAAGCCATATCTTACCCATATTTTGGATGGCTGGATGAATTGAGGAAGCATGTAGAGCAGGATGAGTGGATCCTTAATAAATTACAAGAGGTAGCTTCTTTGGATCCTAACCTTGATGATCAACCTAGGCTGAGAAAATTTCATGTGGATAATGGTTTTCTCAAGTATCAAGCTAGAGTGGTTCTCAGTCCATCTTCTCCATGGAGACACAAGGTTTTTGATGAACACCATTCGACTCCTGCTGCAGGCCATCCAGGTGTGCTCAAAACATATCAGAGGCTGAAAAGAGGGTTTTATTGGCAGGGTATGAAGAATGATGTGAAGCAATGGGTAGCTGAATGTGCTATTTGCCAGCAAAACAAGTATGAAACAATCTCCCCTCCAGGTTTGCTGCAGCCTTTGCCAATCCCTGAGCATGTGTGGACTGATATAAGCATGGATTTTGTTGTAGGGTTACCACTAAGCAAGGGAAAAACAGTGATTTTGGTAGTGGTGGACAGGCTTACTAAATACGCTCACTTCATAGCATTGGCACACCCCTATACAGCAGCTGTGGTAGCTCAAGTATTCATTGACAATGTGTTTAAGCTTCAAGGAATGCCAAGTACAATTGTTAGTGATAGAGATCCAATATTCCTTAGTTTATTTTGGAAGGAAGTGTTCAAACTACATGGCTCAAAATTATGTATGTCATCGGGTTATCACCCCCAAAGTGATGGACAAACAGAGGTTGTAAATAGGTGTTTAGAAACCTATTTAAGGTGTTTCACTGGCTACCAACCGAAGAAATGGGTCACATGGCTTCCCTGGGCTGAGTGGAGCTACAATACAGCTTATCACACTTCCAGCAAGGCTACACCATTTGAGTTGGTGTATGGATACCCTCCACCACAAATTTCTTCTTATGAGTTAGGTTCAGCAAGGCTAGACACAGTGGAGAAAAGCCTCATTGAGAGAGACAAAATGCTGAAGATGTTGAAAACTAATCTGGAAGTTGCTCAAAACAGAATGCAGGTTCAAGCAAATAAGCATAGGACAGAGAGGGAGTTTTCTATTGGTGATTTTGTATATCTTAAGTTGGTTCCTTATCAGCTTCAGTCTTTAGCTTCACATTCACATCATAAATTACATCCTAGATACTATGGCCCTTATGAGGTTCTAGAGAAGATCGGAAAGGTGGCTTACAAATTGAAACTCCCTACTGGCACAAAAGTTCATCCAGTATTCCATGTGAGTTGCTTAAAGAAGCACTTGGGCTCTCAGATTGTTCCAGGAGCAGTCCTGCCATTGATCACAGAAGAGGGAATCGTGCAAGTTGAGCCAGAAGCAATCTTACAAAGAAGAATCTACCGGAAAGGAAATGCTGCAGGTGTTCAAATTTTGGTGCATTGGAAGGGACACACTCCAGATGAGGCTACTTGGGAAGATTTTGATGAATTTGTTGTTAAGTTTCCAAATTTCCAGGTTTAGCAGACTAGTTTCTATCTCAGAAGTTTCTACCATAGAAGATTAGTCATAGATCAATCACAACCTTGTGGACAAGGTTGAACTCAAGGGGAGAATAATTGTTAGGAACCTTGTGATTTTACTGTTACTCATTTACTCATTTACATTACAGTTTTACTATTTTAACTAGGATTGGGTCTTTTGGTTGTTATTGGGAGTGGGCCAGGTGGCACACGAGTTGTGGGTGGGAAGCCTTAAATTGTCTGATGGCTCTCCAAAGGAAAACAGTTTTGTATTTTCTGGTTTATGAATATAACAGCAGTGACTCCATTGGAGCTCTGCTCCTTTCTTCTTCCTCTATCATCTCCACTCTTTTCTCAATTCTTTGCATAGTTAGGTTAAGATTGAAAGAGGTTCACCAGAAAACCCCTAAAACATCCATCACAGAGAAAAAGATTAACAAATGCGAGAGAATTGAATATGGACCAGAAATAAGACATAATTGATAATTCTTCAAAAAAACAAAAATTATGCAGAGGAAACTGAAATTAGGGCTACGGTATGAACCTGTGCTTGGGATTTTCCCGGAAAATCGAAGGGAAAATAAAATTAAAATTGGTGCGAAAAGGAAACGTCTCTGCTCTTGCTTCGGCGGTTGGTGAATACTTTGGCTTTGAGTTGAAAAGCTATAATAACTTAAACCCAGAAGAAGTCAGTAAAAATCAAGGCCTTTGCAAATGATGGACATTTTTGTGTATTTAAAATGATGGACATTTTTGTAAATTTATAAATATGAATTTTAATTTTTAAACACTCAAAATCAATTTTTTATTTTTAATTTCTCTCTCCTCATTTTACATTCACACAGCCCACCCACCTGATCTACTTTCATTTTATCTCTTCTCTCTCCTCCTTCTCTCTTTCTTTTTCCTTCTCCTTTCTCTCTCTTTTTTTTCCTCTTCTCCTTTCTCTCATTCCTCCATCAGTAAGTCCATCCTCTCTCTCTCTCTCTCTCTCTCTCTCTCTCTCTCTCTCTCTCTCTCTCTCTCTCTCTCCTCACCTGCGCTTACCACCAGCCCACCCTTATCTCTTTCTCCCTCCTCTCGCCCCTTGCAGTCGCCCCTGCCGTCGAAACCAACCAAAACCCAGCCTCCCCAAAACCCAGAAATCCCACCCAGCCGAAAACTTCGCCGAAATTTTGAGAATTTCGGCGAAATCATCAAAATCCAAACAAAATTTTGTTGATATAGTGTTAAAATTTTCATATCTCAAAAAATCGAAAATTTCGTCGAAATTTTCGAAATTTAAATCCTTGGTTAACACTAATGAAAATTCCTTTGCATTTCCGAATAAAGGGTATGTGAAATTTCTTTTCGTTTGATAATTATGGGAGAGTAAATAAAAAATTACCATTTTATTTGAGTGCTGCTATTTGTACACTATTTTTTTTCTTTTTGCACACCCTCACCAACTTATTTTGTAAAATTACTTAATTGACACAAAGGGAAATTAATTTAACGGACAACCCACCATTCGAAAAAAAAAAAAAAAAAACTCTCATTACATACCCCAAACCTAACACTTCTAAACCACAACTACATACCCTACCCTCAACCTCACCTCCAACCACAACCAAAACATACCCCACCTCCATCCTAAATCTGTCGACACCCACCAACTGCCTTCATCGCCGCCACGCATCCTCTCTCCACCATAGCCATTAGAAGTTGGAGGTATGCCTTAATCTAAAATTTTTGGATTTAAATGTAAATCTAATGGTTTCTTATCTAATTTCAATTAGTTAATCTATCTTAATACTTTTTTTTTGTCTATTTAAGATGATTTGGAGTGTGGTTTTTTAGAGTGCACGAGTGCATTTTCGGGTTATTCATTTTTGGATTTGCAGGTCATTTGACATTGGTCTGCTGAACATATCGGTTTTTTCGGTAGTAAGCTGTCGAACCTTTCAGTTTCGTTCGGTAGTAAGCTACCGAACGAAACCAATTTGTTCGATGGATACCTGCCGAACTATCAGTGATTGTTCAGTGGCTTTCTATCGAACCACCTATGTCATTTTTTTTTGTTAAGTTTTTGAAAAATCTAATATATACTAATACAATTATCAATTTCTTGTTGGAATATATATATATGAATAGAAGAAAAAGGGAAACATGTATCATCTTCATCCGGAGGGGAACTCCCCGTTGTTGAAAGAACACGACCCACAACTTCTACGAGAAGACTGGCAGAAACATCACAAACTAATCGTGAGACAGTTGTTGAAGGCTGTTGTTGAAGAAACTGATGTTGAGGGTATAGTGCACCCAGGTTCATAGAATGTTGGTGATGAGAACAATCCCAACAAGTTAGCTGAACCTTTTCCTGGAGGTCCCACGGACACATGAGTGAGGTTCGTATGCTAGGGATTACTCAGCTGATTGTAATCCATTCACACAAGAACTCATGTCTCTTGATAGTAATTAATTATGTTTTGAACATTTATTATCATATATTTGAACTTGTTGCATTATTTTTACTATTTGAAAATATAACCATATATAAACATAGTTGAATTATAAATAAAACCATAGTCAAATTACAAATAAAACCAATGTAGAATTATATAAAGTTCAAACTATAGTCTAGCTACACAAACTACAATTAGCTACAACTCAAGGGCTTGCAAATTAAGCCTTCTTACCTCCATACATTAAATTTATAGTACCTCAAGTTTAGGTCGTATTTTAACTTTGTACCCCAATTTCAAAAAGTGGATACCTCAATTTTAATGTTTTAACAACTTCATACCATTGTAACCCACTTTGTCACAATAGTCGTTAACCGTGATGTGGCTCTTATATGGCACATACTGAGGTGTTGATTTAGCCCAAAATATAAGCCACATGAATTAATGATGCAATGTGGACAAAGAAATTAAAGAACCAATTTATTAAAATTAAATCAAATTATTTGTGTAAGGGACATAGTGGAAATCAAACTATATTACAAGGGGTATTGCAAAAAATTTCACAAAAGGGAATCATTAAAGATACTAGGGTTGGGCATTGGTCAAATAGGGATGATCAACCCGCCAACCGCCTTGAAGGGTTCGGTTTTCTCATCATTCAACCTCTACCAAATTCAGCAAACTTATACTTGGTTGAAAGCTATGCATCTCCTCTTTACAACCATATAAAGATTACTCAAATCGGACATTTACAACTCCAGATAATCAGTTCTAAAGTAGGGTACCTAAAATTGTCCAATTGGATCTTTGAGAAAATATTTGAAAAATTAGACAATTTCGAATACCTTACTTTGGGGCCGATTATATGAAGTTGTAGAGGTCTGATTTGGGTGATCTTTATATGGTTGTAAAGAGTAGATGCATAGCTTTAAACCCAGTATAAGTTTGCTAAATTTGATGAAGGTTTAATGGGTCCAATGTCGGGGTAAAGTTGAGATAAAAACTGAAAAAAAAACAGGATCCTTAATTGACACAAAATGAAAATTTCAGTTCTCAGTTGACACAAAATAAAATTCATGTCCTGAATAGAGACATAAGGTATAGTTGGAGTCTTTTAACTAAAATTTTTCTTTTTTTTAATTGAATGGTTAGTATGATGTTAATGGGTTTTGGGATAAAAAATAAAAATAAAAATTAAATATTTAATTATAATCAGGTTAGTTGGTTACATACGAGCGGGCTAGAACCCAACCCGTAACGGACTTGGTTATAATCGGTTTCAACCAATTTTAATCGGCGGGCTGAATTTTGATGTAAAATCGACCTGAGCCGACCTGAATTTTGATGTAAAATCGACCCGAGCCGACCCAAGTTAATGCCCACCCTTGAAGCTAGGGGTCTCAGGTTGGGTGAATTAATTAATGCCCACCCCTAGAAGCTAGGGGTCTCAGCAATGCAAATAAACATATATACTACAAGTAGAAAATTTTGTAGTCCCTTAATGATTATGGTCTTAAAAACTTTCCAATATTCTCATAACTCTAGCATGTCCATTTAGTGGCTTTCGATCAAGACAAAAAAAACATCAATTGATCAGTGCATCACACCAATCAATCGGCAAAGCAAGTAAGCAACTGCAACTAAGTTTGGGTTAATTGCAAATAAATCAATAATAATTTTAAATTTTAAATTCATAAAACATACTAAATCATTCTTAAACATACTTAAATAAACCATAAAACAACTCCCAAAAATATTAAGATAGAAGTAGAAAATAGGGAGAAAAAAAATTGAACTACAATTATAGTTTTTGTCGGCGGTCTAAAGACAATACCTAACAAACGAAGAATCTGTCCTTAAATTATGAAATCTAATTATCCTATCTTTGAAGGTTTCAAATAAAAAATTCATCATTTTGAGTACTTTTAAAAGTTGTTAGCTCTTCTTACATAAAAAATAATAATAATAATAAAAGTTTTAATAATAACTTACCAAGGGAAAATTGTAAAATTAGCAAATGTTATATAACTTTGGGGCCCCATAGTAAAATAACCCACCTAAAATGTTGAATGTTAAAAAGGTCCACCTATTTATTTTTAAAATGTTAAAAAAACCCACGTTAAAAACAAGTACTTCATTTTACTGTTCTGCTCCATGTTTTGGTAGTGTGAGTTGAGTCTGTTTTGGAATTTGCATTATATTAGAACTTGCAGGTAGTGTCCATTTCGGCCCCTTTAGGCAAGCACTAAGTGCAAATCTAAACCTCTATCATATCTGTTAATTTGCATAATAGTATTTGTTTTAGAATATGTATGATAGTGCATGTGTTTGTTTAGGCCATTTAAATGAGTGCTTGACTTATTAAAAATGGGTCGAATTCGAATTCCTTCCAAGTCATTTTATCTTTAGGAATGTTGTTTTGGGCTGAAAAAAAAAAAATAATAAATAAATAAAAACCTAGAATCTAAGCAGGATAAGAATTATGTATTTTAGAATTAGAAAAAAAAAAAAAATTGACATTCCTTCCACCAAATGCATTTCTCTTCAAACTGTTTTTGATGAACTGGTATACCACTTGATTCAACATTTAAAAATCCATCGTGTCATTTTCCAATATAATATTATATATGCATAGGACAAACATTATTAAGAAATATTTCAAAGAAAATGCTTGTCACCCACGTGCTTGGTCTCTTGTGGGAGAATTTAGCACACTTTAACAGCATGTGGGCAACCCTACGCCACGCTGACTACAACAAGATGACATCAAGAAAGAAAGGGAAAACAAGTATACTACATGTCAAAGAAAAAGCATTAATGTGATTATCATATTCATTAGGCTAATTGCCATTAATTAACATTAATGATTCTCCATGATATATGATACTAATAATACTATGATATAAGTAACAGAATAGATAGAAAGAGATAATTCATAATAATAGAGTGGTAGAACTAGTTTTGGTTTTTAATTTGCACCCAACCAATTAGCAGTACGTAAACAATGATTTCTTGCATATATAACTACTTTACAAGGAGCACTACTTTTGGAATTGAAGGTTCGAAGAAGGCCCAAAAGCATGTTAGATAATTGAAACGTCTAGAGAGAACAGTGGTCATCACCTTGAAAATTAGGTTATAGCATACACTTCACTTAGTAGCGGTATATATGTGCTACGTAGTACATTCACATGCAAAACAAAAAGAAAGGATTGAATTCAATTTAGAAGATAAGTATTAAGCCTACAATATATATATATATAACGCAAATTCTCTCTAGACCGATCTTTAACTAAAAAACGGACATAGGTATTTTTATGATATTTTATCATTTTTAAGCTATTTTTTATTAGATTCAACATTTTAGGATATAGAGTTCTATATTTTAAGGTATAAAATTATTATTCGAGGTTATATTTTAGGTTTTAACTTCGTATATGTTTTGGGCTATTTCTATATTAATTAGGGTATACATTTATTATTATATTTTAGGTTTTAACTCTCGAGTTTTAAGTGGTAACTCTTGAGTTAATTTTGGATTATTTCTATATTTTATGGTATAAAATTATTATTTGAGGTTATATTTTAAGTTTTAACTTTCAAATTTTAGACTATAACTTAGAATTTTAGAATTAAAACCTGAATTAGGTCTCGATTGATAATTTATACTCTAAGTAATTAAATCTTGCCAACAATAAGATCAAATGGTAAAAAAAAAAAAAAAAAAAGCCATAAAACAAATGTGTCTGTTATTTATTAAAGAACAATCGTCGTGCAAAGAAAAAAGTTATATATATTGCTGAAAAATCTTAAAATGTTTGAAAATGTATATGCTGCATATGAAACTGTTAAAATGAGTCTTTGACCAGGACATATGGATTGTCTCCAGAAAGATTCTTGATTAAGCAACTTTTGGACCTCTTGTCTTTTTAGGCCTTCTCTAATAAGAGATGTAGTATGTAACAACTATTGTGGGATGTGAGTGAAGGTACGTCCATATTAATTGCCGGTTGGTCCACCAAAGTAGAAAAATCAGTACTCATGACTTTTCAACCTCATTTTGATTATTGCAAACACAGTTATTAGAAAAATTAAAAGAAAAAAGAGAAAAAAAAAAAAACAAAAACGAAAGAAAACTGCAGATAAAATGACAAATGGTGTTCACTTTTTTATACTATATCTAGTTTGGATGGACAGCTCACGTTAGACGTATCAGCATATGCATTCTATATTTCTATTCTCCCATGTTATAGTCCGAGCATTCATACCATGTAAAAGGAATTCAAGATGAAAAATCAAAGTATGATATAATTTATAAATGGAGAAGTTTAAGGTTTTGTGTGATTTTAGAAAACTCAAATATATCATTTGTCAAAATAAAACTGCAAGAAATTATTAATTTCATTTAAAGAGAACACAATATATACTAACTAACTAAATTAACTCAAATTTCAGGCTCTTAAAATAATAATTAAAATTAAGGAACTTCAAGTCCTTGTAATGTGGAGAATAAAGAACTTCATGCGCTTATCTCCATTAATTTGTCTTGACAGCCAGCTAATCTATTCATGCATATTCTTTGAAGGGTTTAAGATACTCGATAAAATGTTTTAAGGGAGAAAGTGCTTAATGAAATGTTTTAAAGAAGTAGAAATAGGTCATTCATCATATTTTTTTGTCCTCACGAACAAAACCTGAATTTGTGATTTTGCACAACTTACAAGAAAATGTCTCTCGATCTCATCTTTTTATTTTCTTGGCTCAGTAGCTCGTGACTGAATGTGGCTGGGTAGAGAACCCAAGTAAACCCAGCTGCCTACCTTGTTTTTCGTTATTTCATATATGTATAATCATCGATGATTATATATATATATATATAATTGAACTGATTATGAGGATTTGGGTAGTTGATCAGAGAGCTTAGGATTCACTTACATATATAAATGAATAAAAACAACAGGGGATCGAGCACATAGAAAACGAGACAGTGCTTTTGCAGTACTCATTATTGTAGAAAAGAAAAGTTTATTATGCAGTTCAATCTCATAATCGAAATCGTTCATTTCTAATATTACTCTTTAAACATCATCTTTACAAAAAAATTTTTAGCATAATCAGAAATTGTTTGGTCAATTAACTGTTATCAAAGAAATAGACAATTTTATTAACAACTAGAATATTCATTGTCTATTTATTAATTTAATAACAATTGAATAACTAAATAATTTTTTATTTAATTAATCTTTTTAAGAGATGATCTTTAAATTAAGAATGATCTAAAAAATGTAGAATTTTGATTAAAACTGTATACTAGACATGAGAAGAGAGAAGGCACAAATGACGAGATTGCATTTCTCTCTCTGTATATAGCTGGGCCTACCTTGCATGCATTATTCAAACACCTTTGCGAGGCAACGTAGTAGTGACACTAGAATATATAGCTAAACATCAACCCAATGGCCTTCGGTGTTCAACTTCTGTGCTCTAAGTCTCAATTGGACTCCTCTGAAATCGTGCACCTTCAAATCAACAATGAGCTTGTCATCAACTTTGAGCTTTTTGTGATTGACAAATCTGAGCCAACCCTCTGCTTGAAGAACAGGCTTTGGGTAGGGCCCTGTCCTCCTAATAGAGCAGCAGAATTCCCAATAGAATCCAATTCCATCTATAACCTGAAACTGGACCTCATGGCCTCCTTCTTCAAATGGAGGTAGCATCCCAAGTCAATGAACCGGAACTGCCAATCTTGTGGATATATCTGAAAGAGTAAGGTATTTTTCGAAAGATTGTGCCATTTTTTAGTGAAATAGCTAGTTACACCAAGCGAGTGATATATCTATATATTGCTACTCCTACTCATATATAGGACTTGGTGGGTCCTTAAAGAAACGTGGTATAATGTCTCTTTGCATCATGAGGATCCAATTAAGTCTCTTCTTCTTAATAGCTTTTTATCCTCATGCATTCAATTTGAACAACGATCTAGAATCTTTGACTTTTAACTTGCTACTGTTGCACGTAATCAGAAGCAAGGCTGCTTTGTCTTATGATAAGTTGATCTTCAACCACAAAATATAGAATCCCACCAAAAATTAATCAATAATGTGCTGTCTAGAAAAATAAAAATAAAAACATTGTAGATCATCTATTTTTTATAGTTATTAGTGTTAGATCGTCTATTAACTATTTGAATCCAAATACTAATTGGTAAGAGATAAATGAGTATAAATTCACGCGGCTTTAGTGGCCCTAAGATAAAAACTTTGCACTGGTTTCATGACGCAGGATAATACGCAATTGAAAGAGATTAGGGAAAACCAGTGTTAATCCTAAGAAAGAATCTGGAATCCACTAGAGAAATGAGAGAAATCTCAAAGTTTTCTGATTGAAAATAATAATAATAAATGTTACAAACAGCCAAAAAGATTATTTAAATACGTTCAGAATCCTAAACGTTCGAAATTCAAAACAAAAATAAAAATAGAAATAAAGTGCAATTTAAAAAACTTATTCAAAAATACTAAATTGCTTATTGGAAGCCCTAAACGAAGGAATTTGGCCAAAATAGGCCATTCGAATCGGTATATCATGGGTCCATTTTTGACACTGAGTTGGGCTGAAGCTTGTTTCTTTTCTTGGTCTTCTGACGGTCGAGTTGTTACATGAACCGTTCTGTCATTTGTTCTACATCATTTTATGTTGTTGTATAAGTCAATTGAGAAGTTATAGAAATAGTTTGATTTGTTTTTATATGGAGAAATAGTTTGATTCTATCTGGTGTAATTGTTTTGTAAGTTTGACATTTAGATCTTGTAGTGTAGCTAACCATTTGAGTACGTGATGTTACCATTTGAATTAATAATGGTGTTGACACGTACTGCATGTTCACACAGCTTATGATGAGTCTAGTGGCTATGGAGAAAGAGGTCATGGGAATTAAATATTTCTTTGACCTTTGACTATAGAGGACATATAATTAAGTCTTGTACCAAAAAAAAGTCATATAAGTCCAGGTCCGAAGTGTTGAATTGGAGTTGTTAGACATGTCATGCCCGTCTGTTAAGTATAAGTTGTATAAAACTGATAACGTACTGATCACCACAAAAGCTTACTTTTGATGGTCCAACCTTCTTTTGGCCCTTGTCAAAGCTTCGCATAATTATAATATTATTAATTAAAGAAGAAAAGACGAAGGCGGCTTTCAAGTCAACCCAAATTCTAGATTTATATATGCATCAATGTATCTAGCTAGTTTCTCATTCCTTTTTATTATTCCTATAAATTCTATAATTTAGTGATTTATACTTGTCTTTATCAACAATCCCATTAACGTACTGTTGGTTATGCATACGGACGCTGGTTATATAGTCCTTAGGAAAATAAGTAAAATCCGGGAGTGTGGGGGACATAATAAGTACCAGTGTACTATATGATCAACTTAAAACCTTTGATCAGATATATATAAAATTAAATTAAAACCCTTCACTTTCTTATATAATCTTTTGAAAACAAGACAAAATTCTGGCTCAATTTTCATACTTTCACATGCTGATGTTATCATGTTGACGTGGTTGTGATAGAAAACAAAATTGAAGTTGCGAAAAATCTCTCTCACTTTCTATCTCTCTCTCTCTCTCCTTTTCTCTGTCTTTTCTCTCTACCACCCTCACCGAACTACCACCAGCAGCCAGCAACCTCATCAACCTCCAGATTTGAGGTCAGTGACCCCCAACTAGAGGTTCACTACAATAATATTATCAATAGATATCACCGATTTTATATTAAATTTGAAAATAATTAATATTATAAATTTTTTTTAACTAATTTTTAAACTCTATTAGAAATCACGTAATTTTTTTCAATTGATATATGATATCTTTTTTTAAAAAAAATTTATAAAAATATCAGTCTAAACTATCAACTGATATATTAATACACCACTTATAATTTTTTAGAACACACACTGTATGTAATGTTTTTTTTCCTACTTAAAATTTTTTGTCCTACCTAGCTCCAAACACTTCATATATACTAAAAAAGAGAAGAACTTACCTGCACCCCCAGTACACCAGCTGGCATCCCCATCCCACCCTCTCTCTCTCTTTCTTTCTTTCTTTCTCTCTCTTGTGATACCACCTGTCCCCTAACACGGGGGCAGGTAAGTTATTTTCACTAAAAAAAACCTAGGTCTATCCCAGCTTCTCTCAGTTCTCACTTCTCTTTCTCTCTCTCTCTCTCTCTCTCTCTCTCTCTCTCTCTCTCTCTCTCTCTCTCTCTC
>QANW01003840.1:2458653-2480715 GCA_003254865.1 Dryas drummondii
TCTCTCTCTCTCTCTCTCTCTCTCTCTCTCTCTCTCTCTCTCTCTCTCGCAAAGTCGCAACTCTCAAGTCGTAAAAACTCTCAGCTCAGCCTCACAGACTCGCCGTTGCCGTCGCCACTCCCAGACTTCCTAATGAGTTCGTCTGTCTCTGTCACTCTCACTACTCTGTCACTCTCACTTCTCTGTCTCTCTCTCACCCTCTGACTCTCAGCCTCTATCTTCGCAGACGCACTTCTCACCTAACCAGTCGCACCCCAGCTCTCTCTTGCCGTCGCCGCCGCTGCTGCTTCAAGATCCTCTCGACATACAAGTTATGGTAACTGTTAATTTTTTTTTTTTGGGTTTCTCTTCATGTTTTCCTTCGATTTGTTCATGAATTGTGACCATTTTCACCTACTAATTCTGAAGACCAGTTTTTCATTGATTTTATGAATGGGTCTAGGGTTTAGTTGTTTTATTTCTCTCCTTCAACGAGAAATCTGAAGATTTTATACTAAATTTATAGTAGATCAAATCAGTTCTGTTATAATATTAGCCCATTAGATAAATTGCTATGACTTGTAGGATTTAAATTTATGGAGAATAGGTAATTAGATCATGAAATAATTTGTATTGGATGAATCCCTCTGTATTGGTGGCTTGGTAATCTATGGTTTCATTCTAATTTTGCAGAGGGCAAATTTCAGTGGCTACAGAGTGAGTATTATTTTTGTTTGTTAGTGTTTTAATATTTATGAACTGCATCCAAGTGCTCTTAATGTGAAATGTTTTGTGGCTTATTGCTTGATGCTTTTCAATTGTAAAAGAACCCCTTATGTTTAACCATGTACCTCGTTGTGTACAGCTTGCTATGAGGGAAGTGTTTGTGGGAAAACCCACATCGATCCAAACAGCCAACCGCGGCTTGACACGTGGCTGGTCAAAACCAAACTTGGAGTTGACTTTCAGTGGTCAGACTTTGACCTCCACATCATAACTGCTGAGCACTTCCTCCGCCCGAACTTGAAAAGGGAATTATCTCTGTGCCGAACCGATGACCATCCAAGGGATTGGGTGTTCATCTTTCAATGGTCATCCCGGTTCGGCTCGGCTCGGCACAGAGATAATTCCCTTTTCAAGTTCGGACGTCGACCGGTCATGGCTAGGGGGAACCCCTATCTACTGGATCGGCTCGGTCTGGGATCCCACATCCGATCCGATCATGCATGAGCTTCATGTCTACACATGGAGATCTAAGTCTGGTTCGGCTCGGCTCTCCACCGCCATTCCAAGGAAGATCACGTTGGGATGAACCGCCAGACTTAAATGCACCTGACACAAATCCTCTGACAGATGGAATATCCAGCCTGCACCCATGACTATTGGGGTAGTTTGTCTGAACCTTCCAACCTTGCATTTAATGGAGCATTCAATGCAGCATTGAATGCTGATGAGGTGAGTAGCTGTGCATGCAACTCGTTCTGACCAGGCGCGTGGGTCTCTGGCAACCATTCATTCACATGCAGGTAACTTACTCATCAAGTACTCCTTTGCCTATATATACCAACTCATATGTGCAAAACACGAATCTATCCAACCATCCAAAAAGCACTTATACAAAAATTTCCACTCATCTAAGAGCATACCCAACTTGCTGAGAATAACCCAGAACATTTGCCTTGTTCTTCCTATTCTCCCAAGTTCATCATTTGTTCTTCCTCATCTACCATCAAACACAATCACTGACTTCATCATCGGAGCGTGTTTGGCCGGCACCACACCGGTCCATCTCCTTTGATCTTGTTTCTCTTGCAGGAAGATCTCAATCAGCATCCATATCATCGTCCAGCAAGGCCTCTGATCAGCCAGATCAGCGTTTCTAAGTTGTTGCATCTACCTCACGGGAATTTGCATCAACAGATTAGCGCCGTTTGTGGGAAGATCGACTTCAGCCATTGTGTTCATCTTCACAAGTGCTAAGCTCTTCCTTCACACAAGTCAGCATGACTACCACCTATCGTGACAACAGCTCTTCCTCAGGAACGTCCCGGAATGATGAACAACATCAGCCCGAGACACCTGAAAAGACCAGGGGAGCACAACTCCCCAGGGCAACCAAATCCAAAGGTCCTTCGAAGAGCCAACGACATCTCGCCGCTGAGAATGCACTTCTCAAGCAAAATAATGAGCTGCTCGCCAAACAGGCCGAACTGGCGGAGGAGCTCGCACGTCATCGCGCCCAGCTCGAGAACAGCGGGAGATCGGGTTTCCGATCACGTCAAACCCGAACCGAGCAGGAGGTCTTTTCACCATCTCCTTCTCAGCAAAGCGCCCCGGCAGACGTGGACGACCGTTCGGCTCGGTTAGACGCGGATAGCCCCTTTCCTGGCTTCGAGGACATGCCCCCGGCCGAACAGGCCGAGTTCTTGAAAGCCCACCGCCTCCTCCAGCAGAAACAGGCGGCCTTCAGGAAACATTCTCCCGAGGGCCTGAGGGGAAACCGCGCTGAACTAGCTACGGACCAACGATCCCCAATCCGGTCCAGGTTGGGGGATGTCAACCCGACTGGTTCGGCTGAACCCAGGGTCCCAGTCAGGAGCAGACTCGGCTCTGCCACCAGTCAGGGTCCTTCCCCATCGGACACTCATTTGGGGAGACGGTCCGCGGTGGAACAACTAGGGGAAACCATGGTCATGTCTGACCGACGTCCGGTGAGTGAGAGAATCACTCGTCAGCCGGTAAGCGAGAGGCTCGGAGACCGAACCGAGCGATTAGGGGAGAATGCAGCCTAGCCGACCACTCCCGACGTGGAAAATCTGGTTCGCACTCTGGTACAAAATCAAATCCGGAGTGTCCACGATCGGCTCGGCCAGGTGGAGGTCTCCAGGGGGTACCTCGGCAGAACCGACCATGGGGAGGAACTCCCCCTCCCATACACCAGCAGGATCATAGATGCTGAGGTCTCCTGGGATACCAAACCCCCCAAAATGGATCAGTATGATGGGACCAAAGACCCATACGATAATCTTGACAGTTTCAGGTACGCCATGGAAGCCCGTCAGGCGTCCGAAGCTACGAAGTGCCGAATTTTCCCCTTAACCTTGAAGGGATCGGCTCGGGGTTGGTTCCGGACCCTCCAGCCCAACTCCATCGACTCCTTCTCCGACCTTCGGAGAGCCTTCCTGGCGAGATATCGGGTTGTATCCGAACGACTCTACAACTTGAACGATATGTCGCTCATTAAACAGCAGAAAGGGGAGAGTCTCAAGGCCTATCTGATCCGCTTCAACATTGAGTATACGAAGTGCGACGATTGCGACGACAGATCAGCTAAGAATGCTCTTATGCAAGGTTTGCTCGCCGGGGGACTCCGCTCCCACCTGATGAGGAACCCTCCCTCTACTTATGATGAGCTTTCTGCTGAAGCCACCAAATGGGCGCGGGCTGAGGAGTGGGATGCTCAGGTGGAGGCCCTGAATACTAGGCCGACCTCAACCAAGAGGAAGGAAGGAGAGGTTGCAAGTCCCAAACCCCAGGTCCAATCCAAGAAGACCAGGACCGAAGAGCCGCGTCAACTTCTGGGCAAGGGGCCCAAGTTTGTCCAGTATACGGAGTATACCCCCCTCAACGCCGGTCTGGAGACAATCTTGTCCAAAGTCAAGGTCCAGCTCCCAGCCGCCAAGGAGATCAAGGGACCACCCCCAGATCGGATCAAGGAGGCCGTCTTTTGCAAATACCATTCCAACCACGGCCACGTCACGGGTGATTGCTACGCCCTCCGCGACGGAATTGAGACTCTTGACCGGGCGGGTAAGATCAATCAATTCCTGGCTGGCGGGCCTAGGGTACCCAAGGCCACGCTGAAGAAGCCCACCAATACCATTGACGTCCAGGACGCCGCCATCGAGTCGATCGGCGGGGGTCCAACCTTCGTGGGAAGCTCTAACCGATCCCAGAAGGAGTACGTCAGGCAGGCGGCTCAAGCTCACGAGTCCCTGTCGATCCAAGCAGGTCAGCCCAGCACTTCCAAGAGATAACGGAAAGACTGGGCACCGGTCACCTTTGAGCCGAACGAGGCGAATGAGATCATCTTCCCCCACTATAATCCGGTCGTCATAGTGGCTGAGGTGGCCGGGACTACCATCGCGCGCTCCTTCGTCGATGGAGGAAGCTCAGTCAACATCCTCTACCACTCTGTGTTCGCGCAGATGGGCATCGGCGAGGATAAGCTGGAGACTGACACTCCCGCCTTGGTCGGGTTCGGGGGAGAAGTGGTTCAGCCCTCGGACACATTTACCTTCCCCTTTCGCTCGGGAAGGGACCGATCAAGAAGACTTGCATGACGTACTTCATCGTCGTCAAGCGACCGTCAGCATACAACATCATCCTGGGCAGACCAGCTCTGGTCGACCTTGATTGCATAGTCCACTACGCTAACCTCCTTATCAAGTGTCCGGTGGGCGACGATTGCATTGTCATTCAGGGAGACCAGTGCTCGACTCGATCTTGCTACGCCGCTTCGATCAAACAGAAGGGTCAGCTGCCGAACTCACAAGAACTTGACTCCATTGCCGATTCGGGCAGGTGGCCGAGGGCGGAAACTTTCGACTTCACTTCTGAGCCGAACCCAGACTCTCGGCCCCTCCCCGCCGAGGCCTGGGAAGAAGTACCGATCTCGACCGATGCACCAGATCGGCTCGTCCGAGTGGGGACTCAGATCAGTCCCGAGCAGCGTACTGCCATAATCGACTTCCTCCGTGCCAATGCGGAAGTGTTCGCCTAGTCTTACGATGACATGCGAGGCATATCGTCTGACGTGATCACCCACAGGCTGAACACCGACCCGGGATGCAAACCGGTCCGTCAGAAGATGAGGTCATACGATCCGGTCCGATATGCCGCCATGGCTGAAGAGGTAACCAAATTGCAAAATAACGGGTTCATCCAGGAGGTCAACTATCCCGACTGGCTTGCCAACGTGGTCATGGTAAAAAAGAACAACGGGAAGTGGAGGATGTGCGTAGACTTCACCGATCTGAACAAGGCTTGTCCCATGGACAGCTTTCCCTTGCCTAGAATAGATCAGCTCGTCGATGCAACGGCAGGACATCAGCTCCTTAGCTTCATGGACGCCTATTCTGGGTATAATCAGATCCTCATGCACAAATCCGACCAGGAGGGCACATCTTTCATAACGGATCGCGGCATGTACTGCTACAAGATCATGCCCTTCGGTCTCAAAAACGCCGGAGCCACCTACCAAAGGCTGGTCAACCACATGTTCAGATCTTCCATAGGCAAATCTGTAGAGGTTTACGTGGATGACATGCTGGTTAAAAGCATAAAGGCGGACGATCACGTCAAGGACCTCTCAGACATGTTCGGAGTCCTAAAAGAATATCAGATGCGGCTGAACCCAGCCAAGTGTGTCTTTGGAGTTCGGTCAGGCAAGTTCTTTGGCTATCTGGTCAGCCAACGGGGGATCGAGGCAAATCCGGAGAAAATCCAGGCTTTGATCAACATGAAGTCCCCAAGGACACGCAAGGAAATCCAGAGTCTGACTGGAAGAGTCGCCGCCCTGAACCGATTCATCTCGAAGTCCACAGACCGGTGCCTCCCTTTCTTCAAAGCTTTAAGGGGAGCTGGGAAGGGCATAGAATGGACCCCCCAATGCGAGCAGGCCTTTCAAGATCTGAAAAGGCACATGGGGGAACCTCCCATCTTATCCAAACCAGAGGAAGGTGAAAAACTTTTTCTCTACCTCTCTGTCTCTGACTCGGCTCTCAGCTTAGTTCTGGTGAGAGAGGTCGGCGGTGTACAACACCCGGTCTTCTATACGAGCCGAGCCCTCACCGATGTCGAGACCAGGTACCCAAAATTCGAGAAGATGGCTCTCGCTCTGGTCAACTCGGCTCGGAAATTAAGGTCCTATTTCCAGGCTCACTCAATCGTCGTCTTGACCGATCAGCCGCTCAGGCAAATCTTAGCAAAACCCGAGACTTCGGGTCGGCTTATCAAATGGTCAATCGAGCTGCGAGTTCGACATCATCTACCGTCCCAGGACGGCAATCAAAGGTCAAGCCATATCGGACTTCATCTGTGAGTCGACCACCTCGACGGAAGACCCACCGCGCGCTGACGCTACGCCAACAACGTCCGATCCGAAAACGAACAACGAACGCGGCCAAGATGATCTTCTCACCTGGACCCTTTATGTGGACGGATCTTCCAACGCCATGGGAAGCGGAGCCGGGCTTGTTTTGATCTCCCCGGAATAAGTTGTGATGGAGTATGCTCTTCGCTTTAGATTTCAGGCATCTAACAATGAAGCAGAGTATGAGGCACTCATCGCCGGACTCAGATTGGCAAAAGAGCTCGGCGCGACCAAACTGAACATCTTCAGCGACTCCCAACTCATCGTCCATTAGATATTGGGAGAGTACGAGACTCGAGAGCCTAGCATGACTGCCTACCTCGAGAAGACTCGCTTGCTACTCGGGAACTTCCACGAGTACAAGGTATCCCAAATCCCAAGGGCAGAGAACAGCAGAGCCGATGCCTTGGCACGCCTGGCTTCGGCCACAGACACCGGATCCGCTAGGCACGTTCCAGTTGAAATCCTGGACAGACCTAGCACCGCCGAAAACGGGGCCGCCGTTATGCAGACCGAGGCCGAGCCGAACTGGATGACACCGATCATCAACTACTTGGTCTCCGGGATCCTTCCCCCGGAGAGGGACAAGGCACGTCTCATCAAGACGAGGTCGGCTCGGTTCAGCATGATCGACGGTCAACTCTACAAGAGGAGTTTCTCCCTGCCCTACTTGCGGTGTGTCACTCCCCAAGAAGGTCAGGATGTGCTGAGAGAAATTCACGAGGGGATATGCGGAAACCACTCTGGAGGAAGAGCCCTCGCCTACAAGACGATCCGGCAGGGCTACTTCTGGCCGACGCTGAACAAAGACGCAGATCATCTCTCTCGCACTTGTGTCAAGTGCCAGCAATTTGCCGCAGTCCCCCATCAACCTCCTCAGCTGTTGACCTCCATATCCAGTCCCTGGCCGTTCGCGCAGTGGGGACCTGATCTGATCGGCCCTATGCCGAAGGCGAAGGGGCAAGTAACGATGGCCGTAGTGGCAGTTAACTACTTCACCAAATGGGCCGAAGCCGAGCCCCTGACCACCACTACAGCCGAACGGATGGAGGCCTTCGTCTGGAAGAACATCATTTGCCGGTTCGGCATGCCGCACACCATCATTGCAGACAATGGCAAACAGTTCGACTGCAAGAAATTCTGGAGTTTTTGTTCACGTCTGAACATCAACTTGCGCTTCACCGCTCCTTACCATCCGCAGTCAAACGGACAGGTCGAGGCCATCAATAAGATCATCAAGAAGACCTTGAAGACTAAGCTTGACAATGCTAAAGGGAATTGGCCTGAACTCCTACCAGAGGTGCTATGGTCCTACCGAACTTCCTATCGCAACTCCACGAAGGAAACACCCTATGCATTGGCATTCGGAACTGATGCTGTCGTCCCGGTCGAAATGGGGACTCCTTCATTCCGGACCGGCACATACAATCCCGAGACCAATGACACTGGACTTCGGCTCGACCTAGACATAATCGAGGAGAGGCGAACCGACGCCAATCTCTGTCGAGCCGCTTACCAACAGAAAGTAGCCAAATACTACAACCAAAGGGTCAAGCCCAGGAGCTTCGGATTGGGCAGTCTTGTCATGAAGAAAAACCCTCTTGCCGTCAAGGAAAGCTCATTCGATCCGAACTGGACCGGACCATATAGAATCACAGGCATAGTCAAGCCTAGCACTTACAACTTGGCCACTCTGGCTGGGAAGCCTCTCAAGCACAGCTGGAACGCTGAACACTTAAAGATTTATTATCAGTGAAGTGTAGTTGGGATCGGGGACTGTCCGACCTAACATTTGCCCCAATCAATGAAAAGATGAACACATTTTGACTCATCTTCTTCTTATTTTTCGAAACAAACACTGGGGACTCTACTCCTATACACTTTGAACAAAGAGGAAAGATCTAAGTGTTTGCCTCGAAAAATAAATAAACTCATGTGCCGAGCTGGCGAGCCATTTCCGGCCCAATGCTCGGCATATTACAGACTCATCAGGTCTATAAACTCATGTGCCGAGCTGGCGAGCCATTTCCGGCCCAATGCTCGGCATATTACAGGCTCATCAGGTCTATAAACTCCTGTGCCGAGCTGGCGCGCCATTTCCGGCCCGATGCTCGGCATAGTACAGACTTACCAGGTCTATAAAAATCCCTGGCCGAACCGAATTGACTTTCTACAAGTCCTAACGTTCGACAGGATATTTCTAAAAAGAAAAATATACACTCCAACCAAAACTTTCATCGTGCATGCCGAGCCGATCTGAAAGTAGGTTTGAATTTTTTTCTCAAAAACAAAATTCATAAATATCTCAATGGGTATACCGAGCCCATCTGGGATAACTAGGGTTTTCAAAATTCCTACTTAATCTTCATCATGCTTGTCAAGCTGATCCGAAGACAATTGGGAATTTATCTTTACTATTCATTTCATTGTGATCTGTATGTCGGGCCGATCTCAAAATACCTTGTGTTTTTATCATAATCGCTATTTTTATCACTTTCTTGTTCGTATGTTATTGGTTAAGTCTTTAGCTTAATTTCCGAGCTGAACTGACAACAACTTGTTTCATAAAAAAGAAAATACTGATAAATTAAACAAGATAAATCCGAAGTACAGAGTGTTCCAAAATCAACCAAACCCGAGCCACACATCGGCTCGGGGATAAAACATAAAAAATAAAAAGCAACAAAATCATGCAGATCGCTCAGCAGGCCCCTCTAGGATCGGCTCGGTGGACTCTTCAGGTGTCTCCTCGCCGAGCTGCACCACCTCAACCCCGCCGATCTGCATCTCAGCATTGGGATCAGATTCGGGGACTGGGGGAATTGGGGTCGGCTCGCACTCCGGCAATGGGGGATCGTCCTGAGTCGGCTCGGCCGTGGCTGCCACCACCTCATCAGGAACCTGGTGATCGGGATGGGGAAGGTCTTCCTGCTGACTTCCCTGGGTATCCTCTTCTCCATCGGACTCCCCGAAGAACGAGACATCCCAGTCCAGCCTCTTCGACCGGATCTCCTCCAGAAGCTCCTGATACCCTTCATAGTGGGCATCAGCCAGCACCTGGGCGCTCGGAAGCCCGGCCCGTCGCCGCGACTCAGCCGTCCTTCGTACAGCCTCCACAACGTCTCGCTGAAGCTGGTCGGCGAGCTGGCCCAGGTCCGCCACCTTCTGCTCCGAAGTGAGAAGCTCTTTCCCTAGCCGAGCGATCTCCACCTCTTTTTCGGCCAGCTTGGACCGCAGACCCATCGACCGCTCACGCTCGGCCTTCACCCCCCGCTCGGCCTCGGCCAGCTTCTCCCTCAGCTCTTGGTTCCGTTCCCGAGACCTTCCCATCCTGGCCTCAGCCTCGACAGCGGCGTGGGCGGCTTCAAACTGCTTGATGGCAAGCTGTAAAACAATAAAATTTATAAGTCCGAGCCGAACGGGGTAAACATAACAATTTGAAGTGAGAAGAACTTACCAACATGGCCTGGCGGGATGTGCTCAGAGCCTTCTGACTGAAGCTCGGCTCCTCATGACCGGCCCAGAGCCCCTCCACTATCTTTGGCGTTATCACGCGCTTAAAGCCCGTGACGAACGGCTCGATGGAGGGGTCCACTTCCACCGTCTTCAGGGGTGCCGAGCCAGATGCATCGGCACTGGGACCACTGGGCTCGGCCCGAGCTCTTTTCTCAACCCGGGCCTCTGTCTGAGGGGCTTTCCTCTTTTCCCCTTGCCGAGCCGACCTCGGCACAGAAGGCCCGGGCTGGGCAGTCGCAGCAACGGGAGCCTGGACCGGCTCGGCAGGGGGCCGCCTCGCGCCCCTCCTTTGGACGCTCCGCGCCGCCTTCTTGAGCCGAGCTTCCATCTCGGCGGGATTCATTCCCTTCTCGGCTCGTGGATTCCACCTGGGTACAAACCAGGATATCCCACTCAACCTGATTTGGGTTTCCCCGAGCAGGAACTTGGTCGACAGATATTCTTCGGGCGAGCTCCTCACTACGGCGATCTGATCCCTGAGTTCGCCCCAAAGTTTGCCCTTATTCCAGCCAACTACAAAACGAAACATAAAGAGTTAGTTTCGAAAAAAAAACAAGGCAAAAATAAACAAAGTCACTCTCGGATCAGCTCTCCCAGAAATCCAGTGCCCACCTGCAATCCTAAACGCCCTAGGAACGCTAGCCAAGGGAAGAAGGTTCGGATCGGCGAACTCCCAATCCCCAGAAACGAAGAAATATCTCTTCTTACATGTCTTCTGGGAAGAGGGATTCCCACCGAAGAGCGGCCCCGAGTACGCCTGCAGGTTGTAGAATCCGAGCTCACTTTGCTTCGACCTCAGCGCGTAGTTGCAGAACAGAAGATCTTTGTGTGGCACACACTTGTGCACTTTGTACCACAAAATGTGCATAGACAAAATTATTCTATACACATTTGGGTTCAACTGGTGCGGCGCCGCGCCGATTGTCGCAAGCCAGTCCTGCAGGAAGGGGTGTAGAGGGAGCCGAACCTCATTCTCAAACATTTCGGGGTACATCGTCACCCACCCTTTTGGGGGTCGGCTCGGCTTCTCTCCCCTAGTCGGCAACCTCGTCAAAATGGACTCGGGGACTGAGTACCTGTTCCTCAAGTCCCTAAGATGATACTCAGTCATTTCATTGGGGATCTGATCGGCCTTCCATGCCAATTCCTCATAGAAATCCGGGTCGATCGGACTCCCCGTCACCTGCTGGGCCGAGCCCTAGGTCGATGCATCGCGACCCCTATCCCTTTCTTGTGAACCCGAGGTGAGTCTACTCGAAATGGTCGCGATCGGCTCGACATCCAGAGGTTCCTCGTCATCACCTTCGGCCACCTATTGTTCCCGATCGGAACTCAACACTTCGGGGTTTTCCTGATCTCCCCGAGCTCGGCGCTCCTCGCCTGGATTGTGATCCAGAGCCGAGCCGACCTCATCTAATTCTTCGGACAATCCGTCCCAACTCGCCTCACCTGCCAGTGGACTTCGGCTTAGCTCGGCATCACTTTCCCCATCAAATGCCTCTCCCGAGCCGAGCCTACCACTCGAATCGGTGGTTGACATCACAAACAATTTTTCCCACCTCTCTCTCTTGCCTTTTTGGATCAAAAAGTGCTTTTTCAAGAACACTCAAGAACACACACCCAAAACCCGAAAATGCAGAAAACTCAAAAAATGGACAGAATCACTTACTGGTTTTTGTCCGGCCAAACTCTCCGCCCCTACACACTCGGAACCACCTCGCCTACGACCGTACCTGGTCAGATTCAGGATCGGACAACCTCTCAGGCGGCGGTGAGAAAATGAGATTCGCGGGAGAGAGAGAGGTTTTGCAGAGAGAAAGCTTGAAAAACTGAAAATGTGAGAGGGAAGAGAGAGAAACAGTCACATATATACCTCCATGCAAACCAATCACAGCCATCCAAAAGTGGCGCTTCAAATTCCAGATCTTGACACCTGTCAAACATTCAAAATACCCATAAATGATGTGACCTTTACGTTCCCCCATGTAGACACCAAAACGTCTCTTCACCTACTCTCGAAGATCTTTTTGCCAAACACAAGTCATCATTTGCTCGGATCTTCAGGAAGATTGGCCTGCTCGGATCGGAACCCGATATCTTTTCGGTTCGGATCTAACGATGTATCATTCCCCAGGGAAAAGCATACTTCAACTTCCAATCCACCACTGTCCGCTCGGATCGGAAGCTGGAGGACTCCTGTTTGTGGGAAAACCCACACCGATCCAAACAGCCAACCGCGGCTTGACACATGGCTGGTCAAAACCAAACTTGGAGTTGACTTTCAGTGGCCAGACTTTGACCTCCACATCATAACTGCTGAGCACTTCCTCCGCCAGCTCAGCTCGAGTCCTCCATGCCCGGTCCGAGTCGAACCGATGACCATCCAAGGGATTGGGTGTTCATCTTTCCATGGTCATCCCGGTTCGGCTCGGCTCGGCACAGAGATAATTCCCTTTTCAAGTTCGGGCGTCGACCGGTCATGGCTCGGGGGAACCCCTATCTACTGGATCGGCTCGGTCTGGGATCCCACATCCGATCCGATCATGCATGAGCTTCATGTCTACACATGGAGATCTAAGTCTGGTTCGGCTCGGCTCTCCACCGCCATTCCAAGGAAGATCACGTTGGGATGAACCGCCAGACTTAAATGCACCTGACATAAATCCTCTGACAGATGGAATATCCAGCCTGCACCCATGACTATTGGGGTAGTTTGTCTGAACCTTCCAACCTTGCATTTAATGGAGCATTCAATGCAGCATTGAATGCTGAGGAGGTGAGTAGCTGTGCATGCAACTAGTTCTGACCAGGCGCGTGGGTCTCTGGCAACCATTCATTCACATGCAGGTAACTTACTCATCAAGTACTCCTTTGCCTATATATACCAACTCATATGTGCAAAACACGGATCTATCCAACCATCCAAAAAGCACTTATACAAAAATTTCCACTCATCTAAGAGCATACCCAACTTGCTGAGAATAACCCAGAACATTTGCCTTGTTCTTCCTATTCTCCCAAGTTCATCATTTGTTCTTCCTCATCTACCATCAAACACCATCACTGACTTCATCATCGGAGCGTGTTTGGCCGGCACCACACCGGTCCATCTCCTTTGATCTTGTTTCTCTTGCAGGAAGATCTCAATCAGCATCCATATCATCGTCCAGCAAGGCCTCTGATCAGCCAGATCAGCGTTTCTAAGTTGTTGCATCTACCTCACGGGAATTTGCATCAACAGGAAGCATGCAAGTATGTTGAGGAAAAATTAGCAGTGAAGGTAAGGCTCCTTCAGTGGATTCTTCTTTTGAAATTTGTTTAAAAGTTAAAAGGGTCTCTTTCATGATTATTTATGGAAATAAGTGGCATTTTGCTTGTACAGAATATATGGGACAACATTCTCTTATAAAAATTATCCTCGGTTTGAGCAATGGAACTGTGCTGCTTGCTTGGTTGTTTTCTAGTTTTTGTTGCTGCTTTTTTCTCTCTTTCTCTCTCTCTCTCTCTCTCTCTCTCTCTCTCTCTCTCTCTCTCTCTCTCTCTCTCTCTCTCTTGGGTTTTCACTTTCCTATGTGATTCTGAATGCGGTTTCACCTTAAAGTGCTTTTCTAAGGATTTAGTTTTGTGCTTTCTTTCTTTATCTGGTATTTTTGAACTTATTTATGTTTTTCTGAACTTGAATGAAATACAGTAGGGAGGGTGCTCATTGGGACAACCAATTTCTATCTTTCCATCCCATCCTTTAATGTTTTAGATGCTGAGAACTTAGCCATAAGCAGGTACTCTATATCTATTATTTCTTTGAATATAAATACTATGAGATATGATTCTACCATTCTTGTTTCCTAAAAATAATAAGGTCACAACTGATGTATAGAAATTAATATTCTTATTTATGTGTGCTCTTCTTGGTTTTGGAAAAATGTGTACTGACAGTTTACATATATGGTCTCATTTGTTGTAGGTTTGTCATACTAGGTAAATTTGATTAAATGGAATTCTAAATTTACATGTAGTTCTTTTTTTAAATGTGGTTTCACCTCAAAATGCTGCAAAACTTTTTATACTATAACCAAGGAGTGAAATTTCGGTTTCGATTAAAATTTCGATTTCGACAAAATTAGATAAAAATGACGAAAATTGCTATCAAAATACAGAAATTTTGATTGAAACTTGACCATATGCTTATTTAACATATTATCTACTATATTAATAAAAAATATTAAAGAAACCAAATTATATAGTAAGTTTTATGTAATATAAGATGAATATAATGCGCGCTAGTGGTAAATACTGTTAAAAAAATAGGTCACTAATTAATAATTATATAAATAACACCTCAAATTTATTTATATTACAATTTTAAATCATGAATTAAATAAGTATTCAATACCACATAGAGTTTCTAGTAGGTTCAAAATTTTCGCTGTCTTCAGTATCATCTTGTCCAGAGTAGGTGAATTGCGAAGAATAATCACCCCAAGATACATCTCCAGCATAACTTTGCATATAATTCCCAACATGCCAACCGTATGGATCAGGAGGTGGTATTTGTGGTGGGATTTGTCCATAGCCATACTCATTTGAAGAGCTACTGCCAGACTCACCTGAGTAAAAGGGATATGGTGGGTAGACTATTGGAGGGTTTTGCCCATAATTGTAATTATCATCTGCTACCCCCATAGAACCAAAAGTAGTGGATAACGAATCCTCTTCTTCTGGTATCATACCCACATTACCTCTTTTCCTGCGATTGTAGTCCTTTCCAATGGCACCAATTCCCCGTCATGCACGCCTACTCCCATGATTCTCATCTTGTGTTGCATGAGTGTAGTTTTCTTTGCTAGTAAATTGAATGATATCGTATTGATCATCTCCAGTGTTATCTTCATTTCTACCACCACCACCACCTTCACCACCATCTCTATTTCCACTGTTGGTAAGTGTGTTGATCCTGTGTCAGAGTTGCCTGATCGAGAAGGATTAGTGGGAACATTTTCGTTGCGATTTATTGGACCTCGCATAAGTTCCTCAAACCTTTCAGTAGGGCCCACCTCCTCATTAAGAACTTTTCCACATTAATACCTTCTTGGCGTGCTTGGGCTGCAACATCAGGATCTGGATTGCCTGCGTCATCATCTAGATGTATGGGCCTGATCCACTGATAAAGCTGGTTTTCCTCTGCATCATCATCCCCTATACAATTTTCAAACATATCCAGCGGATCATAGTTGTCGACGCGATCTTCCTCAGCTTGTTTGTCTCGAATTGCAAGCTTCATATTATAGTAGCAATAGACCATCTTCTCTAACCTACTATATGAAAGCCTGTTTCTTTGCTTGGTGTGTATGAGAGCGAAAGTGCTCCAGTTTCTTTCACAAGCGAATGATGACGCCGTTTGTAAAAGAACTTTGATGGCTAATTTTCTTACAGTAGGCGCATCAGTCCCATACATGATCCACCATTCACCTGAATTGTACAAAATTATGAGTGTAAGTTCAACCATTCAATTGATCCAACTAATAAAAGTACAGTGTATACTCACTAGGAGACATTTTTGATCTAGCGGCAATTGCAGCTCGCTCTCCGAACATTCTCTTTGCATCTTTGAAATAAGTTAGCTAGATACAAATCAAACAATATCCATCAAAATATAAAACTTAAGACAATTAAATTTTTTAAAGTGTTATGGCAAGTTATTTTCACCTCATTTCCAAATTGGGCAACTTCTGTTGAATAAGGATCCAATGTTTTATATACATTGTGCACAGCCCGAATAAGTTCACCATCATTTGCCACGCCTTCTTTATATTGGTAGCGAGGATTTAAATAGTGGGCTGCATCAAGTAAATATTGAAATACATATTTANTGAACATGAGATCAATGCAATGTGTCGCACACGACGTCCAGTACACATTATATTTTTTCATTAACTTCTTCCCTGCGGCGACATATGCGGAACCATTGTCAGTGACAACTTGAACAACATTGTCCGGTCCAACCTCCTCCATTACATCCTTCAGTAGCCCATATATATATCTTGCATCCTTTATGCAATTTGAAGAATCAACGGACTTAAGGAATATAGTCTTACCTCTTGAGTATGCCATAAAGTTTATAATAGACAACTTGGTTGGACCTGTCCAACCATCGGACATGATTGTGCAACCATAAGTTGCCCAATCCTTCTTCAAGTTGTTGACATGCTCTTGCATTTCAATAAATTCCTTTTCCAAATATACATTCCGTATCTGATAGAGTGATGGAGGTTCTACTCCTTCTCCTGCATGCTGACATCCTATCACCAAATTTTTGAAATGATGAGATGCTGCTTTTGAAGGAGGAACATTTTCGTAGATGAAGAACTTGGCTATCAAGCCCTGCATCTTCTCTTTGATTAACCTTCCAGAAAAGAGATTTTTAGCACTCTTTTGGCGTACTTTAGATGACTTGTAGAGGCTTGGTGCTACTGGGGGTGTTGGTTGTGATTCCCTCATGCTTGATCCTCTTCTCAACTGTGAACCACTACTAGACCCAGAACCTTGTCCCCTATTCGGGATTTTATGTAGGTGTTCCCTGTCCCATTGTGCTGCTTTGGATTGTCGAATTGCAGCTCGAAAATTTCTTCGCTCTTCAGGCCCCATATCATCATTATAATCATCATCGTCGTCGTCGTCACTGTCACTCAAGTTTATATGACCTTCTCCACGAAGTTCTGCTTGAATCTCTTCTATTTGTTGGGCTTTCTTGTTCCTTTGTTGTTGTTTATATCCCAAGGTGTTTGCAATGTGTTGTTTCACCTCTGGTGGGACACTAGTGCAACGTTTCACATTGCTTCCTGGATCAATACCTGCAAGGTAGTATTTCAGTCTTGTGACTCCACCACCATTCATTACAAGGCTACAATATTTGCATATTGAACCTTGTTTACTAGCCGGATTTGGAAGTGCATGCTCCCAAGCTGAATCACATGTTCTTCCTCCACTGTCCATATTAGTACCTAATAACAAAAGACATACACAATCACAAATTTACAATCATCATAATAACAATCAAATATGCAAAATAACAATCAAATATGCAAAATAACAATCAAATATACATTAATAACTGTGGAACACTTAATTAACAATAAATCCTTTCACAAAAATAAATTAAGAAATAAAAGAATATAATAAAACAAATTATCCATTTCTTAGATAAGAATATAAGATTAATTGTCTTCTCAATCTTGTTATAGAACCATAAATTTAGTACACAACCCACTTCAAACTCACATCAAACTACAAAAATGTTGTCATGTATTCCACAAATTACCAATATTCGGATATATTAGTGCCAAAATTATATTATTATATACTTGTCAAAAAAATAGCATTATTATTTTATTAATCTTATATATTTTGACATATATTATATATATAATATATATGCATAATGCATCACAAATTCACAGGGGTGAGGGCGAGGATCTTAAAAATTATATACTGCAAAGTTGGATACAAGAGTAATTAAAAATAAAAGGAGAAAAACAAAATAGGTGGTCAAAGTCTGGTATTTGAATACAAGAGGAATTAATGGAGGATTAAAGGGACTGTTTCATGGGCATGCGAAAACCATGTGATCCCATTGCCCTTATAATTAAGATAGAGATTAACACACCCCTCCTTAGCTGTAAAAATCCCAGAATTTATGTTCCCACAGGTTTTGGGCCAACGGGCACCCCCTCTTATCACAGAGGTTCACTATTATTTTGGGGATATAATTTTCTTTTCAGGGCATGAGTTGCCCCGGCCCCCAGTTAACAAATATATTGAGTGCAGGCGAAATCATTATTTATTGGGGATAGAGAGCCACACATAAATATAGTTGACCAGCTAGCTCTGTGTCCATCCAGAAACCTTGCATTTAATTATGTTATTCTATATACTGAAGTCGCATTTAATTTGAATATGCAGTATATATAATGAAGGATTGAATTTGAATTTTTAGTAAATTAGAAACCATGTGATTAGATCTTAAAATATATTAATTTTTGAAATCTACATATAAGTTTGGACTATTTGGGAAATAAGGAGATGATGGATTTCAAATACATAAGAAAGAAGTGCATGTTATTTCAATTCACTCTCTAATGATTTAAATTTAGGGGTTTTCTCCTCAATTCTTTTTTTGTTTTTTTTTTTTAACTTCAGATTAAAATAAAGCTATAAAATTCAAATCTTCCATTCTAATCCACAAACCCAAATCACGCAACAATAATAGATCATTTTCATTCTATCACTTGTCCATGTACAAATCCAAAAATCCAAATACATATTGTTAGAAGGATCAAATATAAATAAAATAAGTCATTATCGATGTTAGCAGTTAGCAGTTAGCAGTAGCACTTAGCAAGTTAGCAGACTAGCAGTATATCCCGAAAATTCCAAAACTGCAAATCGAAATCAATATTGTATTTGTACCTTGCAGGGCTCTGGCCGGGGAAGGATGTAACCTTTGCAGGGGGTCACGCCGGAGAAGGAGGCCAGCCGCTGTCGCAGGTGGAGAAGACAGAGTGAGGAGAGAGAGAGAGAGAGAGAGAGAGAGAGAGAGAGTCACGCCGGAGAAGGAGAGAAGCGGCTGTTGCAGGCGGAGAAGACAGAGTGAAGAGAGAGAGAGAGAGAGTCACGCCGCGCCGGAGAAGGAGGCAACTGGGAGAGAAGAAGACAGAGAGAATAGTTGAATAGGTTGAGATTTGAGTGTGTGGATGAAAAAGAGGAAGAGATTCGAGTGATAAGGTAAGGCTGCAGTGCTGCACAGTGAAATTTTTTATGTTCACTGCGAAATTTCGACGAAATTTTACAAAAATGCATGTGAGGGGGATCGAAATTTCGGCGAAATTTTCGAAATTTCGCCTAAAAATTACCGAAAATTAAGGGTAATGTGATAAAATTTCGGGATCCCTAAAAAACGAAAATTTCGGCGAAATTTTCGAAATTTCACTCCTTGATTATAACTACTGCTACATGAAGCTTAATAAAAGACCTAATTTAGTTAACCAAATATCATCGTTTCTTGTCCACCTCTCATAATGGGCTTGGTTTCCTAGTTTAACTACTTGGGAATAGGTATAGGGTAATAAAGATCATTCCCACTGCCTTTTTCTATATCTTTATTTATAAATTAATTGATTTCCATTCTCATTGCAGGTGATGTTAATATGGGCTAGAGATGAGGGCCGAAAAGTTGCAAGTCTTTGGTATACTCTGTCTATGATTTAATTTTCTTTTACAGTTTTGCTCTATTTTTTTATATAGTTTGAAATGGGTAATCTTTGTTTGTTCATTATATTTTGCTTTTTGGTGGGTTCTAATGGTTTGTTTGTTTGTAGTGTGTGTGTGTGTGTGTGTTTGATTAGGTGGCTCAAGTTCTGCTTACTCTGCCATACTCATTCTCACAGCTGGGGATGCTCTCAGGCATACTCCTTTACCTCTTCTCTGGCTTGTTGGGAAGTTGGACAACTTACCTCATTAGCACACTCGATGTAAATACAAAAGTAGAAAATAAAGAGAAAAAGTTGATTTCAGAAACCTTGTCATCTAGGTTAGTTTAACACTTTATTTCTTTTTTATGCTTGAGCTTATCTTGTCAAACTTTGCATATCTATGACATCTTTGAGAAAGTTGATATGTAGATATCATTTATTTTGATACTTCGTAGTTTTCTGGACCTTCCCTTGCCTAGGTTTAATATTGTATGAAATCTATAGTTGTAAGGTTGAAATCAAACTCGGGTTTGAAATTAGACTTACTAATGTTTGTTTTGGGACAAGAACCAAGTAATTCGGACTTGTATTGAATTTGTTGTGAATTTTCTAAAATGGACCTGCTAGTAGAAATTTCTACCGCACTAGGAACAACTACAATTTAATGAATTTAAAGGGATTTTGAGTGTAACTTGGTCATTTTGAGTCATGGTTATGATCTGATACTTATGGAATTTGTACTAGACATACTAAAGAGTGATTTAAACAAAAAACCTCGTGAATTGAAGCTATGTTTGATTTATGGTGAATTTCTTAAACTGAGACAGTTTTCAGAAAGATAAAACCCTGCTTTTTGAACTTGGAAAGATTTGTAAATGCTGGTCAATCTGTGGCTTCAATTGACTTGATAATTTTTATCAATGTTCTTTTGAATGTCTAGTACAACTTTATGAAATATCATGTTTATAGCTTTTGTATTTATTTTTATAAAAATTGCAAGGACTGCTCTGCCCTGATTTGCTATTTTTTTTGCAAGTAGTAAGCTAAACTTGTTCCTGAGTTTTAACCATATTGTGGTTGGAAATACGTCATGATATTTTTATTCCTTATAGTTTGAAATGTATATTTTGAGCTGGAGAAATATCTTGATCTAGTTCTATCCCATTGTTTTGAAAGAATTCCAAGAGCCTATGCCGCACAGATTTCCTCTCTCACAGGCAGTTGCCTTTCCTTTCACTTTTTCTTGAAAAGATTTTTTTCTTTCTTTGATGACTCTGAAATTCCAAGTTATTACCTATATGAGGCATGTGGTTTTTTAAAGGTTCGGTGAAGATACCATCATACATGTTTCTTTTTGGCCAATAATTTTAACTTAGTTTATGTAAATGTTAATTTTTTAGTTCTTGTAACTGTTTGATTAACTTAATTTATTGAACCATCGATCTTTTGTTCTTATGTAGGGCTGTTATATCTGAGGCAGCACAACACATGAGAGGAAATTGAAGTTGATGAGGTGCACATTTCATGGGTCAATTTTGTTGGTAATTACATGTAGAGATGTTGCCATGCCAATATTTTGTACATGTGGGCAGCTTTTGGTACATTACAACTTGTTTTGGTTTTGTAAAGGTCTTCACAAGTAGGTTTAGGCAATATTGGCCTAGTTATTAAGCTGGTGGTTATGTTTAGATCTCTAGAAAACAAAAAATGTGTTCTCTTGTTGGATATTGTACTGTAAACTTTTTTTGGCAGTTTTGAATATTGTTATTGGTGATTGGAATATATGGAATGAGAATAGAAGTTTTTATGGCTGCACAAATTTCTGCCCATTTCAATTTACAAGAACAAATTTATGTTCAATTAATTGATATCCTTTTTAGGTGAAAAAAAACTGATATATAGCATTCATTCCAATAATAAACGATATCAGTTTTGGTCTAAAAACTGAAATGTTTTGCTGTTTTGATATTGAATTTTATCTCAGACCTGATATATAAATAAGATTTAGATATCAAAGTATGTTTCATACATGATATTGATACCAGATTATATGTCAGTATTAGTGTCAAATACGATATCTGTTGACCAGAATTATTGATACTCGGATTTTGTAGATATTAGAAATAATATAAAATCAGATATCCATTTTTTATTTAGGATATCAGGTTTAAAAAAAAAAGATATATAAAAATATTTATATATCAGTTTAAAATTGATATCTAACATGTGAACANACAATCTCATGAACATATAAGAAAAAATAAAATTTATCTATAACAGGAATAAGAGCTGACTTGGCATTCCAAGAGATAGATTATGTCTTGAAATTAGAGAAAGTGTTATGTGATAAAGTATAAAAGCATATGTGTCATCATGTTATTGGATTAAGATATCAAATCAGTTATATCTCTGTTGCAGAGAAGTTCCTCTTAACATATAATTCCTTATTTTACCCTAGTGTAAATTGACTAACAAAGACAAACAAGTTATTACCAAAAACAAAAAATTCACTCAAGATCATTTGTATACCTAACCATGCAGTACCATTTTTTTCTAATTAAAAATTAAAAAACTGAAATATTATTAAAAAAAATTTATCATCATCCCATCATCACAGCCCAGCCCCCTGCCACCACCGCCTTCATCTCGTCACCTGGCCGGCATCCCTCCACCTCTCTCTCTCTCTCTCTCTCTCTCTCTCTCTCTCTCTCTCTCTCTATCTCTCTTTCTCTCCCTCACTCTACTCCTTTCCCAATTTGTAGAACCATTGGCCCTGTAATCAAACCTCCCTCTTGGGTGGTGGTCCAACCTCATTCTTCTTCTTGTAGAAAAAAAAAATTCAACCTAAAATGATTTGGCTTTCATTGTAGCAGATTGGAGAGAGACTGAGGGAAACAGAGAGAGAGAGAGAGAGGAAGAAAGAGCGAGAGATGATGCATTCTTGGCAACATCGTTGGCGTCTCGATCAGCCGGGGGTGAGGGGTTATTGGGTGGGGGTGGGTAGGGAGGGAGGAGGAGGACTACTAGTTTCTCAGTTCGGAATTAACTGTAGGAAAAAAGAAGAAAAAAGCAAAAGAACAACGAAAAAGAAGAACAAGGAGGAAGGGCTGGGTTTCTTAGTTTTGTTCAAACTCTTTTATATGCATTTGTAGTAAAAAAAAAAAA
>QANW01003840.1:2480807-2504089 GCA_003254865.1 Dryas drummondii
CAGTTTAAAATATCTAACATGTGAACATTAGATATCACGACTGACTATATCGGACGGCTACCTCATTAGATATCAGTACACGGCTAATATATATTGATAATTTTGTAGAAGTGGTCAATTGAGTCGCTGGCCATTCGTGGTGGTCCAGTGAGGAGGTAGAGAGAATAAGGAAGAGAAAGAGAAGGGGAGGAAGAGAGAGAAATAGAGGGATCAAAAGAGAAAGGAGGGAGAAGGAGAAAGAAACAAAGAGACCATCGGTAATGGCGCTGGGGGGNCTCTCTCTCTCTCTCTCTCTCTCTCTCTCTCTCTATCTCTCTTTCTCTCCCTCACTCTACTCCTTTCCCAATTTGTAGAACCATTGGCCCTGTAATCAAACCTCCATGTTGGGTGGTGGTCCAACCTCATTCTTCTTCTTGTAGAAAAAAAAAATTCAACCTAAAATGATTTGGCTTTCATTGTAGCAGATTGGAGAGAGACTGAGGGAAACAGAGAGAGAGAGAGAGAGGAAGAAAGAGCGAGAGATGATGCATTCTTGGCAACATCGTTGGCGTCTCGATCAGCCGGGGGTGAGGGGTTATTGGGTGGGGGTGGGTAGGGAGGGAGGAGGAGGACTACTAGTTTCTCAGTTCGGAATTAACTGTAGGAAAAAAGAAGAAAAAAGCAAAAGAACAACGAAAAAGAAGAACAAGGAGGAAGGGCTGGGTTTCTTAGTTTTGTTCAAACTCTTTTATATGCATTTGTAGTAAAAAAAAAAAAATGGAAGAAGGAGAAAAAATACCTTAGTATTAGGTGGTGGTAGTGGAAGTTATAGTGTTGGGTGGTGGTGGTGGTGATGGTGTTGGGTGTTTTTGTTGGGTATAGAGAGTATAATAGGTGGAATGTGGTGTTGGGTTTTAGTAAGGGTAATTTGGAAAATTTGTTGGGTATACTAATAAATTTTTATAATTTATAATTTTTAGTTGAGTGCAAAAAGTGTGTTGGGGTTACTGATAAAAAAATTGAGTCCGAATAGCGACAATACTAATAAAAAATTCAAAACACAACGCCATAAGCTCTGAAACCCTTCCAACTAGGCTACCCCATTAACTGCGTACATGAATAACATAAAAAAATGTATAAATATTTTAATTTGATCTGGTTCCTCACTACTCTTTCCATACTAGCTAAGTAGCTAGATTAAAATTTGTGTTTTTTTTAGCCCAAATCATGGCCATAAGAAGAAAACGGCCTACATGCATAAAAATATATATATATAAATGATCATTCGCTCACCACAGAGCGGAGAATTCAATGATCGGGACTGTCTATTTTTTAAGTCCATCCTTAAGGGTCGTCCCTATAAAAAATCAGCCAAATCGATAATTGTTTGGTCCTCCAAACGTTGCAGACAAATACAATTCGTCAAATAAGGTTGAAATGAAGTTGACATTAATACACTGGCTAAACAGTTTTCGATTTGGCTGATTTTTTGCAAGGGTGATCTTTGAATGATGCTCTAAAATATAGACGGTTCCGATCATTGAAATTCATTACTGAGTGGTTAGGTCAGAGGGAAATTTCCCACTCTATGGTGAGCGAGTGATCATTACTGATATATATATATATGCCCCTTCAGGTGTAAGATCTCACATTTAGGCTTATTTGTGGGATTCTTCATAGAGCACTACCTTTCTCGTGAACAGTTGCTACCCAAAATACCTCTCGGTTTTAGAGGAAAATAAATTCAAGAAAAATTCTAGAATTTTCAAAAAATCTCGAAAGAATTCTCTAAAATAGGTTTTTGGTGATTTTCAAAATATTTTTTAGAATTCTTCTGAGATTTTACGAAAATTCTATAATTTTTATAGAATTTATTTTATGGAGGGAAATTTATTTTAATTTTTAAAAATAAATTTGGACTTCCCAAATTTTATGGAAACTCTCAGAGGGCAAATTGGTGATTTGACTCTATAGTAAATTAGTATTATTCAAGATAAGTCCATAAGAATTTTCTATGTATTTTTCTGAGTCTGGAGTTATTTTTAATTAATTTTTAAAGTTTGTAAAAATAAGAAAATAGAAGTAGAAAAATGGTTGTACATTTGTACATGTGGCCACTTGTAATTGGTTGGGCCTTGACACTCAGCATGCTGAGGTGGCAAAAGCTTCCCAACCCAAAGTTCTTCTCTATGAAAAGACTAAAAAACCCATGAGAATTTGAATGGAGGTGGTAACTTGCAAACAAAATTTAATTCAGGAAGTAACTTGCTTCAATTTTTAATTTAGGTGGTAACATGCAAATCGATTTAAAGTTCAGGTGGATATCTTGCTAAAAAGCCTAATTTGAATGATCATTCAAACATAAATCAAAAAGCCCATATCCATAGTACTTTGATTATGATGATTTATGCACCAAAAATTATCATTGAAGTATAAATCAACCATGGCAGCCAGTCCGAAAGTTTTAACTAGGACAGATGTAGATAGGAGATTTGACGTTCCGATTCAATGGGTGAATGAAATACTCGAAAAACTGCGGTTAAAATGCACCAACCCAAAAATAATTACATGCATCATTCCTTTTAACTTGTAATTTATTAGAAGACTTTTATATTTACTACACAAAATGCTCATCATACCCTACCACAAATCACAATAAGTTGTTTTCCAAAATCTTCCATTATTTCCTCAACTAAATTAAAAGAAACAAGAAAAAAATTACCCATAAGAAATTGAGAAGAAAAAAAAATAAAGAAAGGTGCATCGCAACAGAAAGAATGTTGACTAAAAGAAATTGCTTAAGGGTCCCGGTTTCCGACAGCGACAGAGCTCTAATGACCGTCGTTGGGCGTAGGGCCAACTATTAGGGGGTGGGCCTATGCGATCGCACAGGGCCTCCAATTTGGAAGGGGTCCAAAATAAATTTTTTTTTAAAAAGCATATACTCAATAAAAAAGAAATGGTACAAACTAGCACCACAAGAATCGAAAACGAGACCATAAAAGGTAGGAACCAGCGCCTCAACCACTAGACCGGCCATCAACTCCTTCTAAAATTATTCTTCCAATAAATATATTTATACAAATATTACGTAATATTAATAGATTTAGATTTAATATATCAAGTTAACCTTACAATGTTCTTCATTTTTGTGCCACCACAATGTTCTGTTTCTTAGTTCTTTCTCTCTCTCTCCCCCCTCTCTAGCCCTCTCTCTCCTTTCTATCCCTCTCTCTCCTCTCTATCTACTACAAAACAAAAAAAAGATTTTAGTCACAACACAAGTTGTGACAAAGTGTAAATCTTGTGACTAAATGTATTAGTCACAAGAAGGTTTGTGACTGTGTTGTAATTAAAATTAGGGGTCTAATTTAGATTTTCGCCTCTAGGCTTTCAAAAAGTCAGGGCCGACCCTGCCCGTAACTAAAAGTCTCATTTTTTGTAATGATATCACTCTCTCTCTCGCGATAAAAGGCTCTTTGATAATATATATAATTTGTACGTGAGAGTTGTAGGGGCCCTAGTTTAATTTTTGCACAAGACACCCAAATTCTTTGGGACGGCCCTGGTTTGGCGGTGGCGGCACGTTGAGGTTCTTGTGTCTAGAATGATTTTGTCACCAGCTTCATATATGACTACGTACCCTCTTCAAATGCAGGCAGTTTGCTGAGCCTGTTTTTGCTCTATTTTAATATTTTTCGTGGACAAACACTCAATGGATGACTGTTTGTGGGACAGTGTACGTGTAGGCCAATAATATGACACACATGTTTTATGTCCGTGCAATTATAGTAATAATAAGCGCATTATTTATTCTCTCTTTCTCTCTCTCACTCTTCTTTTTTTTTTTTTTTGGTAATCAAGAGGGCCAAAGGTCAAGAACAAAACTAACAATTCACTAGAGGAGACCTAACCAAGCCAATACAATCATCAGATAAAACGGAACCACAACTCAGAGGAGGAGTTTCAAACACAAGCAGACCAAGCTCCAAAGAGTGGCCTAAAGCAGCAAGATGGTCTGCAGCCTGGTTCTTTTCCCTGAAGACATGAGAGAGCCTACAACACCAATCTCTCTTAAGCAAGCAGTGGCAAACATTAACAAGGGCACCAAGAGGGTGAGTCAAACTATCAAACTGCAAGACAAGATTGACTGCACAGCAAGAATCCATTTCCACCAAAATTTGTCTGTACTCACTGCGCCAGGCAAAATCAAGACCATAATACAAACCCCATAACTCAGCAGCCAAGACCTCCCCTTTGCCAAGATGAGCAGAAAAGCCACCAAGCCAAGTACCATCACAGTCCCGAAGCAGCCCACCAGCACTTATATCACCATCAGCCGTAACCCGACTCCCATCAACATTAAGCTTAACCCAATTCATGGGAGGAGGAGCCCAAGCAATCAGAAGCTGACTTTTAACCTTAGGAGCACCATTGGCAGAAATAGCAGAAAACCATGCCTTAGCCATGCTCTCTCACTCTTCGATTCCTAAGCTTCTATGTAGGATTGCGGTTGGCAAAGAATATGCCCCATGCACAGTGCATACACGTACGGAAATTATGTTGATATTTAATTCATGTCAAAATAATAGATATGAATATAGATCAGATCCAAGTAGATAAGTAGACACAGGCCGGCAAGCGTCAACATATATAAGACTAGTTTATCTATTTATTAATTAATAAAATAAAACAACAACGTACGCTTACATTTGCTGATTTGCACAACATGCTCATGTTCAAATGAACAACTGATCAGTGAACAACCATATATCCTGAAGATAATCAATTAATTAATAATTGAAACAACACACACAATAGTTTTATTTCAGACCACAAAAGAAAAAAACAACGTACACATAAGTAGACAACACATGCAGGCACTGTATTCTGTCTGCTGATACTCACATAGTCACATATCACAATTATTTCAGCTACTATACGTACCGTTGGATCGCTTTATAGCTTAGCTAAGCATCAAGCCAGTGGCCTTGGACAAACTTTTGTGGCTTGATTCTCAAGCCAACTTCTCTGAAGGCGTCTCCCTCATCATCAAGAATGATCTTGTCACCAACTTGGAGTTGGTAGTAGCGGACATATTTGAGCCAACCCTCTCCTTGAAGAACTGGCTTTGGGTAACCTTCGCTTCGAGTGGCGAGGCAAAAACACCAAGACATCCCCTTCCCATCCACAACCAGAAATTGAACCTCATGACTGCCAGCTTTAATCTGAGGCAGTTTGCTAAGCCATTTCTTCGGAATCGACAGTTTTTGCTCTACATCACTTGCACGGAGGATTTTTTCATAGTCTGCCATTGTTTGCTTATTAATGGTAGCTTATCAGCACACAGATCGATTGATGTGCCCAGCTACCAGTCTCCAAGTATTTATAGACATGCAGTATGTGTATGTGATCCTTCTAAACTTGCTTACTAACTATAAAATATTAATTTCTTGTAGGTCCGTCCTTTAGTGATTTGTCTTTAATATTAAAGATGACAAATCAATCTTTTGAAATCAAATCTGTAATTCGAGCTAATTACACGAACACAATGCTCGGTACTATGGTGGAGCCAAAAATTTGCTTCAAAGGGGCACCTTAGTTAAATTAAAAAGTTTTAAAGGTATAATACACATTAGCTTCATTATTATATGTAAAATTTCAGTTCCTTATGCATAAATATGTATGAAAGGACTTGATTGTATTTGGTTTAAACTTCGTAATTTGTGAAGCCTAATTAGAAGTTTCAAAGTACAAAATTATATATTCTAACACACGTGCACAGCTTTATATCATTCTGCTTTAACTCTTTGTTTTTACTCATTTAGTCAAATTTTATGAGGAATATGGGTCCCGCTTTGTGTCTGCGGGCACGTGCCTCTCCTCTTGCTCCCTATAGAAATGGGGGACATGATAATCTACGAACCAATAAGCAATCAATTTAACCCTTAAAAGTCAAATAATACATGTTAATCTAGATCCACGTACTGAGCCTTCAGCAAAAAACAAAGTTAGGAGCAAAAGTGAATGACATAATGAGTCTCAATGTCTCATAACAATTATAAGCCTCTCTCTCTCTCTCTCTCTCTCTCTCTCTCTCTCCATTTTTAGCAACTTGTATGCTAGCGAAAATGGGTTGAAAATAAGCCAACCTTAATTTGAACGGTTGAACTTTGGTCTCAGACAGAGCACTCAAATTAAACTACACAATCAAAACTCAAAAGTACCCTTGTTTTGGACCATGCGATGATTAAACCCTATTATTAGGAGTAATTGTATTAAATAGCCTCTTTTGATATCACTTGAGCTTTTTTGACAAACATATATAGTAGTGACACTACAATATATAATAAACATCAATCCAATGACCCTCGGTGTTCAACTTCTGTGCTGTAAGTCTCAATTGGGTTCCTCTGAAATCGTCCACCACCAAATCAAGAATGAGCTTGTCATGAACTTTGAGGTTTTTGTGATTGACAAATCTGAGCCAACCCTCTGCTTGAAGAACAGGCTTTGGGTACGTAGGGCCCTATCCTCCTAATATTTTTGTACCCTCACATTCCGTCCTATAGATTGATGAACATAATATTTTAGGTAAACACATAAAATATTGACTATTTAATCAAATAGTTTGATAATTTTTAATTTGTCTAATTTTTTTGTAAAGATTATCCTTGAATTATCACTTAAAAGATAAACAATTCCAATCAACCAACTACAATGCAAAATGAGGTTCCACAAACCATAGATAAAATGAGACATACATCATTAGAAAGGCCTAATTTACCAGTAATTATGTCCATCTTTTTTCTATCCTAATTCTTTGGTCCTATTTGTTTCTGTAGTGATATAAAAGTAATTTCCGAAAGGTAGGTAGATTAAATGTTTCTAGAGTGCTAGTGATGACGATAATTTAGATTGATAGCTAGAATTAGGACTTATGAAGCATGTAAATCCACATTTTAGGTGTATTAATTTGGAATAAATTGTAAGGACGTACCCTCTAATGTAATTTGAGGTTGACATTAGAGGTAGTTGTAGTGAGCAAGGTATTAAATTTCGTTTTTTTGGGGTGTCGAAATCGAAACACATGTTTGATAATTTTTCGGGAAAATTTCGCCGAAATTTTCGAAATTTCGCCGAAATTTATCGAAATTTATCGAAATTTACCGAAATCTACCGAAATTTACCGAAATTTTTCGAAATTTTTCGAAATTTTCGAAATTTTCATATTTTCTATTTTCTCCAACTTCAGAAATTCACCAAAAATAGCTCGATACTCCAAATAATTCACCGAAAAATTCTACGAACTCGTATTGATGAGTACTAATTTCCTATAACCTTAAAATAGTCAAATGGCTTTCAAAAAAATTATGAAAAATCATACTCTTATAATTTAATTCTGAAAAAAATAATAATAGTCAAATTCTTGAATTTTCATTTTCTAAAATTCATTTCCACACAACTAAGCTTTAGAACCACAACCAAATATATAAGTTAGTTAAAATAAATTTAAAGAAATTTCTAATTCCTTTAAACAAACCTTAAAACAAATTTGAAAAATTTAAGTAACAAAATTACCATAAGCCAAAATTTGGGTTATTACACTTAGTGAAGACAAAGCTTGGCTAAGTAAAAGACACGGGAAAAAAGGAAGGAAAGATAAAAAATAAAAAAAAGACTGAAGAGAGAGACACGGGGAAAAAAAGTAAAGGAAGAAGAAAAAAAATGAGGGAGGGTTTGGGGCCTTTGGGCAATTGGAAAGAAGAAAAAAAAATTTGAGATTTCTTTTAGTTATTTTAAATCTTAAACTTTAATACATTTCTATATAAAAAAATAATTAAAAGTATCCTAAAGGGCTTAAAACCTAATATCCTAAAAAATATAGAGTATATAGGGTTTAATGTATAGATTATAGAGTATAAAGAGTATTAGGGTATAATGAATATATAAAGTATTAGAGTTTAGATTTTAGTGTATAATTAAATTATAACGTATAAATAATATACTAATTTTGTTTATTCATTATACTAACTTTATTTAACAGTATTTATTTCAGCGCGCATTATATTCACTTTATATCACATGAAACCTATTATATAATTTGATTTCTTCAATGTTTTTTATCAATTTAGTAGATAATATGTTAAATAAACATATAGAAAAGTTTCATTCAAAATTTCCGTATTTTGATAGCAATTTCCGTCATTTTCATCTAATTTCTGTCGAAATTTAAAAATCTTCGAAATTTTCATCGAAATTTTATTCCTTGGTAGTGAGTCAGAGTTAGGAGCAGCACTGTAGCAGGCAAAAAAGCAAAGTGCACGTTCTAAAAGCTTTGTGATAAGGACCCATTCCCAAATAGCCATTTCACATACGGTGGTGATCCGGTGGATCCCACTTTTGGAAAAGGTCAAACTGTAGAAAGTGATATATATAGCTAAGACAAACTCCAGTTTTCTTACTACATTTGTGCAAAAAAGAAAATTTAAAATATATTTTAGTTAAATTTTTTATAAGTGCGCAACTGCAACCGTCCCCTAAAAAGAACGAAAAAGACACCATGGGGCCCAAACAAGAATTTGTATCGAATCGAACCTTCGCAACAATTTTTCTAGTGGTCAACACCTTAAAAATTAGGTTATAGAGTATACACTTCACTTAGTAGTGGTCTGTGCGCATTCATATGCAAATAAAAAGAAAGAAATTAAATTTAGAGGGGTAAGGTTTAATTCAAAAAATTAACTAATGTCTGAACGATGCACGTTGAAGGGTATTTTGCTAAGTATGATATTTATGTTCTCTCTTATAATTAGTGTGTTAATGATGGATTAAGTTTTGATAAAAAAGATGAGACAAAATAATTTGTTGGAGTATATGCAATCTTTCAACTTTGTTTTTTAGTCCCACTCTTTGAGCACACACTGGTATTTCTTGTAGCTAGTTTAAGAGGCAAAAATCCAGAAACCTTTTTTTAACCGAAATAAGAAGAATAGCCAAATGTACGTGGGTCCTCAGGTTTCAAAAGTATGGTTCCTAATCCCAAAAGGTTTTTCTTTGTGGCACTGATTCCAAAGGGTTTTAATATTACCTTTTAAGGAATAATGTTATTTTGGTCAACAAATTATTACACTTATATCAGTTTGTTATCTAGATTTTTAATTTAGAAAATTAAAGACTCTATTTTTTTCAATTTTGCCAATTAAGGGCATTCCGTCAATTTACAAATTTTTTATCTAAATTTCCATTGTGTAGCACCATGTGCCAATCATGTGGGATCCTTTTTTATAGAAAAAATGGTCCCTTCTATTTAGATCTTACCATTTTTTCCTCATGCACCATTTTTCCCTCTTTCATTTTTCGTTAAATTTGGATGAAAAATGTGTAAATTAAAAGAATAACCTTAATTGATAAAATAAAATAAAACACATGATTCTTAGGGGCTGTTCGGTAAAATTTTGCAATACTATTTTTCGTTTTACAAAATAATAAACACACGGAATTCACGTTTGGTGAGCTCACTTGCGAAAATACGGAATACAATATTTGAAAAATATATTCAAAATTGTGTGTTAAGTTTGAAAACACCATAAAGACATTCTCATTGTTTTCAGAAAATGCGGGATACAAAATTAAAACACGAAAAATCTCTTCCTCTATTTTTTCCTGCCGCTCACTCTCTTCTTCGATTTCTCTTGTTCCAGTTCATCTGCAAAAATTCATATGACTGTGAATTACATAGAACAACACCATGGTTATCCACCTCCACTTTCGTCTTCTTCAAACCCAACCATAAACACCAACCCACGAAGAAACACAACTCTCTCACCTTCTATTAATATTCTCTCCAACAGCCAACTCACATCCCCAAACCCACATATCTTCTCTCTCTCTCTTTCTCTGTGTTAGTTTTGATGGGCTCTATTCATGGAATTTGTTTGGTGTCAGTGGTATTGGCTGGAAGATGATGAGTTTGACCTTGTTGATGGGTCTAATTGATGCTCTTCTAGTTTTGGTCTCTTTTCAAGCGTCTGCAGCATTGATGGGCACTAGACAAAGTTTCTAGGGCCTTCTGGTTTATTGTAGACTAATTGAGTTTTTTTGGTTTGTTTTTTTTAATTTGATTAGAAGGACTAGTTTCTTATATCTACTAATAAAATAAAAGTTTTTGTTAAAAAAAATCATTGAAATTTCATTTTTACATATATAAGATGATGAAAATATAACTCAATTTCTTTAATTTGAGTCACTCATTTGATAAAAATAAAATGCCAATTCATTAATAAATTTATTATTTGATTATATGTAACATGCTAGATTGAAAATTATATGTAGCATTTCATTAAGAATACGTTTTTAGGTTTATGCTACCATACGCATTCTACTGTTTTTATTTTCAGAAAATCGTTTTTAGGCTAATGCTATCAGACGCATTCTCAAATCTTAAAAATGCAAAATTTAATTTCACATATTCATTTTGCAAAACAATTTTTAGAAAATGATTTTGTAAAACGTTACCAGACGGATCCTAACTTTCTAAATTAAAAATTTAGGAACTAAACTGATACAAGTGTAATAATCTAGGAATCAAAATAGTATTAATCCCTATCTTTTATGTCTACCGCACGCATTAATATCTTCTTTTCATTCAAATAAAGCAAGTACACACATTAAGTGAAATATCCAAAATTTCATAAATTGGTCATAATTAATCCAGCACAAACACAACACAAAATACAAATAGACCCAACTTAGATCAACTTGATTGTATTTGGTTTAAACTTTGTAATTTGTAGAGCCTAATTAGAAGTTTCAAAGTGCAAAGTTAAATATTCTACACACGTGCACAGCTATATATCATTCTGCTAACTCTTTGTTATTACTCATTTAGTCAAAGTTTATGTAAGAAATATGGGTCCCCTTTGTGTCAGCAGGGGCACGTGCCCCTCCTCTTACTCACCATAGAAATGGGGAACATGATAATCGACGAACCAATCGGCTATCAATTTAACCCTTAATTAAAAGTCAATAATATATGTTGATCTAATACACTGAGCCTTCAGCAACTTGTTAAAATGGGTTGAAAACACTCAAATTAAACTACACAATCAAAAGTACTGTTTTTTTGGACCATGCAATGATTTAACCCTATTATTAGCTAGGTAGGTAGTTCTAGTGCACCAGCACTCAACAGTTCCCAATTGATGTGCTTGAGAGAAGGGCTCACTAAATAGCCCAAGGCCCGAAGCCCGATTTGGCCCGACATTTGGGCCGGGCCAAGCCGGCCCGAAAATTCCTTAGGTTGGGCTTGGGCCATCCCCTTGAAGCCCACGGCCCGCTTAAGCCCGGCCCGCTTAAGCCCACCCGAAGCCCGAAGCCCAAGGCCCAAAGCCCGTTTAATATCTTCAATAAAAAAAATATAGGAAATATTTTTAATATAATTCTATAATGTTAGTAAATAGTAATAGTGTAAACTATACTATGTAATACCATAAATAATAAACTTTTAAAATTATATACAATATTACAACTATAATAAAATATAAATGTATATGTGTATATACAACTTTTATAATACAACTATAATTAAAGTTATTAAACCATGATTGTTCATTAATTTAACAATCTGAACCGTTCATTTTATATGTTGATAGTCAAAGATCATCCTTACAAAAAATCGGTCAAATCGGAATTCATCTACCCGTTCGATTATCATTAGAAAAATCACGATCATTCATTAATTTGACCATCGTTACGTCACTTTTACATTTCTGATTGAGCTAATTTTTTGCAAGGATTCTCTTTGAGTGGGGAACTAAAACTTGAACGGTTCGGATCGTTGAAAACACGATCGATATGTGAGCTTCAACATATAAATACACTTGAAGAGTTGAAGAGTATAATTCTAATAACTTTCCCGTTAAAACCTTATTGTTTTCATAATTGTGAAGGCCACAACGTGATTTCAACAATCTGAGCCGTTCATTTTCTATATTCATAGTCAAAGATCATCCTTAAAAAAAATCAGCAAAATCAGAATTCATCTACCCATTCGATTATCATTAGAAAAACCACGATCGTTCATAAGTTGGACCACCATTAGCTAACTTCTACATTTCCGATTGAACTAATTTTTTGCAGGGATGATCTTTGAGTGAAAAACTAAAAAATGAACGGTTCGGATTATTGGAAACTTGGAAACACGATCGAGATGTGAACTTATACATATAAATACACTTGAAAAGTTGAAGAATATAATTGTAATAACTTTCTCGTTGAAACATTGTCGTTTCCATAATTGTGAAGACCACAATGTGATTTTAACAATCTTAGTCGTTCATTTTCTATGTTCATAGTCAAAGATCATCCTTACAAAAAATCGGCTAAATCGAAATTCATCTACCCATTCGATCATTATTAGAAAACTACGATGGTTCATTAATTCAACCACTGTTACGTCACTTTTACATTTCCGATTGAGCTAATTTTTTGCATGAATTATCTTTGAGTTAAGAACTTAAATTTGAACGGTTCAGATCGTTGAAAACACAATTGTATCATTTGTTTATAAAACATATGTAATAAAATATATAATAAAACATATATTACACTAAAATAAATAAATAAATAAAATCATATAAAAACCAAAGCCCATCCAATGATCCAAACCCCAAACCGAACCTCCAAGGATCAAGCCCAAACCCCAAAATACCCTAAAATAATAAAATAATAAACAACTAAATAGCTAATGAGTATATAAGCTCTCTCTTAGTGACTTAGTCTCAGGCTCTCAGCAGAGCTAGGTTTAACCTAGGTTTACATTCGCCGCCTCTTCTCACAGTCTCACTCTCTAAGTTTTCTCTCTGTCTCAACTCTCAATCCCTCTCACTCTGTCAGTCTCAGCAGACTCAATCAGCCTCGCCCAAACCATCTGATGATTTGAGTCATCAAATCATCACCGATTCTCCATCAATCCATCATCACCGATTCACCGTCTCGCCCAATCCTCCATCTGAGGTTCTGAGTGATCTGACCATCATCACCAAACCATCTCGCCAAACCATCATCATCTCGCCCAATCACCATCACCATCACCATCTGGTCCATCTCGCCCAAACCCCACATCACTGTCCGGTCCATCTCGCCCAAACCATCTCGCCAAAACCCCACAATCACCATCAGGTCCATCTCGCCCAAAGTATCTCGCCACCCCAACTCCGATCGAACCCCCAGCAACCCAGCCTCTCTCCAGAAAGCAAGCCAAACCAACCATCAAACCACCCCTAAATCCGATCGAACCCATCAACCCAGCCTCTCTCCAGAAAGCAAGCCCAACCCACCAAACTCCGATCAATCGGACTCGATCCGATCAATTAATGATCAGATCGAGATATGAGCTGCGATCGGATAGTTGATAGAGCACTATCGCTTAAACAGTCTGAGCACCATCGCAACGCCACCTTCGCACCAGCGACTCCGTCGCAAGCTCCCTGCCAGTTTGCCTCCCTTTGCGTGTAAGTCATTTTCATTTTGTGAGTTCAGTTATTAAAAAAAAAAAAATCATATGCAAAAAATTCATCACTAATTGTGTTTTTTCTGTTGTGGGTGTAGCTGTGGTGAAGATTAATAGCTTGTGGTGAAGCTGTCCTGTGTAGGAGTTGGTCTCTTATGTTGATGCTGGTGCTGGTGCTGTGTGAGTGGCAAATGCTGGTAGTGTAATTTGTTGAATTGTTGGTAGTGTTATTTGCTGGTAGTTTTTTTGCTGGTAGTGTTATTTGCTGGTTATTTGTTGGTAGTTTTTTTAGGATGTCTACTCACCCAGAGTCTAGTGTAATTGGAATCCATGAATCCATTGGTTCCCCTCCATCCACACCCTAATCTAATTCTATTCCTAAATGTAGTAGAAGTGAAGTGGAGAACTGGTTTGAAAAAGTTGTTGAAATTGAAAATGGTAAATCTGTTACAAAAGCAAAATGTGCAATATGTGCAATATGTGGGAAAAAATTAGATGGCAGTTCTTCAAATGGTACTACTCATTTAGCTCGTCATTATAAGAAACATCTTGAAAGCCAAAATGTTAATATTGGTAATCAAATGCTGCTGGTAATTTGTCAAATTTTGTTTATAAAGAGGAAAATGCTCGAAAAGAAGTTGTTGATTTTATATTTAGGGCAGAATTGCCTTTTACTTTCGTGGAAAAACATAATTTTAAAGGAATGATTCAAAGAGGCTTTACTCCACAATATAAAGGCATTTCTGCCACAACTTGTAAAAGGGATTTTATGAAACTGTTTGTTGAAGGAAAATCTCAATTGCTGTCTTATTTTGAAAAATATGAAGGCAGAATTTGTTTGACTTCTGATGTTTGGTCTTCTAGACAACAAATTGGTTTTATGTCACTAATTGCTCACTTCATTGATGCTGACTGGAATTTAAATAAAAGGATTATTTGTTTTAAAATGATTGAATATCCACACAGTGAACAGTCACTTGCAACTCATATACATGAGGAACTCAACTCTTGGCGTATCCACAGTAAAATTTTTTCAATTACACTAGATAATGCTTCAAATAATGATGTGGTTGCTGAATTGTTGCCTTTATATCTTATGATTGATGATGTGCCTAGACAAATGTTTCATGTGCGTTGTTGTGCTCATGTTATGAACCTGATTGTGCAAGATGTTCTGGCTATTTTAGGTCATTCTATTGATAAAATTGTTGCAATTGTGCGTAGTTTGAACTCTTCAAATAAGAGACATGAAATTTGAAAAAAATGTTGTGTTGATGTTCGTTTGGATAGAAGAAACATAGACAATGATGTTCCTCATAGGTGGAATTCCACATATGCACTGTTAGAAGTAGCCATTCAATATAAAGCTGCCTTGCATAGATATGTTCAGACTTGCATAGATATGTTCAGACAATAAATCAATCAACTAAAAGTTCTACTTTACCGATTCCATCTGAACATGATTGGCTTGTTGCTCAGTTTGTTTGTGGTTTTTTAAAGACTTTTGATTCTTCAACAAAAATATTATCTGGTGTGTATTATCCTACTTCTAGTCGTGTGCTGACTTGTTTGATTGATATTCATTGTGCATTTCAATCATATGCTCATGTTGATGCATTTGAAACTGCTATGGTTGCCATGAAAAGTAAATTTGATAAATATTGGGCAACTTTTCCTAAACTGTTTTGTTTTGCTACTGTTATGGATCCTAGGTTCAAAATTTGGGAAATTAGTGAGTGGTTAAATGTTATTGGTTGTGAGGAAGATGACATTAAGGTAAAGGTAGATGAAATTAAGTCTTCTCTGTTTAAATTGTATGACCATTACAAATCTAATGTGCATGCTGCATCATCACGAAACTCTACTGAAACCACAACTAATTCTCAAAGTACTGTTTATGGTAGTAATAGTGCTTCCCCAATTTCTATTCCTAACTTTCAAAACAGTGCTATGAGAGCCTTGAAAATGGCAAAGGTTCAATCCTCTGTTTGTTCTACTTATGATTTGCAATACTATCTTGATGCACCAGTTTTAGATGATGTTGATGAAACTGCATTTTCAGTTTTGGGATAGTGGAAATCACATGATACACAATATCATGTGCTTTCCATCATGGCTCGTGATTTGCTAACTGTTACAGCTTCAACTGTTGCGCCGAAGTTGCTTTTAGTGCAGGTGGTAGAGTGGTATCGGAGAAGAGGGCTAGCTTGAGTCCGAACACTATAGAAACTCTAATCTGCGTCAAAGATTGGCGCTTAGCTGAAGCAAGAATGTAAGAGGCTGCTCAAGAGGAGGATTGGGCAGAGGATCTAATGAACATCAAGATATCAAGACCTGAATTTGTTGAAGAAGAGACCCCTTCCCCTGCTGCATCATCTACCTGATTTTATTTTTTCAGTTTTGGTAACAAAACATTGGTTTGTAATTTGTAAACTCCATATGGAGTTAAGCATCATAACTGCATAATGTTACTTTTAGTATAATTAAATCAATACAATTCCAGTTTTAAGGGTTGTGTATGTGACAACCTATTTGGGATGTACATGTGAAATGCAAATGATAAATAGGTTGTGTAGGTGCCAACCTAGTTGGGATGTACACATTCTATAGTGATGCATTTCCCCCTCTATTTATAATTAAATTATATGTTATTACAATTGTGACTTGGGAGTTGACATTTCAAAATTTTGGCCAGTTAAAACCAATGAATTAGTCATCTAATTGAATTTTAGGCTAAGTTGTATAGTTAAAATTGACATAAATTAGGCAATTTGAGATTTTGAAAAGCCAAAAAGGCCCAATCTGGGCTGTCCGTTCAGGCCTAGCCCAGCCCGGCCCTCAAAACCCGTAAGTCTCAAGCCCGATGGGTGGGCCTCGAACTTGTGTATTTAGGCCCAAGCCCAGCCCGGCCCGGCCCGGCCCCAAAGCCCCGTTGGGCTCTTTTAATTTAAGCTCGAGCCCAGCCCGACCCGGCCCTTTGTCGACCCCTACTTGAGAGTCGCAAATGTCCATAAATTAGATGGCCCCACCACTCACCTCCTTCAATCTTTTTTCTTTGTTTGAGGCTTTGAGCACCTTCTTAAATCTGAATTTGAAACTCATCTTCTTCATCTTCTTTTTTTTTTTCTAAAAATATGAAAGACAAATTAATTAGGGTCCATTAACATACAGGTATTAGCACCTAAATTTATTAACCAAAACCACCCAAAGCCCATTTCTTTCTTTGCGGGCCAACTATCACAATTCTATTATTCCTTTGCGGACACCACATCCACTGGATAACAAAAATTAAAAATACCTGCCGTGTCCTCACCAGCTGCAACATGCCAAAACACTAATAAACTGAAACTGCAAGTCAGCAACTCCAATAAACTGCAGTTTCAACTCTAATAAATTGTAGTTTCTGCAGTTTTAGTTCACTTACAGTTTCAGAAACTGCAGAAAGTTCACTTGTAATTCCAGAAACTGCAGTTTCAGTTCAATGTAAATTGCATAAACTGCAGTTTTTTATGCAGTTTCAGAAACTGCAGAAAGTTCACTTGTAAGTCCAGAAACTGCAGTTTCAGTTCACTGTAAACTGCATAAACTACAATTTTTTATGCAGTTTCAGTTCACTTGTAGTTTCAGAAACTGCAGAAAAATGCAAAAAACTGCAGTTTGACTTAAAATGGCATAAATGCATAAAGAGAGAAGATGAACGTGAAGAGAGAAGAAAGAGAAAAACAAAAAGGAAATAAAATGGCAATTGACCAGATTTCAAGATAAGACAGCTAGCTGCAACTTATCTTGTTATTAAAAAAAACTAATTGGTGCACTAGAGAGTAAAAACAATAAGTAAAAGGTACCTTAGAGTAATTAATTCAATTAATTAAAACTCAAATAAAATTACATCAGTTTTCTAGTAAAGCGTCCTAAATAAATTTAGAGGCTCAACCTCAAATTAAATTTTAAAAAATTTTCAGGGTGTCAAAAGATCTACCTTTTGAAGTTATACTATAAGAAAAATATAATTGGGCGACGAACCCAAATTCGTCGCCTAAAACAACATTGGGCGACGAATTTCGAACTTCGTCGCCTAAAACACAATAAGTTTGAGCGACGCACATTTTCGTCACCCAAAGTGGTTTTAGGCGGCGAATATTACTATCGTCACCCAAACGAACATTTGGGCGACGCACATATTGCATTGTCCAAAGTTACGCGCCAAAATGGCCTTGAAGGCATACTTTAGGCAACGGAAGGTTGGTTTAGTTGCCTTAAGGGACTTTAGGCGATGAAAGTATAGTTTTGTCGCTAAAACAACCCTTAAGCGACGCATCCATGTCGTGGCCCAAAGTGACATTAGGCAACGAAACAAACCTTTCGTCGCCTCATGGGACTTTGGTCAATGAAGCTCTTGCATCACCCAAAGTTACGCGCCAAAATGGCCTTGAAGGCATACTTTGGGTGACGAAAGGTTGTTTTCGTCGCCTAATGTGGCTTTAGGCGACGAAAGTTTTGTTTCATAGCCCGAACCTCCCTTAAGTGACGCATTCATGTCATCGCCCAAAGTGATGTTAGGCGACGAAAACAACCTTCCGTCGCTTCAAGGTACTTTGGGTGACGAACGCGGGTCTCAAGTGCATTTTTGTGTGCATTTTTATATATGTACAACAATACATCTCGATTATGTTTTCAACAATCCAAACCGTTTATTTTTTAATTCCCAACTTGAAGATCATCCCTGCAAAAATTTATCACAATCGAAGATATAAAAGTTAGGTAACGGTGATGAACGATCATGATCATTTGACTCTCTAGTTTTTGGCATTTATTCTTTTGATACAAGTAATCCTATGCTAAGAAGGAAAGAAATCTCAAAATGATATCAAGAAAGTAATCTCTTGATTTGATTATGTATCTTAATAGAAGAAAAAATATAAGTGTTGTACAAGAGAATATAAAGTATTAACTTCAATTATATTTTTTTTGATTTGGATGTTCCAATTTATATAATAGCCTATATATACATGTACAAAAATGCTCTAAAAATAACTAGTTAGTAAGTTAATACAAAGCTAACTACTTTGTTGGGCCCACCGCACAATGTAATTTCAAAATCCGAACCGTCCATTTTTTAGACCCTACTTCATAGATCATCTCTGTAAAAAATCTCTAAAATTGGAAGTCATTTATCAATTTGCTTATAATAACAACTATTCATATGCTTTTATCGAAAACAGTGTTTGTCTATTTATTTGATCACAATTAGATAACTAAATAATTTTTGATTTAGTTGATTTTTTGCAATAATGATCTTTGAAGTAGGGCCTAAAAAATCGACTGTTCGGATTTTGAGATTAGTTATGTGGTGGTCCCAATAGCATGATTAGCTTCATATTAATTTGCTAACTAGTTACCTTTAGAGCACTCCTCTATAGATGTATATATATAGGCTTATATATATATCTTTCTTTTTTGGCCATTATATATGTAATATAAGATTTTTTTTTTAGCCCAAAATCAATATTAGGCTAATAGAACGTCTCACCTTAAAAAACACGCTGATAGGCTTTGTCCACTTTTAAGTGACAGCTCAGCTCAACGTACTCAAAGTTTTTTTTTTTTCCATGTTTTGCACTATACTCAATGCATAAAAATGGATAAAAATTATACTTATGGATGTACTTTATATTTTTCTTTTATAAACATATCAAAAAATCATAAACCAACATAAATACAAAAATTCTAGCTTATTTAGTCAAATCCACCCTAAATTTAACAGTAACAATCGTAGTTTGTGTTTGTCACGGTTACTGTTAAACAATAACTATCGGCCCATAATGCCTCCTCCTTACTAAGCGCCTCTTTCTTTCTTTCTTTTTTGTCATTTCCAACACATATTTTAAAAATATATATGGACTTATTTATCAATGGACAAGCCGTTTTAACATTCTAAAACGTAAATAAGGTGAGTGATCTAACATTAAAGGATGGAGAATGAACTTAATTATTTATTATTTAATTTATTTATAATATATATTATTCTTATGTGGATTTAATATATCATTTCAGAATTATCGAAGCAAAAGGCTATGTAAGAGAGCAATTCAGAATGATCATGAATACTAGCATTGGTTTTCTGCGCTGAAAAGGACGTACTGGTTGCACATGCAAAAGTAAAGTTTCAAAATAAAAAATGTGAGATGATCTACCGAAAGAAAAAGAGAGGGTATGACCAGTCATTGTCTTGAAAATTCTACTTGGTGAACCCACCACCAGTAATTGTGTTGTACCTTTCTGATTAGAACTTTTAGGACAAAGATTCAAGCCTTATGGCTCATGATAGAACTACATATTAGAAAAGCTTTACTATTGAATTCAATTGCTAAATTGGCAATGGCACTTCAGAAAATTCCTTAATTTCTTAAGTAATATGATGTGACAAAAAAGACTATATTGTTAGAATATATTAGAAGAAAATGTGGTAGACATCTTTTTGTAAGTTTGTAGCTACCTACCTCCTGATTTTATGGATTCATGTTAGTTCTGGCATGAGTGAGAAAATAAAGAACATTCAGTCAAAAGACTCAAAACAATAAGAGATCGAAGGGCACAAATTGTACGTACAATATGAGAGAACAACATCAACTTTTTTCTTTGTTTTCTTTTCATTTGGAAGTAAACGACAATACAACTACTTCTGATAAAATAATGACCGAGTTGAAAAGAAAATCCTCAAATAGTAGAGGATGAGGCAAGAGATCGAGTAGTGATGGCTTTTTAGAGCTGTGGGATTTTTCTATAATGTGGACGTTTGTATGGTACATATGAATTAATATCATTGTTACGAGTTCATTTGTTTCGATCTATAAAATATAATTTTTTAGGGCGTTCAGTCTATTCGCACCAAATAGTGGATCGGATTGATCCGAGAGACTTTCATCTCACAATGACCCACCTCATATGAAAGTGTTAGTTGATTGAACCTGCACCAAATTAGGATATGTCTCACATTGAGGTAGGTCCCACAGCATGTGGGTCCCACCTCATTATGAGAGAAAGTGTTAGTCGATTGATTCTGCACCAAATACAGAGGGAGCATGACAATGACTACTGATCGACTAGTGACTGCCATGCATACATATATTTATTTGCATGCATACATTTGACAGCCGCCTCATAAGATCTACTTTATCATTCTAACGATCGATTATTCTACTTTTTCAAAACCAGCAAGCAAACACAGCTAGACAATAACATGAATTAAGACCTGTGCTACAAGTGTTTCTTGTAGGGTTAATCTAGCTAGTTTAAAAGAAGCAGAAATCCAGAAACCTTTTCTTTTTTAACCAAAAGAACAAAAGCCTTATATATGTGGGTCCTCGATCAGGTTTCAAAAGAGTATAGCATTACGTACCTTTTCTGTCTACTGCACGCATGAGGTGAAATATATATCCAAAATTTCATAAATTAGTCATAATTAATTTAAAATATACTGAAGAGATTTGTAAAAAGCCCACCTCTTAAATTCAAAAATTAAAATAAGATAACAATATAAAGATTCTGAAGGTCCCAGCCCGGCCCTAGCTTTGACGACTATACTCATAAGATTAGGTGATGCAATACTAATAATTAACATTCAAGTGTTTGGAGATCAAATCTCACACTCAATAGTTTCGTTGGACTTTTCAACAAACCCTATTGGATTTAAGTGGGTAATTTGAAACAAAAATATCAACTTACCGTTTTGGGTGTATGGTCCGTTCAGTGTTGCTTCTTTTATCAACTTATAAATCAAAGAAGACATACAATATTTGATCTCTTAGAACTGACGCTACCAAGTATCTAGTACTTGTTTGAAAATAAAAAAAGTATATATCAAGTACTTGTGCTTATTATTGTGACTCTCCTTCAACATGAAATACTTAAGTACATTATTTATGGGTTAATTTTATACATGATTTAATTAAGTACCTATATATATATGTATATAGGTGTGTGCGTACTTGAATACGTACATATCAACTTATCAAGGCTCACTTTATTCTGATCACATGCATGCATATATAACCTTGCAAACTGAATTGTCAGTGAAAAGTTCTTTTTTGTACGTTAATTATAATTTGTATGATCATTCAAACATAAAGCAAAAAGCCCATCCGTAGTACCTTGATTATGATGATTTATGGACCCACCAAAAATTGGCATTTTGTAGCTACAACCTTATAAATACATACCCCCATGCAACTTCCAAGAAATGCACCTAAGTAATTAGCTAGCGAGATCGACTGGTAGCATTTTGGTTAGAATCATTGAAATATAAATCAACCATGGATGCAGCCAGTTCGAAAGTTTTAACTAGAACAGATGTAGAGAGGAGATTTGACGTTCCAATTCAATGGGTGAATGAAATACTGCCTCCATTTGCAGAGAACAGCCATGAGCTCCAGTTTGAGGTAATAGATGGGAAGGGGTTTCAATGGGAGTTCTGCTGCTCAACTCGGAAGACCGGTGAGTACCGGAAGCCGGTCCTTCAAGCTGAGAACTGGCTCAAATTCGTCAAATACCACAAGCTCAAAGTTGGTGACAAGATCATTCTTGAGAAAGAGGTAAACCAATTCCGAGGAATTCCATTTAAAATGAGAGCACAAAAGTTAAACAGCGAGGACCAATGGGTCAATGCTTAGCTAGCGCGCTATGGATACTTGCTATCACTGTGAGAGAAAAATTTTCATGAAACCGTCCTAAATATATTTATGTGTATATCTTTCTCATCACGTCACTTGTCACGTAATCAGAGAGATAGACACATAAACATATAGGACGGTTTTATAGAAGTATTTCTCATCATTGTGAGCATATATCATGTACGTCTTGCTTGAAGGAGTGAAAAAATTAGCTTAATTAAGTATAGTACACGTGGGTTTGAGTACGTCTTGTTTTAATTAGTCAATAATGTATGTTGATTTGGTACAACCGTGCAATTTAGCAACTACAACTACTTCTACGCGATCTCACAACTAGGGGTTCAGTACCAGAAGATCATGAACCCACAACTCAGTATTGTAGCAAAGCTTAATATTGGAGTTTTATTATTAATTAGTTCATTTCTGTATGTTTTGGATTAATCCCACGTTATAAGTCATTGGGTGTTGATTTCTGTTGTATCAGTTTAAGGTAAGAGGAACAATGTAATATTTTACAGGAAATTAATGAGAATATATAAATCTCTTCTTCAATATATTATATATATATATATATATATAATTCTGTTCTTCTTCAATATTATATTATTACGTGTATGCATGTATGCAATTAATTAATATTGGAATGAATGCGAAAGCAGATGATTGCATATCTTCTTAAATTCTTCATGGTTCTGGCATTTATTTAACTAGCTAATTACCACCGCTCTTGAGCAGATAAAAATAAAGCATATGTGCCCTAAGATTTTGGGCCCAAAAGTTAAAAACAGAAACACAATTCGTTTAAGAAAAAAAGTAATCCAACTTTGATTTGAAGGTCTTGGACTTGGAGAAATAATCTACATGGATAACACTCAAAAACAAATCACATATATATACATAAAGGGAAAACAAATTTAGGGAATATTGGTCTTCCCAGGTCGTAGTCGTGTCATTGGCATCTCCTTTCAACCCCAACCTGGCAAGCCTAGCTAGCCTGATGGCCCAAACGGAGTTTTGTCAACAAAGTCGGCCATAAAACCAACCATATAACTTATTAGTGAAAACGCTAAATTATTTGTGTTTAACATTGAATATCCTTCCTGGCCAAAAAAAAAAAAAAA
>QANW01003840.1:2504371-2633393 GCA_003254865.1 Dryas drummondii
TTTTTTTTTTTTTTTTTAAGTTTTTAAGTTTTAGTTTGAATTAATTGAGGTGTAATATTATTTAAAAAAATTATTTTTCACTTATTTTAAAAAAAAATAATGTATTGAAGGGCAAAATAGGAAGTTTGTGAATTATTTAACAGAAAAATGCATGGATGTAGGTGGTACATTGTCACATTTAGATAAGTTTGGGTGGCAATTAGTAAAATTTTTTTTTTTTTTTTGTGGTATTTGTGCACACTCCCTAAAGTCTAGGTAGCATTAGTGCAAAAAAGTCTAAAAAATAATGTACTCATAAATCCATCCAAAGATCAAAAAATGAAAGTATCATTTACAGTGTTGGGATGTGAGAATTTTGAAAGTTGAGTTGTGATCCAATTATAAGGGTTTTTATCACAAATAGTCTCTTAACTTTTACCAAAAGATCAATTTGATCCCTAAAGTGTATTTTCTTAATGTCATCCCTCATTTTTGCCATCAAACATCAATTTGGTCCCTAGACAAACTTTAAAAATTCGCCAAAAATAGCTCGGAATATAAAAAATTCTCCGAAAATTTTAACGGACTCGTCTTGAATACTACTATTTTTATATAGGGTCAAATTATCAAATTGACATTTAGTATTTTCCACAAAATTTGGGTAATTAGTTTGAGAATTCTAAATTTTCTGGAAAATCAATTTGATAATTTGACCTCATATAAAAATAGTAGTAGTATGTTATGATGAGTCCGTAGGAATTTTTGGAAAATTTTTTCGTATCCCGAGCTATTTTTAGCGAATTTTAAAATGTGTCTAGGGACCAAATTGATGTTCAATGACAATGATGATAGATGAAATTGATTGAAAATACACTTTAGAGACTAATTTGATATTTGAGTAAAAATAAAGGGACTATTGGTGATAAAAAGTTCCAATTATAATTCTTTTAAGTTCCTGACATAACGTACAACTTGGATCCCAAATATATTCCCTCATTTTTGTCCAACTTTGCACATGCATTATTTTATATATATACATATATATATGTATACATATATATATATATTTGTGTATGCATTTGACAGCCGCCTCCACTCCATCTACTTTATCATTCTCTCCATTTTACTCTTTTCAAAACCAGCAAGCAAAGATAGACAACAACATGAATTAAAACCAGTGCTTCATGTGTTTAATTTCGATCTCTCTTCTTTAATTTTGTTTAGGCATATATATATATATGTCTGGTAAGTCCAAAATGAAGATTAACTTTGTGTTAACTCGTTAATCAGTTCGCTTTAATACACTTATTTATATATATATATAGCTAACTGCATGCATGCTTTTTTGTTGGGTTGTAGCTAGTTAAGATGGAGGCAGAAATCCATAACCCTAGCATTTTTTAACCGAAAGAAGAAAGTGTATTTGGCCTATATGTGGGTCCTCGGGTTTAAAAGTTATAACATTACCTTTTTAGAAGAAGAAGAAGATTCAACATTGTATGGGTTCTTAATTAATTATGTGCATGTACGTTCTTAGAAAAAATATATTAATTATGCACATGCAGGTGTGTGATAACAAGTCTTATAAAAATAATTATATTTTATATATACATTATGTATATATATCCAAAACATCAAAGATTGATTTGAAATTACTATCTACGTTGATGTTAACAGGCAAGGTAGACATCAAAGATTGTTAATGCTAGTATCTTTCTCATGAATCATTAATCTTTCTTTTTAGACCGGTTTATAATGAATGGTGCATTGGTCAAGATTCTGTAGGTCCCCTAGCTTTGACAACTACACTGATCACAGTACATATTAATAAATTAGATATTGTTGCACTTTGTCAAACCTGGCCTATTGTACTTTAAGTGGTTCATTTGGTAATGTTCTTTTTTGTTCCTTATAATTTGGACTATCATTCAAACATGATGATTTATGATATCATTCAAACCTGGCCTACGTTGATTATGATATCATGATGATTTATGGACCCCCCAAGAATTGGCATTTTGTAGCTGCAGTACTCCCTATAATTCTATAAATAGTACCAATATATGCAACTTCCTAGAAATGTACCTAGCTATAGTAGCTTGATCGAGTGTTCGGAATACTTGGTTGATTGATGTGCTTATAATCATATATAACTATCAATCAACCATGGCAGCCACTCCGAAATACTTGACCAAAACAGATGTAGAGAAGAGATTCGATGTTCCGGTTGAATGGATCGACCATATACTCCCTCAATTTGAAAAAGGCAGCCATGAGCTCCCGTTTGCAGTTACAGATGGGGTTGGCTTATATTGGGAGTTCTGCTGCTCCATTCGGAAGACAGGTCCGTACCGGAAGCCGGTCCTTCAAGCTGAGAGCTGGCTCAAGTTCGTCAACAGAAAAAATCTCGAAGTCGGTGACAGGATCATTCTTGAGAAAGAGGTAAACTCTTTTAGAGGAACTCAATTTAAAATGAGTGCACAAAAGTATGACAACGAAGGCCAGTACTGGTTTGATGTTTAATTAGCGCATAATATATGATTAATGTGTTGTTTGTAGGAGTGAAAAATAAATTGGGTGCATTGGTACAAGTGTCATCTGAGTGTTGTTTTGATTAATTAGTTTATAATATATGTTGGGGTTTGCAGTATGTAATGTGGTTGAGGGTTCGATCAGTTAATAATACTGCAGGTGCAAGCAACTCCACTTGTATTGTTGCTAATTAAGCTTTATTGGAGTTTACTTAAGTAGTAATTTCTTTCAGTTTGTTTAATTGGATTAATGCCAAGTTATATATAATTGGCTGTTGCTTTTCTGTTGTATCAGTTTAATGCATGTTAGAGGAACATGCAATGTAATATTTTACATGAAAAGAGAATTTATATTTCTGTTCTTCTTCAATATAAGATTTTAAAGTTTCCAAGCTTATATAAGTTGTATTGAAATTGACTTTATACCGGAGACTTACTACTGTTGAGTCAGACTGGCTTCTACTTGTGGAGACATTTTTGAGACCTATTACTTATGCGCGCTGGAGACATTTTTGAGACATGTTTAAAGTTATTTGGCTTCGAATGAGATTTCTCTTTTTTCAGTAAATAAAAGGTAACCAAATCAAGGATTAATCCACAAATCTCTTTTTTTAGAACATAAAAAAGTAACATATATAGGACAAGAAGGAAGATACAACTTTAAAGTTTTGCATTTGCAATCAACGTACCTTGTAATGATGAACTGAAACACAATCCAACATGTATGGTCAAGCTTTTCTTTTTCTATTTTTTTGGTAATTTGGGGGCCATGATCGACCCCAAATATACTAAAAGTAGATTTCTAATGGTGTAACCCATAAAAATAAGGACACTACTTGGGTCACCCCTTAGGGGTACCCCAAGGTCACCCTTCTCCAAAATTGCAATTTCGGTAATGTCGGTGCATGATCGGAACCGTTCATTTTTTAGATCACCTATTATAGATCATCTCTGTAAAAAATCAAATCAATCAGAAATCGTTTGGTTATATAACTATTGTTGATTAAATAGAAAAAATCAACGGTTCAGTCAAAAAATCACTCTTTAATTGAAAACCATCAATTTTTTTTACTTAATTGACAACAATTATATAATCAAACGATTTCTGATTGATTTAATTGTTTACAGAGATAATTTTTAATTGGTTATCTAAAAAGTGAACGGTTGCAATCATATACCGGCATTGCCGAAATCGAAATTTAAAGGGATGAGGTGACCTTGGAATACCCCCTAGGAGTGACCCAAATATTTTCCTAAAAATAATTCATGCGCCCGTGCATAAAACTCATAATGTGGGTCTAAGAATGATGAAAAGATTCCCCATGTTGTCTAATGGATGGATTAGACTTCTTCTTTCTTTAATCAACATTGTTTTTCTCTTTCTTTTCTGTTGTTGTCATTTAAACTAATCATAGTTGTTGTTAAATTATAATTGAAGAACATGTACGGTACAATCAATGATAGAGAAAAATTTATCTATAACAGAGATATGGGCTAATTTGACAACTTAAGAGATATATTTTGTCTTGAAATTGAAAAGATTATTATGTAATAAAGTTGTCATTATGTTATTGGTTTAAAATGTCAAATCAGTCATATTTTTATATTTTTATTGCTAGAAAGTTTTTATAATGACATACATCAACAATTTAATAGTAAAACATTTATCTCTTAAAAATTAGAGAAAAATTGAACATATCAATATTAAAGAATTAAAAGTGTAATTGCATGACATCGAGTAACTTAATACCAAGAGAGAGGCCACGTCATCATGACTACAGCCACATGTACTGTTTCAAATATTATACTTCTTTTTTTTTGTCTTGTTTCTAAAAAGTTATATAATCAAGAGAAAAAATATTATATATTCAAAAGTCAAAAGTTGGGAGTTTCTTTCTAGTTTCTAGAATGTAATGATTGGTGGCACACTGGCACCTGAAGCTAATCGTTCATTACTCATAGTAGTCACTTTATATAAGCGATGAAAACACAAATAAACCACTTTTTGAACCATCATAAGATATAATCTATAAATATTTCAATCATCTAGTTTTTTGAGTCGTCTTTAAAAGAATATTATCAATTTACAAAAAATTAATAGAATAAAAAATCATATATCCTACTTGAAAATTATGGCAATTATTCAATGTTTTGCTAAAATGTTATATCTGTTTATTTGATCTAAGTTGAATAATTAATTAATCTCAGTAAATAACTAATAAATTATCAATTTAGTGGTGGTTTCAAGAATCATGTTTTTTTTTGCCCACTTTCAATAATGATCTTTAAACAAGAATCAAAATAACATACTAATACTATTTATATTATGGAAGAAAAATTGAGAAAAAAAAAAAGCTAATTAAGGGAGTAAACAATTTTTCCTATGGAAATGCATCATGGTGTGATTTGAAGATAAATCATCTTTTCTCACTTCTCCCTTAGCAGCCATACAACAATTAAGCTGACGTCAGCATTGCTGAAATAGCGTGTTTCATCATCTGGTGAAGTCACTGGATCAACACAAAGGTACAAAAGAGACAATGTTAGGACGTTGCCTACCACCGACATCACATGACATGACTGCCCAATCGCATCTCACAGCAGTCGTTTACTGTTGCTACTTTCTTTTTCGGTGCGACGTACAACGACATCACATTTCTCGGCTAATAAACCCGCACGGCCGCACCACATGATTTTATTTAAAATGATATAGACTTTTCATTTTATATAGACATTTAAATAGTTGATATACACTTTTTCTTTTTAATGAAAAAAAAAAAAAAGAGATACCACAAATAATATAACTTTATATTTTTATTTTTTTAATCATTGCCAATTTAAATTGATTAAATAATTATTGACAAAAAGAAGTGGACCTCTGGCCTTGAGTCAGACATTTTGTTGTTGGTCAAAACCACGGACCAACAAGTTTACTCTCTTTTTTTTCTTTTTTGATTTGAGAATAGATGAAATTGAAACCTTATACTTTAGAATTTGCGAAAAGAGAAGATAGAAAAAGAATTGAAACAATGCAAACAAAATTTTAATAAAATTATTTCCAATATTATATAAACGAGTGTTTTAAAGTAATCGATTATTAAGAGAATAAGACGCTAACCGCCTTTTTGGGCCCTACATGTCGCATCTCAAATCAGGAGTGAGACAACAACACCCATACCCTCTATGAAATACAAAATTCGATCCTTGAACATCATATTTCTGAATCCCTTAGAATGAGTTAAGCTATTTTTATTTAGTGGTAGTATGAAAGGCTTAGAATTAAGAATACATATAGGATCCTTAATAGAGCTAGAAATACTTAATCTTTGTAACAAAATACCAACCAACTAGGGTTTGAGTTTGAAATCATCATAACAGACCTTTAGCGTATTAAAAGATCATGTTTAAAAAATATTTTACAAATAAAAGACTAACCCAACCATGAAACCAGTGTTCATAATATTTACAGACGTAGTAAGATGCAAAAAAACAAAATGATCATAGATAATATTTACAGACGTAGTAAGATGCAAATCAGTGTTCATAATAGATAAAACTTCCCACACAACATTAAATATTACATAGAAAACTGAAAAGACACATAGAAAAAACAAAACACAGCTGATAATTAATTTCAACCACCAGAATAACTAGAGAAGTCTAGATTATTCTCAACAGCCCCTCTTAAGCTAGACTTCTTTAACTCCAATTAAAGTCCTCATCTTAACAAGCCAGTCCTTTTATGTTTTATAATTTAAAATAATAAAACATAATATATGTTTAAATTATACAAATATAAAAAAAATGCATTAACCCACAAAATAAAAAATAATCAAACAAATAAGAAAAAAAGTATATTTAGATAGTAAATACATTTCAATTGTACCAATACCTAGGTTCAACAGGTGCGCACCAACGAACAGGAATGGCTCAAAATTCTAGTCCCTCTTTTTTAGATGGTTGACAAGTGAACGTCTGTGAGTGACCTTCGCAAAGAAACAAGTACAACCTTACAGCTGAGGACAGCTTTTTGATAGCTTTTCTGGAAGGCATGTTGTCACATTAATGGTCTCACTCTTTTTGCCTTACGGATTTTCTGGGCAAGGTCTTGCCAAGAACTTTTGTTCACTTGCCAGGCTTAAGTAGGCTTTCCATTAAATGGGCTAGGACCTGACCATTAGAGTGAATTCAACAACTAGGCCTTTATACTTTTCTGTTGGGCTCAATATCAATATATGCCAGGTGGCATATTAAAAAATATGGTACAAATAGGAGGCTAGGGAGTAGGGACCTAACAAAGGAAGATACAGCTTTACAATTTGCAATCAACCAATTAATGATGAACTCAATGATCGAGCCTCTGTCGATCATAAAGGGTTTGCTCTTTGCGAACTTCTTTCTTTCATTAATTAATTTGTTGAACTTGTCTTTGCTGTCCTTTTCTTCAATCCTCTTCTTTATTTATTTATTTCTGTAAATATCACCTCATAAAAGCATATGTGAAATTGTTTGTAGCCCTTAAAGAAAATTCAAGCGTGCAAAAAAAGTCATAATGTCGGTTTAACAGGATTAAAAGATTCCCACGTTGTCTGTTTGATGGATTAGAGTTCTTTTTTTTATTTAATCTCTATACTACTTTTTTTTTTTTTTTTTAGTTAATTAGAAGTAGGTCCAATTTTGAAAGATTATTCAGACTAAAACCATATAGAAATTTAGATTTATACTTAAATTCAATTTTTTAAGTTAAGGTTCAAGAAATGAACTTGTTAAAAATTTTGACTCATATTATTTCTTAAAATTAAAATAATTAATATGAATTAATTTTAAAATTATGAAAGATAATATTCGTTAGGACATTTTAAATTTTTACATTTTTTAATTAAAACATTCAAAATTATCTATTTTTTATATTTTATAATTTAAAATAATAAAAGATAATATTCGTTTAAATTATACAAATATAAAAAAAAATGCATTAACCCACAAAATTGAAAATAATCAAACAAGTAAAAAAAATATAGGTACATTTCGATTGTACCAAATACCTAGGTTTATATATATATATATACATACATATTCGATTAGGTGCGCAATTGATCCAAACACTCGATTTCAGCCGCCAATCGCTCAGCCATGCTGCTTCATTCCCCGAGTTTTAAAAGTAAATCATCATTTTTTCACCTCATCCCTTCATAGGGTATAAAATGAACTTGGTGGGCGTTATATTAGGATTTAGCTCTAGAATTTTGGGCTCGATCATAAACGCCGACAAACCATCAATCAATTGGTACAATTGAAATGTACCCATAAAGATTTTTTTTCCTTATTTGATTATTTTCTATTTTTTAGGATGATGCATTTTTATTAAATTAATATAATTTAAACTCACAATTAATTTTAGGATAATATGCTAATATTATAATATTAAGGTAATATAAAACTAGGATAATATTATGATAATAATAGAATAATATTAAGATTTAAATATTATTAATTTTAGGATAATATTAGATATTTTTTAAATTAAAAACATCTAAACAATAATTTTGGATCTTAGTCAAAAATTAAAAAATATTAAGATATTAGTCTAAGAGATAAGGAAAAATTGGACCGACCTGTAAATGGCTCTTCTTTTTTGGGTACAATGGCTGGCCAAAGGCCCAGAAAAAGAGAAGAAAACTACATGATAAGATTTCTGATCCTAGCAAGACCTATACGATCACCATCTAAGATAGAAAGAATAGAAGAGGGGAGAGGAGAACATATGCAGACCCAAATCAAGCCCAATATAGATACAGTGCAGTCACTTAATGCCATTCAGTGCAGCCCAATATAGAGGGGAGCTTTCTTTTCTTTTTGTTGTCAGTCAATGTTAAAAAGTATCTCCAATATAGATAGTGCAGTCACCTAATGCCATGCAGACAAATTCAATGATAAAAAGTCTATATGCTAGTTAAATCAGGATCAAAAGTGTGATTACATGATCTGAAGTACCTACATATAGAATTTTCCAATATCTAATTATCATTATGGCATTTTAAATCATAAATGAAGTTCCAATTAATATCTCAGACAGCATGCATGCACATATCAACTTATCAAGGCTTACTTTATTCTGATCACATGCATGCATATATAACCTTGCAAACTGAATTCTCAGTGAAAAGTTTTTTTTTTTTTTTTTGTGCGTTAATTATAATTTTTATGATCATTCAAACATAAAGCAAAAAGCCCATCCGTAGTACTTTGATTATGATGATTATTGGACCCACCAAAAGTTGGCATTTTGTAGCTACAACCTTATAAATACATACCTCCATGCAACTTCCAAGAAATGCACCTAAGTAATTAGCTAGCGAGATCGACTGGTAGCATTTTGGTTAGTATCATTGAAATATAAATCAACCATGGATGCAGCCAGTTCGAAAGTTTTAACTAGAACAGATGTAGAGAGGAGATTTGACGTTCCAATTCAATGGGTGAATGAAATACTGCCTCCATTTGCAGAGAACAGCCATGAGCTCCAGTTTGAGGTAATAGATGGGAAGGGGTTTCATTGGGAGTTCTGCTGCTCAACTCGGAAGACAGGTGAGGACCGGAAGCCAGTCCTTCAAGCTGAGAACTGGCTCAAATTCGTCAAATACCACAAGCTCAAAGTTGGTGACAAGATCATTCTTGAGAAAGAGGTAAACCAATTCCGAGGAACTCAACTTAAAATGAGAGCACAAAAGCTAAACAGCGAGGACCAGTGGGTCGATGTTTAGCTAGCGTGGGATACTTACTACCACTGTGAGAGAAATATTTTTATGAAACCGTCGTATATATTTATGTGTATATTTTTGCTCATTACATCACTTGTCATTGTAATCAGAGAGATAGACACATAAACATATATGACCATTCTATAAAAGTATTTCTCATCACTGTGAGCATATATCATGTCTTTCTTAGAGGAGTGAAAAAAATAAGCTTAAGTATGGTGTACGTGGGTTTGAGTATGTGTAGTTTTAATTAGTTAATAATGTATGTTGATCTGGTGCAACCGTACAAGCAACACTCCAATTACTTCTACGAGATCTCACAACTAGGGTTCAGTAGTACTGGTACCAGCAGATCATGAACTCACAACTCAGTATTGCTGCAAAGCTTAATATTGGAGTTTTATACTTTATTATTAATTAGTAATTTCTTTCTGTATGTTTTGGATTAATCCAAGTTATAAGTCATTGGGTGCTGATTTCTGTTGTATCAGTTTAAGGTAAGAGGAACAATGTACGTAATATTTTACAGGAAATGAGAATATATAATTCTCTACTAGCTTCTTCAATATATTATATATAATTCTGTTCTTCTCCAATGATATATTATTAATATAATTCTGTTCTTCTCCAATGATATATTATTACGTCTTCGCATGTATGCAATTAATTAATTAATATTGGAATGGGTGCGAAAGCAGATGATTGCATATCTTCTTAAATTCTTCATGGTTCTGGCATCCATTTAACTAATTACCACTGCTCTTGAGCAGATAAAAATAAGCATATGTGCCCTAAGATTTTGGACTAAAAAGTTAAAATAAGAAAAAAAGTAATCCAACTTTGATTTGAAGGTCATGGACTTGGAGAAATAATCACTCTCTTTGGAATTGGTTGACCTGTAGGATTAAGAAAAAAGGGTTTAAAATTCAAAGCTTCTAGACTTCGATGTGAAAAAGAAAAAAAAAAAAAAAAAAAAAAAAGGAAAAAAAAAAAGAAAAAAAAAAAAAAAAAAAAAAAAAAAAAAGGAAAAAGAACCTTCTAAGCTTATAGTGTAGTACTGCCATGCCTGAAAACATAAGCTATACGTACAGGCACAGCAATCTCAGTCTTAATTACAAAATGCATTTGGACTCAATTAAAAGTACTCATTTTGACAGGAGATTACTGTTGAGTACGTCAGGCCCGGCTTCAACTTTTACGGAAATTTTCACACTAGAGAAGTTATTTGCTAACAACACATTAACCTTTTAAACTAATTTTTTTTTTCAAGCTTTAAACTCGTTGACCTTTTAATTACTAGGTTAGGCTCATATTCAAAAATTCCAGCCACCAAGGATTAAATACACCTAAAAGTAACACCTTATGATTACAAAGTATACCATCATCTTATTAAGAGGTACGTAAAATGAATTTAGTTCCTAAATGTTAGGGATTATTTTGACTCCTATGATATATGGAAGGCAATAAATATAATCATAATTAATTCAATAGTGAGACAAATTTCATCTCAATTAATTTCAAATTGTCAAAATAGTGCACTTGAAAATGAATATAATGATGAACACAAGAAACAAAAAATATTCGTAAGAAAATAAATACATGCAATAGAAAATCACCATAGATACCACTCAAAAACAAATCACATATACATAAAGGGAAAACAAATTTAGGGATTGGGAATTTAGGCATTGGTCTTCCCAGTTTCTGGTCATGTCATTGGCATCTCCTTCCAACCCCAACCAGCCTTGGAGCCAAAACGTCTTAGAGACCATCGATTGTGGAAGAAAGAACCAGAAAGCCACAACGTCTTAGGTAACCCTTAGTCGGTTTCTGCCGAAAATGGAGTTTAGTGAACAAGTCGGCCCCGAAGCCAACCATAATATTGCATGGCTTTGCTGATCGTGATTTCTTAGTAAAAACGCTAAATTATTTGTATTAAACATTGAATATCCTTATTTAATATTATATGAAAAAATTAATGGAAGTTCTACGGTGGAAAAAAAATATATTATATGAAAAATAATTTACGATATTTTTTGTGTGAAAATGTTGAGAAAAATTATTTTATATTTTATGAAAAAGTGATTTATAGATCTTAGAAAACTTGAACACCAAAAATAAAATAAAATAAAATGTAAAATTATCTAAATAAATAATTACAAGATTTGACTAAGATCCCAAACAAATTTTTCTTCAGGTGTTAGGAACACAAATTAACTGATAAAACAAACAGGTAGGATAAAATAGAGATTGAATAAAGAACAAAAACAAGAACAAACAATCACACACGACATAATCTTTAACATAGTTCAACTTAATTGGCTACGTCCACGTACGGGTTGAGGGGATTTCACTGAAGTGGAAAGGTATACGATTTACAAGAGTTCACTCACTCTCAATCTCAAGCCCTAGCTTTCTCTTACACAAAAAAAAAAAAAAAAAAAAAAAAAAAAAAAGAGCTCTCACTTTTCTCTTTGTTTTTCTCTACTGACCCTCTGTACTCTCTCACTCTATCATTCTATTCTAGGATAAAAGAAACATAAGACAGCAAGCTTGTAGAAGAAGCCACAGCTAATTAACTAGCTTCTAATGGAAGCTTCTTCAACTAAATCATGAAGTGGCACAAAGAATATCAGTATCACATAAATCAATGAAAAAAAACAGTTAATTAAAAGTACATCTAATTTTGGAGGGTCATCCATATTAAAACCATATATAAATTTAGATTTGTACTTAAATCCAATTTTTTAGGCTAAGGTCCAAAAAAAAATTGACTTTTTAAAATTTTTGGACTCATATTATTTCTTAAAATTAAGCTAATTAATATGAATTAATTTTAAAAATTATTAAAGATAATATCCGTTAGGACATTTTTAATTGTTACATTTTTTAATTAAAAAATTCAAGATTATCTAGTTTTTATGTTTTATAATTTAAAATAATAAAACATAATATCTGTTTAAATTATACAAATATCAAAAAAATGCATTAACCCACAAAATGAAAAATAATCAAACAAGTAAGAAAAAAAAGTATATTTAGATAGTAGATACATTTCAATTGTACCAATACCTATGTTAATTTATATATATAGGCCAATACATTTTAGTTGTACCAATACCTAGGTTGAACAGGTGCGCACCAACGAACATGCGCACTTGATTCGAATGCTTGGTTCCCATCACCAATCGCACGGCCATGTTGCTTCTTTTTCCGAGTTTTGAGGATAAATCATTGTCTTTTCACCTCATTCCCCTTTAGGAGATAGAATGACTTGGTGTCTAAAATTTCGGAGCTAAACCATAACATAAACGCTGATAAACCATCGATCGATTAGTACAATTGAAATGTACCCATAAAATATTTTTTTTCCTTATTTGATTATTTTCTATTTTGTGGGCTGATGTATTTTTATTATATTTATATAATTTAAATCCCACAATTAATTTTAGAATAATATATATAATATGATAATATTATATATATTAAGATAATATAAAACTAGGATAATATTAAGATTTAAATATCATTAATTTTAGGATAATATTAGACATTTTTTAAATTAAAAATATCTTCACAATATTTTTGGACTTAGTAAAAAATCAAAAAGCATTAAGGTATTAGTCTAAAGAGAGGTGAGAAAATTGAACCTGCCTGAGAAGCACCCTTAAAAAAAACAGCCTCCACATTACGTGTAGACCCAACATCAGGTTCACCAAACTATTCCAAAAGTCCTAATAAAATTTAGAGTCATTTACATGCCGGTACAATTTTTCCTCCTTTTTTAGACTAATATCTTAATGCTTTTTAATTTTTGACTGAGGTCCAAAAATATTGTCCAGATGTTTTTAATTTAAAAAATGCATAATATTATCTTAAAATTAATAATATTTAAATCTTAATATTATCCTAGTATTATCATAATATTATCCTAGTTTTATCTTATTTTAATATTATAATATTAGCATATTATCATATTATAATATTATAATATTATCATATTAATTATCCTAAAATTAATTGTGGGATTTAAATTATATTAATCTAATAAAAATGCACTAGCCTAAAAAATAGAAAATAATCAAATAAGGAAAAAATTTCTTTATGAGTACATTTCAATTGTACCAATTGATCGATGGTTTGTCGGCTTTTATGTTATGGTTTAATTCCAGAATTTTGGACTCTGCCCAAAATCCTAGAACTAAACTCTAACATAATGCCTCTATCAAGCTCATTTTATATCATAGGAAGGAATGAGATGAAAAAATAGGGATTTACCCTTAAAACTCGGGGAAGGAAGCAGCATGGCTGAGTAATCGGTGGCTGCAATTGAGCGGTTCAGATCGGGTGCGCACCTAATCGAATATATATATATATCAACCCAGGTATTGGTACAATTGAAATGTACATATATATATATAAATCTAGGTATTGATACAATTGAAATTTACCTATATATATAGGGTTATATATATATTGAGAAATGTGCACATTTACCACTCAGACTATAAAGAGTGTGTGCATTTACCACCCAAACAAACACATTTTACATAAATTGTCATACAGACTTTATTCCGTGTAACAATGTACTACCTACTGTTAATTCCATTTATTTTTTCTGTTAAAAACTGACGTGGCGTGCTGGATGTGCGCCACGTGTCACCTCTTTTCTTTTATTTTTGAATTTTTTATATTTTTACAAACTTTGAAAATTAATAAAAAATAGCTCCGAACTCAAAAAAATACACGAAAAATTCTTATGAACTCGTCTTGACTAGTACTAATTTACTATGGGGCAAAATTACCAATTTGCCATTTGAGTGTTCCAGAAAATTTGGGAAGTACAAATTTATTTCTAGAAAATTAAAATACTCTATAATTTTTTAAAATTCATAGGATAATCTTTCGAACTCATATGGCAAGTGTGCACGAGAAATGTAATGTTAGCTTTTAGAAGACCAATGTTGCAAATGTTGTATTTTTTGGAGTTCAAAGATTATCCTATGAATTTTTGAAAAGTCTAGAGTATTTTAATTTTTTGAAAATAAATTTGTATTTCCCAAATTTTCTGGAAACACTCAAATGGAAAATTAGTAATTTTACCCCATAATAAATTAGTACTAGTCAAGACGAATCCGTAAGAATTTTTCATATATTTTTCTGAGTTCGGAGTTATTTTTAATTGATTTTCAAAGTTTGTAAATATAGAAAAATATAAAAATTTGAAAAAAAAAAAAAAAGATGTGACACATGGCCATTGTACACCTCTATATTAGTCTAAAGAGAGGTGGAAATTGAACCCGCCTCTAAAGCACTCTTAAAAAAAACAGCCTCCACATTACGTGTAGGCCCAACATGAGGTTCACCGAACTATTCCAAAAGTCCTAATAAAATTTAATTATAAATTAAAGCAAGTGTCCAAAATTAAAGTGAGATTTGGTGAAAAAAAAAAAAAGAAGTGAAGACAATTAGAAAAGAGCAACAAAGTTATGTACAAACTACAAAGTGAAATAACGAGATCAACTTTTTGTTTTTGTTTTGATTTTGAAGTAAACGACAAGAGAGCAACTTAATGATATAGTAGAATGAGTCGGAGGGGATGAGACCAGAGATTCACTCATCCATCTTTCTTTTTTGACCGGTTTATAGGCATTGGTGCATTGGTCAAGATTTTGTACGTATTCTGTAGGTCCCCTGACAACTAGACTGATCACAGTGCATATTAATTAGATCAAACTACACTTTTAGTCTATACTTTCACTAAATTTTTACTTTAGTCTTGGTTCTTTCAATTTTATTAATTTTAATTTTAAACTTTCGTTACGTTTACGATTAGGTTCAAATTATTAATTTTGTTTATTTTTTATACAAAAATATGACATAACAATGTATATGAATAAATATTTTAAATATTATATAATTAATATGATCTAAAAAAATAATTTAAAAAGTTAAATAAAATATAATTAAAAAATAAAAAACAGACAAAAAGTTAAATAATTAAGAAAATACAAAAAAGAAAAAACAATGTGTCCAATATGAGTTTGGCAAAATCATTTAGTTAAATGAGTTCTACTCATATGTTATTTAAAATGTCTAAAATATCTCTAATACGTTATATTTCTGTAAACAATTTAAACTTAATTAACGATTTAAACTCAATTGCAAACGTAATAAAAGTATGAGACTGAAATTTCAAAAATTGAAATAATGGGACCAAAGTGGAATTTTTGTTAAAGTACCGGGGATCAAAAATGCACTTTGGCCTATTAATTAATTAGATATTGTTGCACTTAATTTCGTCAAATTAACTCTATTGAACTTTAAGTGGTTAATTTGAAAAAAGGTATGGATATATCCTAATTAGAGTTAGTAGTGAGCCCTTCTAGACGTACGCTCAATTCAGTGTTGCTTGTTGTGTAACACATGCATTTTGGTCGATCTCTTAGTACTGGTGCTACCGATTGTATCAAGTACGGGTGCTTAATTTCAACAAGCATTTAACTAATTAAGTACCTATATATATATATGTATGTACCTAGGCCTGTGCGTGCTTATATGTATCAAGGCTAGCACATGACTGAATTGGACTATCATTCAAACATAAAAGCAATTAAAAAGCCCATTTGTACTAGTTTGATTATGATATGATATGATGATGATTTATGGACCCCCCCAAGAATTGGCATTTTCCCCTATAAATATACCCATATATGCAGGTTCCTAAACTCTAGCTATTATAGTACTAGTCCTTGGTTGATTGATGTGCTTCTCTAATCATATATATACATATATATATATATAACTATCAATCAACCATATATATATGGCAGCCACTCCGAAATACTTGACCAAAACAGATGTAGAGATGAGATTGGACGTTCCGGTTGAATGGATCGACCATATACTGCCTCTATTTGCAAAAGGCAGCCATAAGCTCTCATTTGCAGTTACAGATGGGGTTGGCTTATATTGGGAGTTCTGCTGCTCCATTCGGAAGACTAGTCAGTATCGTAAGCCAGTCCTTCAAGCTGAGAACTGGCTGAAATTTGTCAACAGTAAAAACCTCCAAGTTGGTGACAGGATCATTCTTGAGAAACAGGTAAATCACTTCAGAGGAACCCAATTTAAAATGAGTGCACAAAAATATGACAATGAGGGCCAATACTGGTTTGATGTTTAATTAGCGCATAATATATAGTTAATATATTTGTTGTTTGTAGGAGTGAAAAATATATTTGGTGCAATGGTGCAGGTCTTTGAGTGTTATTTAAATTAATCAGTACGTATGTAATATATGTTGGGGTTTGCAGTACGTATGTAATAAATGTTGATGTGACTGTTCGATCAGTTAATTTAGTGCTAGCAACTCGATCTGTATTGTTGCTAAGCTTATTGGAGTTAAGTTTGGATTAATGCATGTTATATATAAATTGGCTCTTGATTTCTGTTGTATCAGTTTAATGTAAGAGAAACAATGTAATATTTTAGAAATGAGAATTTATATATTTCTGTTCTTCTTCAATATATAATATGGGGAGTGCCAGAGGCCCTCAAAAATTTGTGCCTCAATGACATGTAATATCTATGTCAATTAAATTATTTAATTTTGATGCCAAATAAGCCTATAAAAAGACTTATTTAACCTTCTTAAAAATCTTATAAAAAAGATAGCATGTTCGATTAAAAAAAATTAAAAAATTAATAGAACCCTAAATTGCCGTATAAGTTATTGAATACTTATTTAATTCGTGATTTAAAATTATAATATAAATAAATTTGAGGTGTTATTTATATAATTATTAATTAGTGATCCATTTTTTTAACAGTATTTACCACCAGCGCGCATTATATTCATCTTATATCACATGAAATCCACTATATAATTTGGTTTTTTCAATGTTTTTTATCAATGTAGTAGATAATATGTTAAATAAGTATATGGTTAAGTTTCATTCAAAATTTTCTTATTTTGATAGTAATTTCTGTCGTTTTTATCTAATTTTGTCGAAATCGAAATTTTAATCGAAATTTCCACGAAAATTTCCGTCGAAATTTTCATCGAAAATTTCCGTCGAAATTTTCATCGAAAATTTCCTCGAAACTGAAATTTTACTCCTTGGTTACAGTGGTAAAAAGGGATTGAGTGTCAAATTTAAATTTCATAAGTGCGTGAGGAGAGACGCCCATTCAATTGCGACTGATAAACTTATTTTTTTCCCAACGCACATTTGGACCTTCGGTTGCAATCGAAGTTAGGATGAATTGCAATTTACTTTTCAAGGGCTTAAATTGAAGAAGTGTAGCATAGTTAATTTATGCATTTATAATATTATTATTTTATATATATTATATGCTTCATGTTGTATGTTTTCACTGAGATTTAGTATAATTAATTTTGCATGATAAAGTTGAATGTCTCTACTGAGCCGTTGGTTAGAGCTCACCCACTCATAGACTTTGCAGGTTCAACCACTGAAGATCCAAAACCGTAGAAAGAGTAACAAGACGTGGTTTCTAAATAAGTTTGAACGAAGTTTTGAAGTTTAATTAGTTTAGTTTATAAAGTTTTGTAAAACTTACAGGGACAAGTTGTGTGATGTCAATTAAGTTGGCATCAGCTTTTGTTGTTTAATGAAATTAAGGAGTTTATTTCTATTTATTTTATTTTTCTCTATCATATTCTGGTTATAGAAGTTAATTTTATAATTAGAGTGTTATTTACATCTTAATCCGTGATTAGTTCTTAATTACGGATTGAGGGCGTGACAATTTACCCCTAAAACTAACGAACATTTGTATTAAATTGACATAAAACCCTTATTTGATCATTAAGTGAATTTTTTGTTCTAATGGATGCACTTTTGATAGGAGAGGCCTGATCTAACTCTGACATACAAGTTGGAGTCATTTTCCTCAAATTTTTCCTTTAATTTTTTAGGTCGTTTGGTCTATCCACATGTTATGCGGGCATATGCACCCTTACAAAAGTAACTCATGCATCATTAACATTATTTCTAATAGTTTTGAGACAGGAGGGAGTTATGCTCAACATATTTGAATTCTTTATTTGTTTTGCTTTTAGTTGTTTTGGTTTTTTTTTTTTTTTTTGCCAGGGAGTTGTTTCGATTTTAATCGTATAATATAAATCAAAAGTTGTATGTAACTCACTCACACTCAAAAAGTACTATAAATTCATTATAGTTTTTTCTCTATATTCTTGAATAATAATTATATAATTAAGATTAAAAATTAGGTATAAATAAATAGAGAAAAAACTAAGAGGAGAGGACTCAACCTCCAATGTGGATTGATCCTGCAGCGGGGCTTTTAGATTTAAATATTTCCTGCATAAGATTAGAATCTAAAGAAACCCTAGTGTAAGATCATAAACTAATATGAGTTCTTTCACCATTAGTATTTATGAGTTGACTATGAGATTTTTTGTTCTTGAAAATTCTGAAATACCCCTGTGACGAAATATCTTATTTGTTGGTATATTTGAATTTTTTAGGAGCTAATTTTGGGTTGAATGTTTCTTGATTACTTCCCATAGCTCTTTTTGAAATTCAGATCGTTGAGGTATCGAAGTTAATGAAAAAACCTAAATTAAAACAATGAAAATACCTAAAAGAAAATAAAAAATCATTTGAAAAGAAAAGCGATACTAAATAGAAATTTCAAAACAAATTAATCTAAGTAATTAAGGAAATACTTAAAAAAAAAAAAAAGACCAAAATTTAATAGCCTAATACCAAACGTAATGAAAATACCTAAACTAAAATAAAGTATCTAATTCAAATACAAAAATAACTAATGAAAATACATTAAATAAAGTACCTAATGAAAATACCTAAAATAAAATATATACCTAATGAAAGTACATAAAATAAAATGCTTAAAATAAAGTACCCTAAGAAAAAAACTAAAATAAAGTATATACCTAAAATAAAATAATTAAAATAAAGAATCTAAATAAAGTACCCAAAGAAAATACTTAAAATAAAATATTGAAAATAAAGTACCCAAGGAAGATACCTAAAAGAAAGTATCTAAACCAAATATCTTAGAAAAAAAAACCTAAGAAATTATCAAACAAAAAACACCCAAAAACCCATCACTAACCACACCCACCTGGCCAGCCCACCGGCCGGCCGTCTTTATTGGCGGCAATGCCTCTTTCCTTCTCATTCTCTTCCTCCCTGCTTAATTTCTCCTCTTTCTCTTTCTTACTCTTTTCTTCTCTCTCGTCTCACCCCCTCTAGCCCTCCGGCCCATGATCCATCCCATGCCTATGCACGTCATTCCATGGAGAAAAGAACCTTCCTTCATGTTGATGCAAAATCGGTACATCAACGTAAAAAATGGGTTGTACGCATGGAAAAATAGAGAATCAAGAACACAAGGAATTTTAGGTGGTTCACCCAACTTGGGCTACATCCACAGGCATTTTATTTCTATTTTTCTGTATGGAGAGATTACAATTGGTATCGAGAGCTGTTTGGCTTTGTGGAAAGCCACTCAGAAGGCTGTGTAAAATACTAAAAATGTAAAAAATGAGAGGTCCCCAACGCATCAGTTCCTTACAAAAACTACAAAGAAAGTTTTCAGAGCGGCTGATAATAAGGGATACTACTGTCACGTCTCAAACTCCAGTATCATCATATGATTCCTAAGATTTTATATATTGGCACTCCAATCAATATCTAAAGATTTAAAGAATACTCATTATTAAATATTTTGAGCACTTCAAAGTACTAATAATTTGAAAATCAACAAACGCCTTTTTGTAACATTGTTGTTGCTTACTTCCTTTTCTTTCAATATCATTTTATTACTGTTTTGTGAAATGTCAAATTTCTGTAACACCACCTGGTCATGCTATGTGATCTCGTTAAGTATTTCCCTTTTGCAATGATCCTAACTATGTGCCTAAGAACTCATCAATAAAGTAAGCTATATCTTCCAACCTGATTGCTACCTTTACTGGGAGATAAATGCTAAATTGGGTTCTTATGAAACCATCCATATATCCCAAACATGGTAGTTAAACACAAATTTAGCATTTAGGATGACAAAGACATCCCATTTTTTTTCTGGGGATAGGAAACAACCTTTAATTACAAGAAATTATACACAACTTGAAATTATCAACGCAAAATATTTTGGAAAATGTTTGAAGCAAATAAGCACCTATACATACATCTTTTGCAGAGAGAATTGCTTTCAATTTGGGAGAGGTCACAGCCACCAGGCATGCTACTAGTTTCAAAGCAGCAACTGACGACATCTTTGGCTTGGTATGTCCCCCAAGTTTTTGCCGACAACCAACAGCACCACAATGGCAATCTTGATCTGCACCACATTGGACTACTACTAAATTTATTAGATTAGACTATAGAAACACATTTCACATCCAGTAATGATAGTGTATAGTGCACACAAAGTCCATCAAAATGATGATTCGATAAAAATATAATAGGTTAAGCAAAGATGTATTAGTTAATAAAAGTATCAAATTAAAGCGTTATGCAGGTGTTCATACTGATAATCATAGGTCAGGTGCTCGCCCCTTTTTATGTCGCGAGTTGCATATATGCCAATTCTTGTTTCAAAATTAATTATCCTTCAAAGTAAAAAAAGAACAAGGAACACATGTAAGATATATTATTAACTATTAATCTTTAAATCAGTATTGAAATCCATATTAAGATCCAGTAGAGAAAAGATCATAAACCAACCCAACCAACTTACAATTGGCACATCCGTTTCTATGTACACTCTACACTTTTTCTTACCTATGATATATAATTTGATACAGAAGTGAAGGTTTCCTTGGAAGCAAGCTGAGACTCTAAAAGTAGATCACACGAGGTATTCCAAAGTTCCTCTGCAAGTTTAGAGTCGTATGAAAGCACAGAAGACTTGACAGTCCTACCCTTTCCACCAAAATAGTATACTCCAGATGTTTCCTGAAGTTAACAGAATTGCTCAGATGAGAAATCTTCTGATGTTTTGAATTGTAAGATCTCACTGAATTCCTCCATTTTAAGAGTGAGCAAATAAGTATTAGCATTTAATTCAAGACAAATTGAAACATTATGCTCCTATCACACGCAAGAAGAATTATTGCCAATAGAGTAGTCAACCTCAAATCAAGGACATCACCACTCAAACCAACAGCTCTCAAGTTATATGCATTGAGCGTTGACTAAACCAATTTAAGAAAATATGAAATCTTTTGCACTTATCAATATATAAGAAACACAAAAAGAATAGACTGAGATGGTTCGCATCGACAAAAAAAGAAGAAGAAGAAGGGTCACACACTCATTTTATCATTGTAAGATTATTTGGATATGAAACATTAGAAATAACACTAAAAATTTGACAATATTTCGATAATTTGAGCCAAATTGTCCCATCAACAACATGCATTAGAACATGTCTCATCCCAGCTTTATGACAGCTCAATTGCTTTGTATAACTAAAGGAGACACAAAACCTGAGAACTTTGCAGAAAATATTAATGTACATAATAACCATATATGCCTAAAATGCTCTTGGAGCTGAACTTCTCAACATAATATGCCACACATTTTAATATTCATTGCACAAGACATAACAACTGGCATCACTGTTAGAACACTAGTGTTGACATGTGCCAATGTATTGGGCTAGCTCATGAGATGGTTTGAAACAAAAGCTCTGATTGAGTTTGCGACACACGCAGGGCAAACAATCAACGACATTTACATGAGCAAGCTGCAGATAGTTAGAAGGGAAACTTACTGCCGGGGCGAGTGCTGCATCAAGAATGGAGTTAACTCCAATTTCAGGTGACTGCAAAAGTCCCAGAAGTTTCAAAACTATGATTGCCAAACTGGATAGGCATGAAGGAACTTCTCGCATGATGTTGGTTTCCACAGCTCCAGGATCCACAGCACTTCAAAATTAAACAAAACCATCATTAAAATGAAGCTTTAAAACCTAGTATCTAATGCATGAAGCTCATAATAGGTCAGATACAATGTAAATCTACTAAATCATAATCAGAGGTAATGCATTAGAAAGGAAACTGGAATGAAAGCTTGTGAACACGTACATGACAGAGACCTGACGAGGTATATCCATCAAGCCAAGTTTACGGTGAAGTTCATAGGTGAAAAGTAGTAGAAATACTATCAACAAAAGGAGCATGTTCAAATTAGAATAGAAATTGGAGATTGTTTATGATATCCTATATGACAAGAGATTACATTTGGAATACTCATAGACATGAGCATATGGGTATCGTTTTGATCTGCTAAAGCACTTCCCAGCTACAGTGTCCTTGTCAACCTGTACATTGAATACTGAAGAGGAGAAAGAACCAGTAATGCAAGTAGAAGATTAAGCATCCTAAATAGTTAAAGCAATTCAAAAAAAGTAGGAAAAGTCATATTTCATCCAAAGTCTAGTCAAATTGAGCCAAATCCAGAAATTATAGGACTCATTAAAGCATCATATCCTGACTTGTTGGATGCATTGAGGCACAAACTACTGTCTTGCATGCAATTGACACTTTTCCTTGCATTTTCTTTTATAAAGTTAATAAAAATTGGGAAAATTACTTGTACCAGACATGGTCAGTAGTTTTAGTGTCCTTGACATGTATGGTGATGACATGAAACAAGTTATGCACAAAGGCATGCTGACACGTGCTATTGCTATGATGAAGGTTTTGTGGATGTATAGACAAACAAAATAAAAACGAATGAAAATGATCTAAGTACACATATTAGAAATATTCTTACCACTTTGATGTGTGAAGGATGTGACATTCACTACGCGGGAAGGAACTGGGCTGTTTCTGAGAAGTGGTAATAATAGTTTGGTCAGAGAGAATGCACTTAAGTAATTTGTAGCCATCATCCTGGACAAGAAAAAGAAAGCAAGAAAAAAGGTGAGCTTCTCAGAAAGAAATACACGGTTAAAGTAAGGGAATTTGGTGCCAGCTGCCAAGCAGCATAATGAAATTACATATACAAATTCTCTACATAAGCTAGATTCCTTAAAGCAGAACATAGATAAAAGATAATGAAGTTATTACTGATCGTAGCCTTGAGAAGTGAGTCTAGATGATGTTGCGAGTATCCCAGCATTGTTTATTAGGAGTTGGATGGAAGAGTGCATCTGTGAGTTGGAAAGCCACTGCTGTAGGGAGGCTTTAAACTGGAGAATTGAGTGGAAGGATGAGAGATCAACCTGAAAAGCTTTGAGATGAGCATTCTTATTCTGAGCTTTAATGTCCCTCATTGTCTGTGACGCAAATAATTAACATCAGTAAATGGCTTTAAGCAAGTTTTACCTAGCCAAAAAAGGAAAATTATATAAAGTGGAGGAGTTATACCTACCTTTGCTAACAAGTGGGATGAGCGTCCAACTGCAGACAGGATTGGATTATGAGGTATATGCATCTTATAAGGTAAGAAACAAGTTCTTAATTTGCACATACTATTATATTGGTGTACACAAAAAGTAACAACCACAAATTAAGAAATGATAAATTTATATGATCATGATTCAATTCATGAATGTACATAGCATAAATATGATTACCAAGAACCACAAAGAAACCATGGGTGGAGAGAGCATGGGCTGCAGCCGCACCCAATCCAGACGTAGCCTGCATTTATTATTATTTTTTTTATTATATATAAAACTATGAAATTGAGCAGCAACAACAACAACAAGAAAATGAAGAAGAGAAGGGTTAACTTACACCAGTGATAATGCAGAGGGGCCTAGATCCAAATGATGCAGCAGCAGGTGATGATGATTTGGAAAGACGATAATTGGGAGCAAAGAGCTGCTTCCAGTAGGAGATGAGGAGACAGAATGTCCAGAAAATAGCCATTCTCCAGAATTCCACGGACATTACAAATTCTAATGCCTCCTTCATCTTCTTCTTCTAAGGCCTTGTTTTGGTATCCTATTCAAAAACTATTTTAAAAATTAGGATTCTTTTTTAGAATTTGAATTTTAAGTTTAAAAGTTGAAAAATATTTTAAAATTTTAAAAATTTTGAAAATTTGTTTGGTTAATATTCTTGAAAACTTTTTTTTATTCAATTACTTGTTTATACCAAGATCTAGACTTACACGTGGGACCGCAGTCTTGGCTTTTGATACTCGATACCTGAGACCCGAAACCCTATACCCTATATTCGACAACCTGGAAGTATACATAAGTCATTAATACACAATACTAGACTTGTAGTGGACATAGAACCAATACAAACACAGTGATGCTTATCAGTATCACATAATACAAATACATGCACTTAATGCCAGTGACAATGAAGAGCTTTCAGGGCATATTTTTCTTCACTTCAATCCAGCTTTTTGTGTGAAAGATGGGTTCAGGGAGTTGAGCTCTAAAAAGAAACAGTAGAAAAAGTTGCTAAGGTGCTGATGATCAGATGCCATTTAGTTCTAGTATTCCCTAAATCAAAAGAATTTCTACTTTTACACTAAAGAAACTCCACCGGCCGATTCATTGACGAATATTAAAAGAAAACCCAGGAACTATAATTAATTATGAAAATCTAAAAAATCATTCATCAAGTCTCCATATGACACATGTTCTATCTAGAATGTGAGGTAAAGAGCATTCGTACGGAACAGTGTGCTTCACACTTCCAAAGAAGCAAAGTTACAAACAACAATAATAAAACACATTCCTCACTAAAATCATGGTGAAAACCCCTAAAACATCCATCACAGAGAAAAAGATTAACAAATGCGAGAGAATTGAATATGGACCAGAAATAAGACATAATTGATCATTCTTCAAAAAAACAAAAATTATGCAGAGGAAACTGAAATTAGGGCTACGGTATGAACCTGTGCTTGGGATTTTCCCGGAAAATCGAAGGGAAAATAAAATTAAAATTGGTGCGAAAAGGAAACGTCTCTGCTCTTGTTTCGGCGGTTGGTGAAAACTTTGGCTTTGAGTTGAAAAGCTATAATAACTTAAACCCAGAAGAAGTCAGTAAAAATCAAGGCCTTTGCGGACTTTGAAATCCACAACTACGATGGATTTCTTCTTCGAAATGTAAGTCCAAACTCCAAACAGAGGAGTATATATTATCAAAGCTTCCAGGCTCGGATTATAAGTGAAGAATGCATATTTGGGTTTTTAGAGATTGAAGATTTCTTTTGAGAAAATGGCTGCCAACGAGTAAGAATTAGGGGGAAGATGATGAGTTTTGTTTTCTCTGTCTGATGGACATAGGAAACAAATTGAATAGTAGCCAAACGGTTGTTAACTTAACAGTTAACACTGAAGAAAATTCCTTTGCATTTTCCGGACAAAGGGAATGTGAAATTTCTTTTCGTTTGATAATTGTGGGAGGGTAAATCAAAAATTTGCGTACTCTATTTTTTCTTTTTACACATTCTCACTAATTTATTTTATGAAATTACTTAATTGACAAAAAAAAAAAAAAAAAAACCCAAAAAAAAAAAAAAAAAATTTTAAAAAAAAAAAAAAAAAAAAAAAAAAAAAAAAAAAAAAAAAACTCTCATTACATACCCTAAACTCAACACTCCTAAACCACAACTACACACCATACCATCAACTTCACCTCCAACTACAACCAAAACACATATCACTAGTGACCCCACCTTCATCCCAAAATTGTCGACACCCACATCCCGCCTTCATCACCGCTATGCATCTTCTCTCCACCATAGTCTTTGGAAGTTAGAGGTATGCGTTAACCTAAATTTTTTTTATTTAAATGTAAATCTAATAGTTTCTTATCTAATTTCAATTGGTTAATTTATTCTAATACCTTTTTTGTCTGTTTAAGATGATTTGGTGTAAGGTTTTTAAGAGTGCAAGAGTGAATTTTCGGGTTATTCATTTTCGAATTCGTAAGTCATTCGACACTGGTCTGCTAAGCATTTTGATTTTGTTCGATAGTAAGCTATTGAATCTTTCAGTTTCGTTCGGTAGTAAACTGTCAAACGAAACCAATTTGTTTGACAGATATCTACCAAACTATCAGTAATTGTTCAGTGGCTCTTCGCCGAACCACCTGTGTCGTTTTTAAATTTTTTTTTTTTGTTAAGCTTTTGAAATAACTTATATATGCTAATGCAATTATCAATTTCTTGTTAAAAAATATAGATATGAATAGAAGAAAAAATGAAACGTGTTTCATCTTCATCCAAAGGGGAACTCCCCATTGTTGAAAGAACACGACCCACAACTTCTGCGAGAAGATTGGCAAAAATATCACAAACTAATCGTGAGGCATTTTTGAAGGCTGTTGTTGAAGAAACTAATATTGAGGGTACAGTGCACCCAGGTTCATAGAATGTTGGTGATGAGGACAATCCCAACAAGTTAGTTGAATATTTCTCTGGAGGTCCCACGGACACATGCGTGAGGCTCGTATGCTAGGGATTACTCAGCTGATTGTGATCCATCCACACACAAGAACTCATGTCTCTTGATAGTGATTAATTACGTTTTGAATATTTATCATATATTTGAACTTGCTGCATTATTTTTACTATTTAAAAATATAACCATATATAAACATAATCGAATTATAAATAAAACTATAGTCGAATTACAAATAAAACCAATGTGGAATTATTTAAAGTTCAAACTATAGTCCAGTTACACAAACTACAATCGGCTACAACTTATAATCATTGGGGGGACAACATTTTGAACCGCGTTGGTACGTCATAGTGTCTTTCAAGTGTGTCCCCTCCAAAATATATTGCAAACTCTGAACCACATGATAGAGTTGAGTAGGACGTGTGACAACCACTTATTCGCCCATGTTAACAATCGGCTGGGTAATCCCTCTAAATGAAGATGAAGCACGATTAATTTTTTCTTCTATTCATACCTATATTTTCAAACAAGAAATTGATAATTGCATTAGCATATATAAGATTTTTCAAAAGCTTAACAAAAAAAAATTAAAAATTAAAAATGACACAAGTGGTTTGGCAGGTATCTGTCGAACAAATTAGTTTTGTTCGCCAGCTTATTACTGAACGAAACTGAAAAGTTTGATAGTTTACTACCGAACGAAACTGAAATATTCGGCAGCTTATTATCAAACGAAACGAAAATGTTTGGCAGACCAGTGTCGAACGACTTGCGAAACCCTATAATCCAAACCCAAAATTTCAATCTTGAAACCCAGAAAACTCGCACTCCAAATTATCTCAAACATACAAAAATAAGTCTTGCGATATATTAACCAATTTAAATTTGATAAAAAAAACATTAGATTTACATTCAAAACAAAAAAATTTAGTTTAGGGCATACCTATGAGTTGGCAACAATGGTGTTGCAGTAAGGTGGTGAGACCACCAATGGCGGATTGACGACGACTTTGACAGTTAAGTTAACAGAAGTGGTGACAACTTCGATGATGATGTTGGTATACGGGGTGTGTTCTTAACTAGGATCGGGTAGGCGTGAGGTTGGGGGTGGGGGTGTGTATTGTCTGAAAGGGTTGAATGAATGAGTATTGTTTGAATGGATTAGGTGGGGTGTATAAGAGAAATTTTGTAAAATTAATGAATTGGGGTATTTAGGTGATTGGGAGGGATGTGTATATGAGACATTTTAATAGTGGGAGGAGTGTGGGGGTGTGAAGTGAGAAAAAAAAATGAGAAAATGGTGTGCAAAAAGAAAAAAATGGTGCAACACTCTTTTATTTTTATTCCCATATTTGAGTTGTGCAATAATTAGAAATGATAAGTGTCAGTTTTCTAATTATATCATAATTTATTATTGATTTAAGAAATGATAATAGAGATGACATTTTAAAATAATAGTAAGGTTAGTTTTGTCTAAAATAAAGTAATAAATATTTTCCCAAGAGGGGGAAAAATAATACTCAAGCTAGAGCAAACGTTTCATTTTCCCTCTAATAAAGGCATCACATTCCCTTGAGCTAAGAATTGGAAAAATTATTCTGTATAACCGCTAAATTGACATGTGGTATAACCAGTCTATTTGTTATAATATGAGTAGATATTATTAATACTATACCCTACTAATATAAACACATCGTCTAGTAATACCCTTACACGTTAGATTAGTTATACCACATGGCAGTATATCGGTTATACCCTATAATTTTTCTAGGAATTGAATGCCCTTCCCTGTACTTACTAAACATGAAAATATAATTAATTTTTCATTCACATGCCTTCAAAATATGAACCAAACGGGCTCTAAGAACAGTTTTTATTGATTTTGTTTGATAATGTTGTAAAAGTAAACTTGGAAATACTTTAGTTAATGCACTAATACCATCAAGACTATAAAAGGTCTACACTAATACCATTCAAACGCTTTTTTGCACTAATATCACCTACACTATAAAGGGGTGTGCACTAATACTACCCAAACTATAAGGGATATATACCTTATCACCTATAACCATAATCCAAACATTAGATAAAAAGGCAGTGGACCACATTCAGTGAACCCCAAAGAAATGTTTGTTCAAGGACCAATAGTAGAATATTTTTTTTTTTTTTTCGAGAAATTTGTTGTCAAAAAATTTCAAAACGATTCAATGTCTTTTACAATTCAAAGTCAAGATATCAGGAAACTTTTTTTTTTTTTGGCCAGGACAAGATATCAGGAAACTTAATCCAAGAAAATGTACATAGAGCAGTATATCTAATCCTCCCTCCATGTACCAAACCTTGGAACAAGAACTAGTAGAGTCTAGTAGCAATAAAAAAAAAAGGGAAAATTTCATTAAATAATCTATTTTAATATCACTTTAACTTTTTTAATTCTTCCCTCTCAACTTTATCTGTTTTTTTAACTCTTTAGTTTTTTTTTAGACAAAAATACCCTTTTAGTAGCCACATGGTCGACATGTCAACACATAGTTGACACAAAAATTTATTTCAACAAAAATACAAAAAAAAAAATGAACTAGTTGCAACACCATCTAAAGTGGTTGTAGCATCATTTGTCAACCATGTGTCAACGATCATTTGTCGACAATTTGTTGACTATGTGTCGACAACACGACAAATTGTCGTCGACGATCAAATTTCAGATCTGAAACAACAAACACTGGTCAAAATTTTAAATCTGGAACATCAAACTCAGATCGAAATTTTATTTTTGAAACAACAAACTCATGTCGAAATTTTATAAAACAACATATGTAAATCAGAGTTTGTTAAATTCTTATCTAAAAATGAAAAAATTGACAAAAAAAATCTGAATTTATTAAAGTTCTCAAGTCTCAATCCAAGTTTTTTTTCTTTTTGTTGCCCAGTAATGAATCAATGTTCTTGATAATATTTTTTCATAATTACATCCAAAACCCACCAAATTTCAAAAAAAAAAAAAAAAAAAAAAAGGAGAGAAGAAAGTAAACAAAAAAACCCAATTGAAATGAAATGTAATAAAAGATCAGACGGGAAGCTTGGTGAGGTTGACGACGGTCTGGGGGGATGAGGAGGAGGTGGAGGCTAAGTGTCACGTACGGGCTCACTTTTTACGCAGCGGAATTTGCCCGTGCGGCGCCAAGATTCCTCTAAATCAAGGCCAGCCATCCTTTCTCTTTACTCTTTTCAATATTTAGACCCATGTGTCACCCTCTCGAGGTTTGCCAACAAGAACTACTCATCTCGAGTCTCGCTCGTAGCGACTATACGATTGCTTCCTTGTGTCAAGGTTCTCAGCCAAGACACTCACCCGATCGATAGGTTCTTATGACGCCGGCATTCCATTTCCACATGTCGGGTCTTGCTTCGTTCCCACATCTCATTTGTCTTGGCACTAAGGGCTAGCTCGCGCCCATAGTCCTTTCCTCGAGTTGAACATGCAAGCCAACTTGCAAGCATGCCACCCGAGTGAGCAACTCGTTTCCGATGCCCCACATTAGCTTTTCTCGTTGGCACGGGGTCGCCCCTTCCCGTGCCTGCTAGCATCATATATTGTGCATGGCCGAACCCAAGCCGATGCCCTCGTTGAGTACTACATGGCCAATGTGCACCATGAAGTCTCCGGGAGTTCACATCTAGTCGGCGTGATGTGCATATGGCGCGGCATAAGGAAATTTCCCTTGTAGCCTCGTGTGCGCGCGCCCAGCGCAATACAAGCACTCCCGCTCGCTTGTACTGTCTGTGAGACCTCCTGTCCCACGAAGACACATGACCGCACTCCGGAAGTCATGTGCCCGCCCCCTAGGTCCCCTCCGGTTCCTAGAGTAGCTCGCTTAACGCTCCATGGGTGTAGGTGTCGGGGGTGGTGGAGAGCTTGACACCATGTCTCCCCCTAAAGAGCATTTTATGCCTTTCTTCACAAAACAGGAGGAAACATCAACTTGCGCGAGGAGTCATAATTGGCCATAATTAATTCATCCGAACTCCGAATGACGAACCGTTAGTTGCGTTGGACTCGTTTCGACCTCCTGGATTTACCGGTATTTTTAGATTTCCAAAATTCTAACCGGAAGACCCCGAAACAGCCAAATTACGAAATTACCCTTCTACGCGCGCAACCCGGCCATTCTTCGCCAAACGGATGACATTCTCTTGCCATTTGGCCCTCCATACTTCATATTAATGTCACGGAAGCACAACTCTAAGTGCGGACCGTGACACTAAGGAAGGCACAAGATGGTCGATGAGGTTGACGGAGCGAGAGAAGAGTATGAGAGGGCTGTCGTGTGCTTTCTCCGACGACAGGTTAGAGTCGTGGTCGTCGGGGGTCGAGATGTTGATGCACGAGCACCACTCCAGCGACTTTTGCAAGACTTGGTCTTTTGCTGGTTTTGTTGTGTTCTACATGGATTTTAGTGTTCCTTTTCTATGTGGAGGATTGCAGAGAAATGGGAGGAGGGAGGGAGGTGGTGTTCCTTCTCTTGATAATCTTATCTCACCAGTGATGGCTCAAATCTGGTGGGGGGAATGAGGTAGGTCGGTTTAGATATGTGGGTGGGTGGGTTTAGATCTGTGATCTGTGGAGAAGAATAAGAGGATGTCGATGTGAATGGGAGAGAGAAGAGCATTTTTGTTCGAAATTAGGGTAAAGCGTCAAAAAAGATAAAGTTTGAAGGAAATGGTTAAAAAAGTTAAATGGTATTAAAAAGGTTATTGAATGAAATTTTCCGAATATATATGATCTACTATCTATCAGTTTGGCAAACAAATTATGGTTGGATTTTCAAAATTTGCAAAGAGGGAGTAGTGGGGATATGCAGCCTCTCCATTTGAGTAGGTTGAACTTACAGGCGCATATGACACTATCACATCTATAGGGAGAGTGGTAGACAAAGCAGCAATTCCAAAGCAATGGAAGGTGGGTTTGTTTAGAAAATCACAAACACGCACAATAAAAAACAATAAAAATAACAGCAATAAACTAAGATCCTATGTTAAAGTCTTAAAGAAGAAGACCTGCGATTACATTCAATTATTTAACATTAATATATTACATAACAACGTGTCCACCTTGTTCTACTATTTCCCACTTCCCCAGTTCCTGGATCTTTCCCATTTCCATTTTCTCGAGAAAGTTCCCAGGTTTTCCCAGGAAAGTAAAAAAAGTTGACAGTGTGTGAGAGTTGGTTGGTTTTGATAGGAACAATGGAGGATGTGATACAGCAACAAAGGTCATTGGCCGAGACACCAACCTATTCAGTTGCTTCGGTTGTTACAGTTATGGTCTTTGTGTGCTTTCTGGTAGAAAGGTCAATCTACAGATTTGGAAAGGTAAGGAGGTTGAGTTATGTTGTAGTGTCCTGTTTGGTTCCTGAGAAAACGTGGGGTATAAGGCAAATAAGGTGCTTTTGCATCTTAGGCTGCTGAACCCAAACAAAATGTCTGGTTTTTTCAGCTAAGTTAGGAAAAGTTTGTGAGAAAAGAAAATTTATTTGTAGTGTTTGGTTACTGAGAAAATGTGAGAACTGAATAAATTATGTTTTCAAGCCCAAAGATTCAAAGAAAAGAAAGATGTGTTTCTGAACTGTAATCTTTATTTATTGAGGGCCCACGTAGCCATCTGGGATGGTTTAATTTAGTTTGAAGCAGTTATGTAATAATGTTCTGTTCGATTACAGAAAGTGTGAGAAATTTTTTAAAATAAAAATAAAAATGAGAACTTTCTATTTTTTATTTTTATGATTTGTAAATTCTTCAATTTTGGGGACCCAGCAAGCTACTAGGAATACGTCAATTTGTTAACAAGCTCTGTTTGGTCATAGAGAACGTGTCCGAAAATGAAATGAATATTTGTTTGGATATTAGGTTTGTAATTAATAGTTCAGTTCACAACTTTCCTCTGGTTAGTTGCTGAGAAAATTTTGGAAAAGGAAAGAAATCAATTTAAATATTATTGTTCTGTTGGGTAACTTGACTTTTTTTTTTTTTTTAGTGGGCTTATCAACTTCTGGAAGGCATTTATAAATTTAAGATTTTCAATTTTCATATATTTATTCTGTTTTCTATTGTGTACAGTGGTTAAAGAAGACTAGGAGGAAAGCTCTGTTTGCTTCTTTGGAGAAGATTAAAGAAGGTGAGTTGAGCGTGGGGTTCTTTAACAATAGCAGTTCTTATGAATGTTGAGAAATGCTGACTGCTGATAGTGATAGACTACTATCTATCTATCTATCTATCTATCTCTCTCTCTCTCTCTCTCTCTCTCTCTCTCTCTCTCTCTCTCTCTCTCTCTCTCTCTCTCTCTCTCCCACTCTCTCTATTGTGTATTATGAAGTGAGAGACTACTAAGAGAGCTATTGATGTGAGAATGTTGGGTGTTTTTTTTTTCTTCTTAAGTGAAATTTGGTATTCTTGTCAGAGCTGATGCTGCTTGGCCTAATATCTTTGTTGTTGGCACAATCGGCAAGGTGGATCTCTGAGATTTGTGTTGATTCTTCTCTTTTCACCAGTAAATTTTATATCTGTTCTGAGCAAGATTACAGCACCAACGAGAATGTCATGCTTGAAAGCTCTTTTCCTTCTCATAATGATACTGATATTCCAAGAGGATTAAATACCCTTTCTCTTCATCAATGTGGTGAGGTAAACTGCTTTCCAAACTTGAATACTGACAGGATTTGTGGATTCATTGTCTTATTAATTCTCTATGGTTAAATGCAGGGCCGTGAACCATTCGTTTCATATGAGGGACTGGAGCAGCTGCACCGGTTCTTGTTTGTTCTTGGGATCACCCATGTGTTGTATAGTTGTTTGGCAGTTGGTTTGGCTATGAGCAAGGTGCAATCTTCATATCCCTGATTCTGATTTGAAGGTTTACATATGGAGCTTCTGAATATAAGTGCATTTTTGAGATTGCTTCTTTAGGGGAGGTTTCAGACACTGCATGAAAGCAATTCCTTTTGTGCAGTTTCAGACACTGCATGAAGCAATTCTTTTTGTGCAGTTTCAGACACTGCATGAAAGGAGTTTATATCTTCAAATGAATCCATCCTTTGGATGGGTTATTCAGTTATCAAAGAGGAGCTCACTATACTAAAAGCAAATGATTCAGTTATTGCCAAAGTGATTTTAAAAATTTGGATTCAATTGGTTCCTATATTTTAAGTATGGTCTGATGTGATATGAAATATTTTCATTTGAAAAGGATAACTAGGCTCACTCTAGGGAGCTTGATAACAACCTCTTTAGGGTTGGGTAGACATACACTTTCTTTGATTTTTTATATCTGGTAGTCCTTGTATCTCAAACTAGTTCACATACCTTGTAGAGTACAGTTGTAATTTCATTTGCTTGCGATGTCCACTGCCTCCTGATTTATTGCAGATGTTTACAGATTTATAGTTGGAGGAAATGGGAAAATCAAGCTGGCTTGGTGACTGATGGGAATTTGCAAGGTACACAATGAAAACGAAGAATAAATTGTTAAGTTGCCTCCAGGCTTTGTTCTGCACTGATTTAATGACTTCCGAAATTGGTACTATAATTTATATTGATTTGATTGGTTACAAAATAAAAAGCCTTGTTATGTTGATAAAAATTTATTGTTGGTGATGATATAATGCATAGCCTAATTGATGTCAACTTTGAGGCCATATGAACACCTTATTGAGTTATTTCATCCATTTCTGTTCCATGTACTGCATGTTGTTTTTCTTATTGGAGATATTGGTCAATATATCAGAAAGCTGGATAAACTTATGCTTGTGAACCTGTAGCCTTTTCAGATTAAGCAACTCAATATTGTGCATGTCTCATAGTTGCTAAAATTTAAAATTGCATCTACCAATTAAACAAAAAAAAAACTGTGTTCAGTAACGAGCCTCCTGCACGAGGCACTTAACTTCTTGCTGTAGAGGGTTAAGCACAACAGGCCTGGATTTCTTTTTCTCAAGTCTATTGATTGGACCAAGATAAGTTTTCTTAAACAGAAGAAATTAAGTTCTTTGGTAGGATGAAGTTTTAGGTTGGAAATCAGATATTCATTAGTGACCTTGAAACAAAACCCCCTACTTGAGACTATTTCTAGGGAGTTTTATATCGGAAAGGATAATAGTTCATATTCAAGGGGATTGAACAACCAAATCACACAAACTGTTGTGGAAGAAGATGCACACGTGGGCTGACGCACTCTCAAACATACACTATAGCATCTGCTTCTGTATTTGAGTGCCAAAAATAGAAGATGAGCAATCTTCACTGGCTTTATTATATGTACTTTTTTCTTCTCGTGAACTTATAACAACTCCTAGTGCAGTTTGTCACTTTAAAATATCCTGTTTTTACATACCTTTGGAATACATTGTTTATCTTGGCTATATTAGTGTTCTAATCTTGGTTTTGTTCTATAGCAAAGAAAAACAAGGTGATGAGGCGACAAACTACCTTTGTTTTCCATCACACATCTCATCCATGGAGCAGGAACCGGTTTCTCCTTTGGATGGTAACTTTTGACCCCCTCCCTTTTTATCAGGGTACTTCTGTCTTGATGGAGGTGTTCAATATATAATGCAATAAATAACCTAGATTTTCACCTTTTTTCAATATATATGTATTTCCTTTTCTTTTCCTACTAAAACAAAATATAAAATAAATAAAATAGTTCAATTATTACTTGTGCGCCTATTCCTTGGGTAGGTACTCTACAATTCCCATAAAGTTTACTTGATGCAATGCATTCCAATATATGATGATCAGCATCAATGCTGTTTACCAATCCTCAATATTTTAATAACATAGTGAAGTTGATGCAACTCGCTTCATGTCATCATCTGCAAGTTAATGATCTTGCATAATTTGTGATGATAAACTTTCGATCATTTGATAAGAATAACATATTTGCCTTTATTTGGAACAAGACAACTGTTAAACACATGTGCAGTCAAATCTTTCTTTACTGTAAAGGCCAGATGAATCAGATATTCACCTGTTTTTGTTCTCAGTGTTCCCCCTACTTCCAAATTTTTGCTAATCTTTGATTTGTTCAGTTTTCAAATGTTTGTAAGGTAAAGTTGATTTGTGTCCTAATCCTGCAGCTCTGCTTTCTACGACAATTTAAGAGTTCCGTACAGAGATCTGATTACTTGGCTCTGCGTTTGGGCTTCATCACTGTGGGTATTTAATTATTGATGCCCTTAGTTATACATGTTGCTTTGCTTTTGCATTAAATTCTGTTTAGTCTCTTGTTCATTGAAATATCATTGTTTTATCTTATGCTATTATTGCACTGAATTGTGTTGCATTTTACTTGTGTGTTAATAATATGCAGAAGCACAAACTTCCACTTTCTTATAATTTTCATAAATATATGGTCCGGAGTATGGAAGATGAACTTCACGGCATTCTTGGTATTAGGTATGCACATTTCTGAATTACATAATTTTCTTCTCTGTGATTTTGATATAGTTCTATCTTAGTTTGATTTCTTGAGTGAACTTAAATTTAAAGTTAGTTTTGTTCTTTCGATGTACTTCAGTTGTCATGCAATGCAGTTCTATGAATTTCTTACCTATCAAGAAAATAAAAGAAAAGAATATGACCTCAGCTCTGGATGGCATCACTTTAGAGTATATTTACGTCTGCTGTTAATGTAAGGTTGTATAGGACAGACATGCTTATAGAAGTGTGTAATATCCATATCGGATATGCATCACCTTTTCCAATGCCCCTAAGAATTATCTGGTAATGCTAGCTTTAACCCTTTGGTTGAACAATTAGGCTTTCTTTTTGTCCCCGAACCTCAATCATAAAAGTGGTCTCTAGATCTTTAGTAACTTTAAGATTGGTATTGAACCAATGGAAACTTTAGTTATATATCTAAGATGTAAGGTGAGGAATGTAAAATGTACGTTAGTCATTCTATGACCATGAGACCAAACTTTAAATGAGTGGTCTTTTCACTACATCAGAAAATGTAATACTTGACTTGCAGAGAGCTTTTCCCTATTTTTATGTGTCCCATGCAGGAAATATGTCCAAAATCTGCATTGAAATTTGACAAGCAGCCGCATTCTTTGCATATAAATGATTTTGTGAACAGAAAAATAGTTGAAACAGTTTACAATAATCTATATTGAACGGATGACCCACTTTCGTTTATCCTATAACTACCATCTAAAACATATTTCTTTCCTTGAACACTTCTTAATCATCTTAAGGGGGAGGAAGGAGTATCTGAATTAATTAGCTTTGATTTTGCAGCTGGCCGCTTTGGGGCTATGCCATAGTGTGCATTTTCGTAAATATTCATGGTAACTTCTTGTATGTTCAGAATTGAAATAAATAGAATTTTGTATATTTCGAGCTTTTTGTTTTTTTTGTTTTTCTAAACTGTTTCCAATTGCTACAGGTCTGAATATTTACTTTTGGCTTTCTTTCATCCCTGTCATTGTAAGTATACATACCTTATAACAATTTTCTTTCTGATTTTTCTTTTTACCGATCCTTTTCAATTGTTGTGCACACCAAAGCTTGTCATGCTGGTTGGAACAAAGCTCCAGCATGTTGTCTCCTCCTTGGCACTTGGAATTGTGGAACAAACAGGGCCAACTGTTGGGAATCAAGTGAAGCCACGTGACGATTTGTTTTGGTTTGGAAAACCAATGATACTACTGCGGTTGATTCAATTCATCATATTTCAGGTTAAGCATATTTGCAGTTGATATCTTATGTCTTATTTATCATTTATGATCTAGAGCACTCTCTCCATGATATCAATCATCAGTACTCACTTTATTTTCTTGTGCATGCTTGCAGAATGCCTTTGAGATGGCAACATTTCTCTGGTCCTTGGTAAGATTCATGAAACAAAATAAAAATTGTTTGGATACAATGTCAGAGATTTTCTCTTATTTGTAAGTTTGTAATGGGAAGTACTTTATTGTTTAAGTAAAATGGTCGTGAAAGCATGGAGAACTTCTCAAGAAGTCAAGAAGAGTTTACAGAAAATACCAACTTAAAAGTTGGATAATATTGTTTAAGACATGAAGGCTTTTTCTTCACTAAAACATAAAACATAGCAGCTTTTAATTTGATGCCTTCACCATTGTAGTATGGCAACTTATACATGCATCAATTCACTGTCACTTTAAGATTATTAATTCCTCTTATAAAGATTAGGTAATAGCTTTCTGTTTAATGATTTTTGTTTTCATCATGAAAGGGAAGCTGGTAGGCGAGGGGTATAAAGAAATTGTTACATGATGCCTCTCTAGTATTATTGGTATTTAAACTGTTAAAAGATTGTACTCATCTTAATGTTGTCAAGGTTCCTTACGTAGTGAGCTTTGAAAGTTAAATTGACTGATCTGTTTTCTGTGATCATGAATTATGAATCCTCAGTTAATGCTTCAGCTGTGTGTTTCGTTTTCAATCATAGAAATTACATCGAGTGTTTCTCTTTGAATGTGCAGTGGGGACTTAAGCAAAGATCATGCTTCATGAAAAACCACATAATGATAGTTATTCGCTTGGCTTCTGGGTATGTTGCTTTTCTTTATTATCTACTTTTACACAACAATTTCCAATTATGCCACCTCTCTTGCTGATACATATGAACAAGATCTTAGTGCCATGGCTTTGGTACTATCTTGTCAATCAGTCCTGTGAATTTGTTGGACCAGTTATGTGCACCTCACAATGTTTTTCTTCTTTGGTAATTGCAGGGTTCTTGTTCAGTTCTGGTGCAGCTATAGTACAGTGCCTCTGAACGTGATTGTTACACAGGTTTGCTTAAATTCTGCAATGATTAAAATATAATACATTGCCATCATTATATTTTCAAAAAGAAAAGAAAAATTACATTTAGCATTTTGTGGAATGACTGAATAGTATGTGCACAATGCACATGGGAAACAAAACTTCCTTAGAACTGCTGTATACAACCCCGAGAGGAACTTACCTATCTCTTGTTGTATACAATATGTGAGACACAAACATGCTATCACATGACCATGTTTGTTGTATACAACAAGGGATATGTAAGTTTTAGCCATACAACCCCTCTCACATTCAACCTTTCACATGTCAGTAATGTGATCACAAAGAGAGGAAAAGTTGCATACAACGGTTGTATGCAAGAATTTCTAGTGCACATGACTGCGCAAATTTCAAAATGGCTTATGTAGGGGTGGTAATGGTTCCCCTTAGCCAACAGAACTAGGGATTTCCTAGTTATGGGAACATAGAGATGTCATAGAAGATTAGAAATCGTTCAATTTGTGTGAATTGAGTGGATTGATAATTCATTTCTGGCATTTTTGGCATTCCCTTCAGATGGGATCCCGGTTTAAGAAAGCTCTGGTTGCTGAGAGTGTGAGAGAATCACTCCATAGTTGGTGCAAGAGAGTCAAGGAGAGGTCTAAACGTGATTCTGTGCACTCTCATGCTACAAGGTCAGTTTGTTCACTTGATTATACGATTGATGAGAGGGATGAGATAACAGTTGCATCTGGTACTTTGTCTCGGAGCTCTTCCTTGGACTCCCTACATCAAGTAACTGTAGCATCGATGGAACAGCCTGCAGAGGCTGTTCTTGAGACTTCTGAGCCACCTCAACATGAATACTCATTTCGGGTGGCTGAGTATTTAGCTGAATCGGCAAGAATCCGTGCATCACAACCTCCGACCAACAGCGAAGAAGACCATGATGAAGGCAATGGAGTGTCAGAAAACGTGGATACACTATTAGAGTTGTTTCAGAAAACATAAAGTACTTCTCCACTTCTTTCTCAAGAGTTCAAAGTATTGTTTACAACTCAGCCAGTTGAGGTTTCATTTATATTTTGGCATGGTGAAATAGAAGTTATCTCAGATAATCAGCTACATTTTTTTTTTTTTGGTATAGATAATCAGCTAGATTATAATGCTGCTGAGTGGAATGTACCAGTTGGGTGTTTAGAATAATGACTGAACACTTAAATGGATATTCTGTTATGTAATGGTCTAGTGTAATTCATTCATTCCCATTTCCCACAGTCAGTTAAGTATGGCTTGTAAGACTTACACTGAGGGCAGCTTCTGTCCTTATTCTCATCACCATGTGTGCATGAGAGAGAGAGAGAGAGAGAGAGAGAGAGAGAGAGAGAGAGAGAGATTTAACATTTAAGAGCAAATTCTTCATATAACGGTTTACAATTAGCTACAATGATTTCATACTACAAATGAGAGTACAAAAACATGAAGCATCTCATTTAGAAACAAGACAACCTTACCCTGAAACAAACTAATTAAGCCAAGCAGCAGCCATCAAAACATGATAATAGATTAAAAAAAAAAAAATTAAAAGGAGATGAGAGCATGCAACCAAAGTGAATTACAGAGATCACACTTAACCAGTGAGCTCCTCTTCCTTGTGGGTCTCAAGTACAATATCAGATGAGGGATAAGCCACACAAGTGAGGACAAACCCACCATCCATCTGCTCATCATCAAGAAAGCTCTGATCTGACTGGTCCACACTCCCTTCCACAACTTTGCCAGCACATGAAGAGCAAGACCCTGCCCTGCAAGAGTAGGGCAGGTCAAGACCAGCCTCCTCAGCAGCGTCAAGAATGTAAACATCATCAGGGCACTCAAACTCTGTTGGTCCTTCAGGTGTCAGCAGCTTCACCTTGTATGCAGCCATGGCTACACGCCCTCCACGGCTGGCCTTCAACCCAAACAGAGCCTGACCCATGTTGGGGGTTAACCTTAGGCTGCTCATTGGCTGTCCTCGGATGAAGGAGGTGCTCACCATGGTGCCAGACAGAGCGGCTGTGGTTGCCATCTTGGTAAATTGGTAATGCAAGCACTGCTGCTACTAGTGGTGGGTGGGTTTGTGTGTTGTTTCAAAGAGCTAAAGAGAGTGGGAGAGGCTTAGTAGTGTTGATAATGGGATGCCTTGTGGAAATAGTGTGGCTAGAAATGAGAGGAAATATGAAGTGGCATCAACCCTATCTGCCACGTGGCAACATGTTATGGCTAGCTCTATCTTTTTATTATCACCACAGGACCATATGGAGCTTCATCAGTTTACTGGTGAATGACTGAGTGTGGTGGACACAATCCTCTAGCAGGCTTTTGGTCTTATTCAGACTAATAGGCCGAAGTAGCACACACAAGCAAAGAAAGCAAAAAAGAAGGAAGAAATAATGAACAAAAATAGAAGAATTAAAATAAAGAGGTGGAGATTCTCAAGAATTATAACACCACACAGGTGATGTAATTAATTCACCCAAATTATAATACTTATATAATCAGTAATATTTAAAATCTTAAATCCTAAAAAATACACTTCAAATTGTATTCGTCACACAAAATTTTTCCAAGATTTTCCCGAGGAAAGAATTGTGGTTATTTACTACTTATTGTGTCGTTGGTCCAAAGTTAACTAGTTTAATACAGAGCTTTACAATTTATTTTGGTTTATGGAGGTGGGATCATGGCCACATAAGTTGACTAGAAATCACAAGATGTGACGTGTATGAGGTTTACCACACAAAACAACAGACTGGATTCGCTCCTCCTACTCCTAGCCACCTATGTATCAGAAAAAGAGGATCCATAAATTAGAGGACTGGTTGTCATAATCTGCACCGCTGGTTAAACTCTCAAAGATTAGCTTATAACTATAGTTTTAATTGTATAATAAGAGTTTCAAACAGAACCAGAAAAATTCAACCCAATAAAAAAGCAGAGGATCCAAATCCAACTTATTGCAAATTGCATATTTTCTTCCATGAAAATTTGGTAGCAAGGCCCTGAGGTCGAAGGCAAGTGTAACATGCAAGTTTTAGAGCTCACCGTAGCCTGTTAAGGACCAACCGCTATCGACACTTTATTATCAACATATACAACACGCATATTACAGATTAATCTCAATTGTCACTGACATCCAGAAAAAAGAACGAAAAAATTAACATGCAAAGGAAATGAAAATTAAAACAGAAAAATTATTACTCAAGACGTGAGGCATTATCAGACAATGATAATTATATATGCAAGGTATATCATAGAATCAAAATTCACAAGTCGTTACATTACTCAGAAGCACAAAGTTCATTTCATTTCAGAAAGTTGTTTCCCCCCCTCTTTTCATCCATCCCAAAAGACGTGCAGAGCAAGAGTAATGGGGCACCTATTTGTAAAAGGGTAGAAAAATAAAATATTTAAAATAACAGTAGTCTGACATCTACTAACTTAGATTATAAAACAATCTCTGCAATCTAAAATTAAGGCTTTCACTTACAGCCGGGGAAAACAAAAATAAATCTCAGGGCTTTCCCAAGTCCAGAGAAAGAATACATCCCCATCCTCAAACCCTGTGATTTCAATCTTCTGTAGACATTGCTGGATCCCCACCCGTGACCGCATATAGCTTCCTATCATAATCTTTCGCCTCAATGTCGACCAATGTACCACCCAGGGAAGCTCCACCAAGTCCCTTTCCTCTCGGAGAAATTCTAGTCGCACTTGATGTTTCTGTAGATCCTCCTCACAAACAAATTAGAACCCAGATATCCAACAGCTCCTGCACATTCAAAAGGAAAAGAAAATGAAACACAAGTGAACATGGCACTCTCTTCTCAGTAACCTAACAGCGAATGCTAGCACATAGTAGCCGCAGGTGCTTGTGGCAAATTGGGTCAATCAAGACATAGTAACAAGACACATACCACCCAAGGTCAGTGGATAACCACAGTTTCAAATTTTTAAGAGTTCCATATTCTAAATTTTAACCAATAACCAGGTTAAGTTCCAGTAAAATATACAAATTATATCTACACTAAAAAAAATCCAAACAAAAGGAACAAAAAAACCATGTCAAGCACAACATTAACAGATGCAATATAAGAAATTGCACCCTCAAGATAATTACATCAGTAAAAAAACCGACAAGAGACGTTGCAGTATACCAAATGTTAATGCAAACGAGAAAACTCACCGCAGAGGATTCCTAAGCCGAGGCAAAACATCAAAGTGTATCCAAAATAGAAGCTGGTCTGGAAGAAGCCCGACATCTTAGTCTTCGCATAGTAATAATATATTGAATACAAGTACACGTAGACAGCTGTGGATGCAGCAGAAAAGAAAGAAGTCCATTGCCAGTGGTAGTTCTCAGCATTAAGCAAGAAGTACGTCCCCACAATTGTCACACATACAGTAACAATGATGAGAATCAGAAAAACAAGCAGCATAAAACCATAGACATAGTACACCTGTTGAGCCACAAAGAGCAAGAAAAACATTATTATTCATGTTCAGCATTATGACAAGTATCAGGTGCTTTTTCCACAATACATCAAAAGCTTTGTAAACAATATAAAGAAAATAAATAAATAAATAAATAAAACCTCTCAAATAAAATACAACTTACTGATCATACTAAATCCTGCAAAATTTAGTGTTCTATGCCATCTTTCAGATCTCAGTTTTTAACATGTAACAAAGTCTTAGTGTTCTATTCCATGTCTCAGTTTTGTATTGTTTTTTTACAAAAAATAAAACATGTAACAAAGGTTATGCCACTATGGAACTTAATCCAGTGCTGAAAAAAATGATTCCCGAGAAAGATCAGGAATCACTGCTTTCAAGATGTAAAATTCAGCTAGTGAAACCCATGTCCACATCCTTACATAAACTTCAACTCTGCAATTTTAACAAGCTAAGTGTCATAATGACTCCTTCAACTTTTGTAACTTTATTCTACAGATTGGCATGCACTGTCCTATATTTTTATGGAAAATGCTTGGGTACTCAGAAATGAGTACCAAGCTTGTCCTTACAACCAATCACATGAGCCCATGATGGGGCCCACCACCTTCTCTCTCATGATGGACCCCATTATGGACTCATGTGATTTGTTGTGAGGACAAGCTTGTACTCATTTCTGAGTACCCAAGCACTGCCCTATTTTTATTGCAATCACTATATCAACCTGACGGTACAGCGTTTTTGAAATTTCACCTTGTAATTCCAGAAGGATGTGAAGACAAAATACATTTCGATAAATATGCTTCCAAAGGGTAGAAGCCCCCCCATCATTGAGACTACAGATGGGGTCAAATACCATTTCTTCTCAGGAATAGGACGGGGAATGGTTTTCACACGACAAGGATTATTAGGAGCACCACTCCAGTTTCTTCCAACAACTGTACCGAGAAGTGCAAGAGGAAAAGAGATGAAAGCCCAAATGACAAAGACAACCACCATTGTGCCAAACGGAATAGCTGCTAGAGATCCATAGAATATAGCAATTGTGTTCAAGATGAACCCAATTCCAAAGCACATAAATGGAAATAGAGATGCTGTGAGAATCATTGACTTTATCCAGTGTTTACCTGACAAAACAACAATAGTACTTCAGAAATGTGCCCATACACAAGCTGAAAAATATTCAAATCAAGGTAGTAGCAATTTGTTACAAAGCTTAAACAGAATCACTAACATATCTATCATATTGATTAAAGAAATACGTACCCCCATTCCGTGAATACATCCCACCACTTACATAACCAGAAATGAAAGATGTAAGGGCGTAACACACAATGAAAGTTGTAACAATTGCACCTCTCCTGAACCACCAGAAACAAATGATGTAAGACATAACATACTTTGAAAGTTCTATCTTACTCCCATCCTTAACAATAAATAGTAATGAACAGATTATTTTGGCAAAAATGAAACGACAGGAGAAAACATGAAACTATAAAAATGTGATGATGCATGGCCGAGCATCCATTAATCACAAAAACATATAAACATGCACAGCTTGAATGTTCATAATTCAAACAGAAAAATGCAACCGATGTAGAAAATCATAACAAAAAAGTACTAAGACAGAAAACAATAACCCAAAATACCATCCCAAGTATTATTGAGCAAGCTGTCAACATACCCAACATACAACATTCCAACAATTGCCAGTAAGATGACAAGGAGAACAAGCAATGCTAATTGAGCGCCCGTGCCAACAACAGCTGAAAGAATAACCAAACTCCGAGGAGGCCGAAAAACATCCCCATGCACAAGTTTCCAGCCAGACTCTTCACTAACATCCCTTTCCTACAAAAGACATTGTCAAAGGATTCACCACATGTGGATAGTAAGAAAAGTGACATCATCTAAAAGAGAGATATCTACAAACAAAAGTCCAAAGATCATCACCAGAGTCTCCAAATCGTCGTCTTCCCGAGCGTATTTTGCATAGTCATTCCTAAGAGTCCGCATCAATATCATTGACACCAATCCAGTAAGGAATATAACCATCATGAACGAATTGAAAATCGAGAACCAATGTATCTGCATATTGCAAGATGCACATACAACTCAGTAAAGAACCAAAAAAAAAAAAAAAAGGAACTACTTGCATTATTCAACAGTCGATGATAAGATCCCCCACAGACATAATTCTACTGAAATTAGGATAAGTGGATTTTGGCATTACAAAGAAAGATATGTACATAAATACATAATCATTTCTTACTTGATGCTCAAAAAAAGGGTAGTCCAAATAAACATCAAAGCGACGCGCAAAGGTGACTGTGGTTGGAATCCATTTGACAGAGTATGTCAGGTCCAATTTTTTTCCTGCTTCCAGCGGCTTTGGACCATCTTGAGTGAGATTGACATGAATTATCTACAAAAATGTAAGCATAACAGCAAATAAAATGACAGACTCCAAAGCCCATTATAGATGCCACATCGGAAATGGAGAACCGCAAACCTGATCTTTATTGTATTTAACAATAATATTTTTATGCGTGTAAAGGACATGCTTGCCATTTTCACTGTTCTTATCCTGGTGCAAATCACCAACAAAACCTAAAACATCATGAGAAGATAACGTTAATCACAGGATAACTTAAGCATGAACTCAAATTTCGAAAGAATGAGTTTAATGCATACCCCATAAAGGCAGATCATCTGAACTTGCATCCAGTTAAGTCCAAGGAAGATAGCATGTTAGAGATAAAAAAGACAAGATTAGTGGAGACCCTCAAATAGAGGCAAAATGACTGCAAAACATAAACCAAATAGACCTTATGGACAGATCCACCCATAGATCCGGATTCATGCACAATATAAGCCTTGTGTCATTAAATCACCATGTATGCACCCATCAAGCAAAATGCAATGCTTAATATGCATAACCACATGTACGAAGACACCACAATTAAGATTTGCAATCATGAAATTTGTCTGTAAGAATTCAAATTAAGCCAATTTACTTCATGATCCTAAGCGCATTTATTTGTCAAATTAAAAGTCTGGGGGAAAGAAAAGAAAAAGGAGCCTCAAGCCTGAGAAACTGGTGATTTTTTATATTTGTTATAAAATGCTTGTTTTATTTTATTTTCAGATATGTTTTAAGCATTTCCTAAGTCTATACTAAAATTATACCAATCATGAAATTTAATGAACGATACAAATTAATTGTAATTGGCTTTTAAGCATCCAGTTTCATCAAGTTTCCAGTGTTCATAAAGGCATGATCAATCTTGACAAAAATAAGATAATGGAAATGACAATGCTCATGGCATTACATCGTGAGGCAAAGACCACCATGCCAGTCACATATTCAAGATGCTTAATTATCTTCTATGACTACGGAGAAATCTAATTAAATATTATTATTGCATGAGTTATATTGAAAACAAAACACGAGCAGGGGAAATGTTCATAATGTTGATTTAAGGATCTACTTTTCCTCTGGATTAATTCATCCCTATTTGCCGTATCCTGCCTCCCTCTCCCCCATGCACTAGATCACTGTTTCACATTTCCACCCTTTCCATAGCATTGTATATCAAATAATACATCAATGGGGAAATCAAGCCATAACATATTTAGTAACTTTGTATATGTCTGATATCAAAGAATATTGTGCAGAGCATACCCATGAAAAATTCAAACCAGTAACTACTCTCAATTGCATCCTTGAACTGTTTAACCTTCTGATCATCAAGTTCAAGTTGACAAATGACACCCTTATCCACATTTTCTGCACATAGAAAAATGAAATAATCCAGTTGTAATTAATTACCTACAACCCAACGATATAAATCAAGAGAAAGGCATAACAAGGAAGTCCACGTACTTTGGAACTTTATGTTAATCTGGCTATCGATAAGTTCATTTCCACCCAAGACTTCACCAAGACCACCCCATTTGTGAGCAGCATTTTCAGCTGAATGACAGAATGGGAGACTGTAGTAATTGTACGTTTCTTGTGGATTATTGTAGGGCCCAACTTTATTTACCCAAAGCGTAACTGGTTCGTCTATTTGATACTGAAGAAGAAACCAAGGAAGTATTTGAGCATTTTAAATTGTAAGTTAGACACAGCATTAAATTATTTGGGCAAAGAAAAATGAACAAATATAAGCATGGGTCATTCCAGTGTCAGCCCATACATAGCTTAGAAACTCCAGTACAGTGATCAATATCTCACACATACTTTAATACTTAATAAAAAAATGGGGCAATCTGAAAATCAAAGCAATGCAGGAATCAGTTTGAACTTTAAATCTAGTCAACAAAAGGGTGTCCAGTTAGATTAAAAATATACATGACAGTTGGAAAGTGAATGTGAAATTTGAATTAACAAGTGAAAATTGTAACAAAAGGTTTCAGCCTAGTGTCTTCTCCATATATAATACAAGGCAACCAGCCATTCATCTAAGCTAATCAGTTTGTTCCACATCTAATCTAAGCTAATATTGAATACGCACTGTCAACATCTACTTAGTCTTTATTGAAAGATCAAAATTTGTATCATTCAACATCAAAGGAAGGTGTTATCGACACTCAAGAATGAATTGGACTTAAAAGTGCAAACGGCTTTCAGAATATCTATCACTTTTAAGGTGGCTGAATCTCTTTTGTCGAGCAAAAGACACAAGCTTTTCGAAGGTGCAGATCTCGGAACTTCAAGAGTACTTTACATAGGTTGCTAATCTCATTACATATAGTCAGATCCAGCTCCATTAAAAACAGGTTGCAAGTCCATGAGTGCTAACGTACGTCTATACATAAATCTACTCAAATGCACGCATAAAACCGAACATACACGAAGGCAATCATCACCGCCCTTGAAGCTGCGACAGCCATTGTTATATTACCACATCCCCATAGTCAAATCACCAATGCAAAGTCCCAATTCACCACTATAAGCATTCTCGTTCGCACCCATGAGACAGAAACAGCAATACGACTAATACACAAAACCCAGTTAAGATCTAACCCTAACAAAACCATCCCAACAGTTCACAACACATACCATGCATACCCACATACATACACACACACACATAAAAAGCAAAATGTTAAAGAACCCAAAGCGGAAGGACAAAAACCCAGATGAAAACAAGCCATACGACTCACAGATCTGAATCGGAATTCGAGATCCGCGACGAGACAGAGAGAGAGTGAATGTTAGGGTTTGAGGACGAGAGAGAAAATGTTTGGGTTTACCTTGTGCTCTGACTCGGAGGCGAAGGCTGTGGAGGAGAGAAGGAAAGCGAACAGGAAGAACGGAGAGAGAGATCGGACGGTGGAGAACATGGCGATCGCCGGCGAGGGGTGGGATCTGGACGGTGAGTAAAAGAAGCAGAAGGTGTGTTTCCTGATCTCTCTCTGAGGCAGAGGCTGAGATTGATCTCTCTCAAAGTCGTCTTCACAAAGAGGAGAGAGTCGCGACTTCCGAACGCATCTTCATTTTTTTTATTTTTCTCTCTCTTTTCTCTGAGCACCAAATAGGCAAATGCCACATTCATTACTTTTCTTTCAATTATTTTTATTCACTTTAGCGTTTTGATTACTGGGCTTGTGTTATTGGGCTCAAAAGTTATTGGGGGCTTCTATTCCTTGACAAAGTTGGGCCGCCATTTTCAAGTAATCAATCAATTTGCCACTTAGTGGTCTCTTAGTTTTCTACAACTTGTGGATCACTACTAGGCCCATTGTGCATTCCACAACTCGTTGTGGGCCTTTTTAACATTTGTTGGATATGCCCAAAGAATTTCCAATTCCAAATTTGCAAGCTCGCATCACACCCATTCAAATGTATAATTACACTCTCACTTCTTTCTTATACACACTCCCAAGATCGCCAAATAATGTTACACTTACCACATTTTTATACCACAATTTTATATCATCTTACATGACATTCATACATTGGACACTAAAAATTAAAAAATAAAACCTAAAAAAGAAAAATGAAATACTCTTTCAGTAAAATAATGACACATCAAGTGAGATACAAATGTGGGAGAAAAAATGTGGGACAACTAGCATTATTGTTCTCACATTCCACCTCTCCCACCCACATCTACTCAAATTGAAATCTCTTAAAAAATTTCCACAAAAATCAGTTTATGATCTGAAACTGAGATTGTCAAGTGATTGTGACAATGGAGGGAATTGGAAATGCATAGCATTCTTGATTAGGCAACTGTCCAACCTTGCTTCCACAAAACGATCACCCCACCCCCTTTCGATTCTCCCAGGTGTATGGGTACCCTTAGTTGTCGGTTATGACATTCACCATTTCACCATATAGCTATTACTATCATAAAACTCATTTTGAAACTTGTAAAAGTACCTCTTGGTCAAACAATATTCTCCATTGACATTCCTAATTTCATATTAGGTTTCTCCTTTTATTTCTTTTGGGATATAGGTTTCTCATTTATATCTTCGTCGTTTGCAATTCATTGCTTATGTCTCAAATGAGTAAATGCTCTATTGATCAAAGAAGGGATAAAATTCATCAAATAGTTATTTTTTGAATAATAGTGCTTGAAAGATGCATTGACTGCTAGACATCTCTGCTGCAAATTATTGAATAACATATTCTATACCCCACTTGCCATGCAATCCATACATTGTTTGGAACCATTCATTACTTCTTTGATGTCTTATCTTCAAAGCTCTAAACTAACTCTTCTCAAATTCTTTTTAAGTTTCAGAATTTCATATGTTTTTCTTAAAAAGATGATAGCGATCTCGATAAGCAATAGAATCCATCTTCTCTGAAAACTTCTTAAAAATATGTTATACACAATATATATGAAATGTGCTTCGAAAAACTTGATCGAGTTATTGCCTTTCATTGTGTTAGTTATTGTTGAATCTTGATAAATTATTATAACAGTTGGGGATTTCTCCAAGCCATGCTTCTAGTAGTCAGATGAAGGATTCAGATGTATCATAACTCAAAAATATATGGTGATTTGCCCATGATGATTAAACACCTACAAATGAGGCAAATATCATCACATAACGATTGTTGTCTATTGTGTTAGTACAACCACATCACCAAAATATATGTATGTTTTCCACCAAATCGGGTAAACCAAAAAACATCGAGTCAACTTGTTATTATCATACGTTTGAAACTCAAAAAAGAAATATGAATCTTTATCTTGCTTCAATTTAAAGTATTCGTATAACATTTTGGCACCTTAACCCTTGAATTTTTCCCTCCCATCTCTCTTAAAGTTTCTTAATTCTCTTTTAGTGCACCAAACATTTTCATGCCCACTAGCTTGTGTTTCTAAGATTTCAAATTATTCATATGTTGGCTTGTTCACACTTCGCCAATTGTTTTACCAACTCCTTTTTTTTTTTTTTGCATTGGATACACCACGATGAGATCTTAAAAAGTGTATTGTTCTTGGAGTAGAAAAAAATGAGTGTGTTGCTCAATGAAAGTCTTAACCACAAAATTTGACTCATCATAAACTACCGTTAATTTTGCTTTTTATCCTTCACAAACATTCCCTCATTGTTATTCTCTTTCTGTAGATTCACCAACTTTTTTGTTTTCCACCTCTAGTTTATCAATTCCCCCTTCCTTATAACAAACATATTGTTTCGAAACAATCACATAAGTTTCTTTCTTCTTCTCATCCTTACTTATCCTGATACTAAACATAACATTCTTTTCATAATCACTATATTTCAAATTTGGAAGAAACTTCTCTCTCTTTCTCTAACTCTTTCTCTCTGTCTAAACTCAGAATTTTCGTGGAGAGGGTTGGTCTGAACAAAAGTTGGGGAAAACTGAAAAAACACTTCATTTCTTATGTGGGAAAGGTTTCTAACGAGGCTTTGGGTTGTTTGTTAAGGCTTTTAGTTTCCCAAGAGGCTTCTAATACGCTGGTCAATCCCTTAGGGTCTTTTTAATCGAGTGTTTAGTCTAAAACTGTAAGTTAAATAGCCCAATAACCAATCAAAGACTTTTATTTAACCTAAGTCAATTAATTAAAAACTATCATAACATTTTATTTGGGTTTTTTTTCCTCTTTGCCAAAAACACACTCTAAGTCCAACTCTAGTCATGACTTCTATGTCACGCAATAGCTATCATTTTTTTATTTTTTGTCAAAGTAATCTAGGTTTCTAACCCTAGTTTGGTCAAAGAAAATAGGGTTTCAAGGTCAACTTTGCAACCCTTGGTATTCCTAGTTGTCAAATTTTAATTCTAAACAAATATATGTTTGCACAAGCAAGAGCATGTGTGTGATCCGAAAGGATCACTTGAGTGTTTAAACAATCAATAAAAATATGTGATTTAAAATAAGTGCATTAAACAACTTTTGGATGAAGTATAAACATACAAGATCTTGGCATTTATTTGAAATTCAAAATTACCAAATTAGTGAACAAAGTCATGTTTATAATCCAATCATCCAAACATAAGCAATTAGGTCCAAGTGTTGTGCACAAATTGTCATTTAGTCAATTTAGGCAAGTATAAGTGTGCATGTGCCTCAAATTCGAAATCACCATAAATACGTGAAAATAAATATGGTTCAAGCAAGTGACATAATTTTAAATAAAGCACTTAGATAAATGTAAATTCATAAACTTATCTATGTGGAATAAATTCACATTTGTGTTCAAAATAAATAACAATTAGTTCTAATTAATTCCAATTAGCCTAATAACACCCTTAACCCAAAATCAATAAATTTGGAGTGTTACATCTTCTCCCCCTAAAAAGAGTTTTGTTCCCAAAACTCAATTCTAAACCTTTGCAAAATAAAGGATCCTTGAGCAAAATAATTGGCAATGTTTAAACCAATCAAAACATAAATTAAAATCAAAACTACTAGAATTGAAAAGCAATTGTTTTTTGACTAGATGAAGTAATGTGATCAAAGGCTCGACTTCTTGGATCCGCAGCCACTATTGGTAGAGGCGACACCTGTGTTCATCGTAAAAGTGGCTCCACTTCTTCCTCTCCAAGCTAAGACTATTTCCCTCATCTTTAGGTATGATGGTGGTGAAAAACTCTCTCTAAATGCACTCCAATATGGTTCACTTAGCCTTGAAATTAGGTAGTAGCTCTTTGCTTCTTCAGACATCATCTGGTTGGCACTTGTACCTACAAGAAATCAAAACTATCCAAATACTGTTGGAGAGTTTGGTTACCTTGCCTATAGTTTCTCATGATCCTCATTAGAGCTGCATAGGTGGGGGGTCGATTTGCCATTAAGTGAGGGGACTCTTTGATAAGATTGTGAAGTGGGCTTTTGGGATTCACTAGTGGACTAGGAATGAGAATGGGTATTCTTGCGGCATGACCATTACCTTCCCGGCCAACTGCACCACTCGGTCCACCCTTCTCTTTTCCATTCATTTGGTACATCCTAGCCTTCTTCACCTCAAAGGACAAGCTTTGTGCAAAATTCAATTTCCTTTTCTTCAAAGGAGTGACCTCCTTTGAATACACTTCTTCATCTTCCTCTTCAGATGAGTGTTCTATCTCACTCTCTTCCTCCTCTTCATCCGAGTCTCTCTCATTGTCCCCATCATCATAATCATCAGAATCTGTCTTATTTTCTCTCACAAGGCAGCAATAGCCATCCATAACCATATCCTCAGGGTCAGGCTTCCTTCTCAATTGTCTTCTCTTCCTAGATAGGCTGCTTCTAGGGGTTCCTCTCTCGATTCCCTCATAACTTGGTTCAAATTCAGACCTGTCATATCAAATTCTTAAGGCTCATTACTTTATTTCAATATTAAAATAAATTTTTGACTTAACAACTCACACTTTGTTCTTATTTTGGGTGGTTAGGGGGTTTAAAATTACGGACTAAATTATATATACACATATTTATGATTTTTCACAAATTACGTATGTGAGAAAGATGAAAGTGTGGATATCGGGTTTCACCTAAATGATATAAATTTGGAGTACCATAATTAAACAAATTGAGAAACTTATTTCTTAACCACAAGATAAAAATAGATGGTTAGTATTGAAAGGTTAGGAAAGTGATTAGCAGAGAGTGTTTAAGAGACAAGCCACTTCAGACATATGTTTTCATGAGAACAAAACCTTACATAAAGACTTATCAATGGCCACTGTCCAAAGGGTAAAAAGAAAAAGAAAGAAGACTTATCCATGTGGCAACTTATATATGAAAAGATTTTTATGCATAACCATAATACGGTTACATGAAATAATTAATGTACGTATTATAATACAAAAAAGATTTGTTTATTCTTATATGGTGTTATATTAATAATATCAATTCATATTATAATACGTGACTTGGTATAGCTTACGATTATATACAATAAATACTATAGAATATAAATTTAAGAAAGTACATTTAGCTGGTGATGACGTGTTTAGTCTTTATCGAATTTCTCTAAAATAAAAATCTGTATCCAAATTATGTGGAAAGTGAAGTGACAACATGAATTTAAATTACTGATGATGTGCCACCTCTTGTCCAATATGGTAAAATACCGAATAAAGAAAAACGTATTCTATGTTGGCGACTCTAAATATGAGATAAAGGACAATGGGAGAGGGATGCTATTTGCATGTCTGATGTGTCCCAATAATGGGGTGCTCTGAACCCCAACTTGCATTTGTAGCTACCTACACTTTTGTGGCTGTTTGTGAGTGTGACATCATCACATTTGGGGCTCATATCCAACGTTCATTGCATTTAGGGAAACTGAAAATATCAACATATATCCTATATATATATATGTAAGAAAAAGGAAGTCAGATTTATATGTGAGTTCTTAAACAAAAAATTGAGAAATTTTATGAGAATATCCATTTTAATATGTTGTAAATTTTAAACTATTTTAGAAAATTTATGGTTTTGACTTTTTTTTAGACATTGTTAGACTAAATTATCTTATACTTTAAAGGTGATTGAGATGATAAACGACTATAATAGTTGTTAATATGCTCTTGATCATATCTTGACCGTCAACAAACAACCATCTTGAATCTCAACCACCAATTCTACCACCGTAAGAAATTGAAAACCTACATAACATCATCATATATAAGGGCTCATTTGATGAAATTTTCATAAAAATTTAATATGCATAAACACACGTCACAATTCAGAATCCTAATCCTTATCTCACTCACTCTCACTACTTAAGCTATCCTCAAAAGCTTTTAAGATGTAACACATTTGTTTCAATTATTTTTACAATAGATAATATTGCTCGTTTACTAAGAACAAAAATACTGACATTCAAAATTTGAAATAAGGCATCAATGGATATTATTTCAATTTTTTTTTTGGTAATTTCATAATTCATACAAAACCACTGGACCGTATAATTGATCTTCCAATCTTCCATCCTATTCCTATCAAAGAAAAGGAGGTGCTTATATTTTAAAGGCTAAAAAAGTAAAATGAAACAAAATGAACTTTCCATTTTCTTGGAAGCTATCTGATGAGTTTTAAATTTATCTTATCTTTTGCTTTTCTGAATGTTATCAGTTAATTTGCATTTTAAATTGTAAATTAGTTTTTATAGTAAAAACTCAAAATAGATTGGCTAGTAGCCTAGTACTATAATAAGAAAAAAAATGACAGGAGTGTGAGTTTCTCAAAGGGTTGAAAAGATGAGAAAGGTCCATCTCATTTATATTCCGTTTATTCTAAATCTCAAAGATGGAGTGAGATATTATATATTATTCCCCCACAAAATTCATAACTTCATTTTCATGGACACATAAATGCATACATACACTGATACACATACACATATACTTTCTTCTCTCTTTCTGAATAAAAAATAACTTATTGAAGGAAAAAAAAAAAAAAAGAGTACAGTTGAGAAGATTGATTCTCAGACCAAAAAAATAAAAGGATTCATTCTCTCTCCTCTTATAATAATAATAATATAAAATAAGAAAGGGCCAGTATTTTGATTTGTTTTGTTTTTTAATAATTTGTGATTCTTTGCTTTACCTTCAAACTCTCCTCTCCATCTTGGATCCCTCACTTGTTAAGCTCTCTCTCATCAGCTCAACCCTCAACCCTCAAATCAAATCTGTCTCTACAAATAGAATATCTTTCTTTCAATCTTCACCACATGCAACCCAACTCCTAATTAATCTTCATAACCCAGCAAAGGATCCCATAATCCCATCTTCTCTCTCTCTCTCTCTCTCTCTCTCTCTCTCTCTCTCTCTCTCCCTTTCTCTCACCATAGAACTCTGATCTTGATTCTAAGATTTGGGTTTTCTCCAATTCAATTTAATTGCTCTGTTTGTGTGTTCTCTGAGCTTGGAGATCCATGAATTGAAAGCTCAATCCTTTCAAGCTTTCGAGGTGTATAGCTCGTTTGGAGTTTCTATACAGGCCCTCAAGAAAAAAAAAAAAAATTTGGAAAAATAAAAGAATAAAAGATGGAAAAATACGAGCTTGTGAAGGATATAGGATCTGGGAATTTTGGGGTGGCGAGGCTTATGAGGAACAAAGTGACCAAAGAGCTCGTTGCCATGAAATACATCGACCGCGGCCACAAGGTCCCTACATTTCCTCCCTTTTTGATTTCATTCCAATTTCAGTCTACATAATAATTTCCTTTGTGTGTTTTTTTGTTTTGTTTTTTTACATTCATACATTCATTTTGCATGGGTGGTGAATTTACTGATTTCTTTTTTAAGTTGGAAATCCAAAAAACTGGTAATACCCCACTTGGATTCCTCATGCATGCAATTGATATTTTTTTACTTATGAGAGAAAATGAAAGTATTGGGAACACCAACCAAAGGAAATGAAAGTTTGGTCCTTGAACAAGCCAGGAAAATTGACTCACTGTTAATTATGTGTGTGTATATATATATATCCTGAATTAATTGAATTTTTAGAATTATAAACTTCATATGTGTAAACCCACCAATTTAATTCTTGAGTTGGAAGTCAGGAAAGCTAGAATCTTTCCTTTTCATTCTATTAAATCCATAAGAACACATATTTTATCATTTCGACAAGATTATTTATCATGTTTGTGTATTTTGATTAAATATATTATTTTTTATTATTGCAGATTGATGAGAATGTGGCCAGAGAAATCATAAACCACAGATCGCTCCGCCATCCAAACATAATTCGGTTTAAGGAGGTGTGCATTTGTCAATATGGGTCTGCTTCATTGTAAAGGATGATCACAGCAAATTTGATCAGTTTCAGTCATCTGATGTGATGTTTTGGAATCTCAGGTGGTTTTGACTCCTACACATCTTGGTATTGTGATGGAGTATGCAGCAGGTGGAGAACTCTTTGAGCGAATTTGCAATGCAGGAAGGTTCAGCGAAGATGAGGTTTGATTACCATTCTTTACTAACGCTCAAATTTTTACCCTAATGTTTGTTTCCTGACAAAATGTTGGAAATGACGAAGAAAATAATAGCTTACACTTACAGTATGGCAATATTATAATTTTGTAACCCTCCAATTTGTGGAGTTCAATATGGCTAATTGGCTTGAATTTGTTGAGTTTCAAAGTAACAAAGTCGGCTTATGTTTTGTTGGTTTTGCAGGCTAGATATTTTTTCCAGCAGCTTATCTCAGGAGTTAGCTACTGTCATTCTCTGGTAAGGAAAATATGAGACGTGAATGTTCATTATTTATCCAGTAGATTGTTCATTTCCTTTTACCTGTGATTCTCATTTGTTCTGTCTCTTGTTCTGCAGCAAATATGCCACCGAGATTTGAAGCTGGAGAATACCTTGCTGGATGGGAGCCCGGCTCCACGCCTGAAAATTTGTGATTTTGGTTATTCTAAGGTTCAATTCTATATTAAACATAGTGTCAGAAGCTTTGATGTTTAAAGGTAAATGTAAAGTTTTTATACTCTGATGAGTTTTATTTTTGTAGTCATCCTTGCTGCATTCAATACCTAAATCAACTGTGGGAACTCCAGCATATATTGCACCTGAGGTTCTTTCTCGAAGAGAGTATGACGGCAAGGTAGCTTAATTTATTTCATGCATTGTTTCATTGTGATCAAATCCTTCATTTCTGCATCTCACAAGTCAGACATCATTTTCACTTCTTCTCTGACTGTGGATGCACTACCGTGGTTAAACATAATTGTATATTGTTCGGTCAGTTGGTAACAATTCATTATGATCAGTGGAAATTTTCAGTTTGCATCTTCATTTCTTTTTAAAGTTATTTCTTTGTGTGCCAAGGAGGTGTTTTGAGGTGCAAGTAGAGCGTTTTTTGATGTTCAGATGAGTTGGAACTTGAAATAGTAAATTCGAGGTCGTGATATATTTGTGTTTAACTTTATAGTACACAGAGAGGCCAAACATGTTACCTGGTTTTACTGGAACACCAAGTAAAAGAATGAAAGATAACTTACTAATTCTAGCTTTATATTTATAAATACCTGTGACCATAAAGGAAAGCAACACTCTGGAAAGTTTAATTTCTCAAGCCAGTGTTCAGTTTGAGAGATGTTCAATTTACCACTTTCAACTTTAGTTAACAACTGAGAGATTAGTGTGATGAATCAAACATGAAGTTCAAGGATTTATATAAGCAAAGAGTTAATTTGGTTGGTGTCTGTACGATAGTAATCCTCCAATTCTAAGTCTCTTGATGTCTCAAAGGAAAATCTCCCCAGAGACTCTACATAACACCTATTCTATTATGCAACCATTGTTGCACCATCATTTTCTGAGTTTGAACCATACCTCTTCAAGATTTGATCTATTCCAATTTCTGATGACCTATGCTCCACTCTTAATACTTTGGATGAGCCTTTGTGCTTATTCATCTTCCCTTTTGCTCTTTTGAGAGCTGTATTTCTGTTTCATTTTATTGGAGATGGCCTAATTACATCCATTACTGTAGTTCGACATAAATTACTAGTTCTGTAGATGTATGATGTGCAATATGGATGCTTCCACTAGAAATTTTAATAACAATCATGCATGTAACATTGTAACCTACCAGCAAAAAGTCATTCTTGTTTTAAATGTGTGAGTTCTGTAGTGTGAAGTTTTTTTTTTTTACTTTTCAAGAATGTATTGGTTTCACAATCAACTTCTATGTGATGTACCATATGCTAGATATGTTTCTATCCAGAGAATGGAAAATGCTATGTGATCATTCCATATATTGTACCATCCTTTTTGGTGCGCAATTATTTCTTCCATGATAGCAATGTTCATTTACATGACATGTAGGAAATCAAGCAATTAGACCCTTCTCCAGCCTGAGAAAAGAAGGAAGTGAAATGATGTTTTTTGTGCATAGAATTTACATAGGATTTACTTCTCATTGTCTGATTTTGGTTTCTGTTTATTCAGTTGGCAGATGTATGGTCATGTGGAGTGACTCTATATGTTATGCTGGTTGGAGCATATCCATTTGAAGACCAAGAAGACCCAAAGAATTTCAGAAAAACCATTAATGTAAGTTTACCCTTCATTCAGCCTCTCTCAAAGTTAATCATTCACCTTTTTTGTTCTTCTTTTTAACTGTATGGTTTCCTGTGTTCTTATGATGCAGCGAATAATGGCTGTCCAGTACAGGATCCCAGACTATGTTCACATATCTCAAGATTGTAGGCATCTCCTCTCTCGCATCTTTGTTGCAAATCCGTCAAGGGTATGTATAATACTATGGTGCTTCCTAGATTTTCTTAATTGATTTATTACTTAAAATTACACTAAGCTGCTGGACTTGGTGAATGGCAATTGGCTTATATCTTGTGAAGACTGGATAACTTAAAGTTAGTGTGCATATATCTTGGCTTAGTTCTAACACAGATTAGTTACTGGACTAGGTTTTTGGTGGAAACTTTGAGGCTTCTAGTTGATTTTTTGGCAAAGAAAAAGTTTTAATTTCCTTGGTTCCTAGATTGTTTTAACGTAATTGAAGTGTATATCCCTTGCAATCTTTGCCATGTGAGGCTCTATTCAATAGATTGCTTTGGAGTAATTACTTGCCCATCTAACTGTACCTCGAATGTGATTGGTGCATCTCTTATCACTTATAAGTTATCACTAGCTGTTTGAGCATTCTGATATTCTGGCATCTTCTATAACTAGAAAAATATTTTTTTAGATTTTCGTGTTAACAATTAATATTTAAACCTTTGAAGGAAGAGGATTGCTGCATGACTTCAAGCCGTAATATATTTTTCTGTACAATCAATCTCATTCTAATGTGGCCAAGAAAAGCTCATCCTGTATTTGCCCCTTCTGTCTAGGTTTGCTTGTGTCATCCTGAACTGCCCCCTAAAAAAAAGAATTTTATAAAATTATTGAGATACCAATCCTGTGTAAGAAAAAAGTCCATGGGGGAATGGGAGAGACCTAACAAAGCCATGATTTTATTGTGCATTTGTGCTAGTTTTATTTGATGCTTGATTCTTATCAGTTATCTTCTGTTTAATTTCATGCTTTTTCCTGTTATCCTCAACTGCTTCAATTCTTGTTTCAGAGGATCACCATTAAAGAAATCAAGAACCACCCATGGTTTTTGAAGAACTTGCCGAGAGAGCTTACAGAAGCAGCTCAAATCATTTACTACAGAAAAGAAAACCCAACCTTTTCCCTCCAACGTATTGAAGACATCATGAAGATAGTGGAAGAAGCCAAAAATCCTCCCCCAGTTTCCCGATCCATTGGAGGCTTTGGCTGGGGAGAAGAAGATGGTGATACAAAGGAAGATGCAGAAGGCGATGAGGAAGAAGACGAGTATGAAAAGAGAGTCAAAGAAGCACATGCAAGTGGAGACGTACGTGTCAGCTGAGGACCAATTTCTTCCTCAATATCGGAGAAGCCAAGAAGTTTGGTTTTTCTGTGTCTGCCTAGTTGAGAATGTTGTCATGCTTGTATAAACTGTCAGTTTTCTGCTTAGGGGATGGTGTTTCAATAAACAAACTTTTGTAAATTATAGTGTGGTGCCAAGGAACACTAGTTTGTGCTGTGACTGTGACCTTGGATGTATTACTATTAGAATTTGTAGTTTAAGGTTGTGAGTTTAAGTTGCTTGTCTTTATTTTCCTAATTTGGGGGAAAAGGTGTAAAAGGGTTGTTTTGTATGGTTTCCTCAGAGAACATGAGATTGTGGTAAAGGAGACTTCAGCCCCTAAATCCCTAATAATGTGGTCTGTAAGGAGGTTTGTTCGGTAAGAAGTGACAAAGTAATGTCATATTTTATTATATATTATGGTACTGGCACACCTTATATAATAGTTTACTTTGTTTATTCTGATTTCTTCTCTTTCTTTTTGTTAAGGTGGAGGTTCTGGATTATACTCTTATTAAGGGACCAAGTAATTGCAACTGAATTTAAATTTGCAGATGCAGTGTATTGTCTTGTTATCATCATGTAGTCAGTGGAACCTACTATACTGCTATATTCACTAAATATATTTACCTAAATTTGCTCATCAAATAGTGTAATTTCATTTATTCAAATATAAATTCATTTTGAACTTTATTTATTCTTAACAAATAAGTTAATGTCATGTGTATTGAACAAATTTGGTAAACCTAACATTATTGAATAAGAATTAGGGTTTTTAATTTTTTTTATAAGTCCAAAATAAAGATAGCATGATAGGCCAACCACTTGCAAAAACATGGTAATAAGTCGGTCCACTTCAATACATCGAGGGTGTAGTGTCCATTTCGAGCGCTTGGCATTTTTTTTTTCCATGTTTTAAAATATATTTATTGTAGATAGTAACAATTATTGCCACTATGCAACCGTAACTATACAAATCACATAAACATGATATTAATAGACATTTTGTTTTTTTTCTTACAACAATAACAATGGTGTTTTGTTACCGTTTAACAGTAACAACAGTTGTTAGTTTATTATTGTCAATTAGTGACTATCTGCAAAATATGCAAATAAATAATAATAATAATAATAATAATAAAGGACATGGTGTGCGCTTGTTGGGGGTGTCGAGTGCTTGACATTGTAGATTTGCGCCTCCTATTTAGAATATTCGTTCTCGTGTTTTCTTTTTTAACAGTAAAGAGTGAACAAGAAATTTACTAATCATTTACTTATTAACCCTTAACTGAGAATCATTTTTCCTTTCTTTCCGGTGTGTTCAAAAATCAAAGAGAGATATTCAACGATTGGTTCTTTTGTTCTTGTTGTCATAACTTTGGATGGTCCTCTCAACATCAACATGAATCAATTCTAAGGATATTCTATAGCACATATTCTCTCAACATACTTGCATAATAACAGAATCAACAAAAGATGAAAGGATAATTATCCTCTTGGCATGCTAGCTCTGCCTTAATTATAAAGAGAAATGCTAGCTACATTTTCCTTTCTACCTTCCCCTTTTATCTTCTATCTTCTCTCTTATATTCTCATTCTACGTTATAGTCTTATGATCAGATTGAACCACCAAAGCTCTGAATTTCCCTCATGGCATGAATACATGAAAATCTTTTCAACTGCCACTGCCAACAAGAACAAAATCGATTTGTAACATCTACAACAAATGCATAATTAATACTAACTTAAAAAATAGAAGGATTAGAACAAGAAACCTTCCAATGCCTTCCTTTTTTCAGTTCCAAATTCATAGCATCCTCAATTTTAGGGAACAAAACAGTATGCCACCTAAATAAAATTAACATCCCTTATCAGACATCATCTCCATAATTTTGTGCCTCATTCCGTTAACCAAATCACAAATAGGCAGCAACTTAATGTTCTTAATCATATTGTTCAAAGATTCATAAAGAGAATTACTAAACTCACAGTTGCAAAAAATCATTAACCTCTCATCAGGATCCTCAGTTAATAACTCTACAAGCTTCACCTCATACACAGCAGCAATAGGAGCATATGCAAGCTCTGTAAACAAATGAACAACTTTATCCCTAAAGAGTTTACCATACGTTCTGGGATACCTTTCAAGAAGATTGTTTATCAAGTGATACAAACAATAGCCATGAGGAGAATCAAGAAAAACTTTATGCACATCTTCAAGAACTCCTTTGTGACGATTCGAGATGAATGTCACTATTCTACCTTGTCCATCTAGAATATCACAAATCATCTGTAAAAGCCAAGTCCAGTTGGCCTCATTTTCAGAATCAACAGTAGCAAATGCAAATATGAAAAATCTTTGCAAATTAAAACAGAAAAAAAAAAATTCAAAAGCTCCAAATAGTCGTCGGAGAATGAATCAAAACCATTAGCTTGCATATATATATATATATATATATATAGGCCCATTCAGGATGTCCTTACTTTAAGAAAAGTAAGAATATCGTCTCTTCTGTGTAAGACATGGCAATGCAGTTCGATGATCGAAACCGTTCATTTTTTAGGTTCTTTTTAAAGAGTCATCCCTATAAAAAATCAGCCAAATTGATGATTGTTTGGTCATCTAAACTGTGCAGACAAATACAGTCCATCAGATAAAATTGAAATGATGTTTAATATTATAAACTGGTTAAACAGTTTTCGATTTGACTGATTTTTTGCAAAAATGATCTTTGAATGATATTCTAAAATATAGACGGTTCTGATTATTTAATTGTGGGTCCAAAGAGAATGTTCTTACTTTTCTTAAAGTCAGGACTTCCTTACTTGAAAATTTTCATATATATATATATATATATGCACATCATGAGATTAAATTGACTAATTATTGTTATTTCTCTTTGGAATTAGGTGCATTACTTTGTAATTAGCACTACTTTCTTTATACTCATTTAAGTTCTCTAGGACTACTGCTATGGAGTATGCATTTAGACGATTTAGGCTTTAGCGCAATTGGTAAGAGATAGAGTGGGTGAAAGAGTAGATGTAATTAGCTCTAATCTTTAGACACACACACACATATATGTACTACTAAACGTAACGACAATAGTGCATATTACTCGATGCTGATCTTGAACTGGGCATGTCATCATAATGTTTTAAAAGGTTATTGTATTAAATAAAATTAAGGTGTGTTCAATCAAATTTAAGTAATTAGTAAACAATTTCTAAGAAACAATGTTTGTTAGCGGCATGCATTATATTATCCCATATTAGATTAAACCCACTATGTAATTAAGTTTTTTCAATTTTTTTTTTCAAAATAGTAGATAATTGATTAATAAACATCTCTTTACGTTTCAGTCAATTCCACTCTTTTTGTCTAATTTTTACCAATTTCGGTATTTTCTTGAACTTTCCATCGAAACTTCCGAGTTTTTGGATTATCGAAATTTGCGTCGATACCGAAGTTTAAGTCCTTAATTAGCTAATATTCCCCTAAATTTTAACCTCAAATTTAAACAATACTGAATTACTGATAGCTTTTGTCTATTAAATGAGATTTGGATTTCTCTTAAAATCTGATACTCATTCCCAAGCCCAAATTGACAATCCAAACAGATCCTCCAAAGCATCACTGATCCGTTGATTTTCTTTTGGTTTAGCGTATAAGAAATACCTAGTTGATTTTCTTGCTCATCTTTTAGGTTTTCTTCTAAGTTACTTTTCTTGTCTATTCCTGTTTTTTTTTTCTTTCTTTTTGGGGACTTGTCTATTTCTGTTTTTTTTTTTTTTTTCCTTTCTTTTTGATGAATTGTCTATTTCTGTTTAATTTGGACAAGTGGGGGGGTGCGGTCTCTCGGCAATTTTTATACTCGTCTATTCACATTTTGTTTGTTTGCTTTTGTCTATTCATTTCTAATCTTTAGCGAATATACCACATCTGCATTGACTTATGAGCATTAACTTGTGTGGGTGCCCTCTTTTGTTCATTTACTCTCTACTTATACATTTGGATTTGAAACAAATAGGGAGTAGGGGACAATATTTTGGATGAGTGAAGATGATGATGCCCAATTTTGTTTTTTTCATGTACTTAGTCTCCTTATAGATTTGGATTTGATAAAAAATAGGGAGAGGGGACGATGGGATTTTTGATCTGAGTAATGATGATGAGATTCTGGATCTGAGTGAACATGCAAGTTCATCCCCCCTTTTATTAGGCAAATGCTATTCAGACCACCCTAAATTGCTAAGTTGACCACCCTATTTCAAAATTCCAACTTTACCTTTAAAACAAAAAAATTTCAATTTTATTCGTTGGGTCATTCGACAGTTATCTACCGAAATATTTATGGTTATTCGACAGTTATCTGCTGAATATTGGTGGATTATTCGGTGGATAACTACCGAATGGAAATGAAAAAGGCATTCGACAGTTATCTGCTGAAATATTTGTATTTATTCGACACTTATCTGCTGAACATTGGTGGATATTTCGGTAGATGACCACCGAATGGATCTGAGTGATTTTATCATGTTTTTGCAATAAAGGGTAAAATAGGAAAAAAGTTGAAAAAAATTGATTAGAGTGGTCAACTCAGCACAAAAGGGTGGTTTGCATAGCCTCCCTCCTTTTATTATGATGATGATGATGAAAACAATAATATAATAATAATAGTAAAAGCTGTTCCTAAACTTCAGCAAGATGGAAATTTTCTAGATCTCAAGCTGAGTGTTCATGAAATGGAACTTTAATATTTTTCATATCCACTCAATCTGCAGCAAAGAAAAATTGAATAAGATAAAGTATTATTATATTGAAAGTTTCTGCCACCAATTCAAATCAGAAGCCAAGCACATGGTCAGCTAGCATGAATTAATAATTAGAGCAGGATATCATATCACATTGCAGCATTACACAGCAAATATTATAAAAAGCAAGCGTCCGTACTGAACAAGCAAATATCCATACTGAGGCAGCAAACATCCATACTGGGTAAGCAAAGGTCCATGCTGAACAAATCAATGTCCATACTGAGCAGGCAAACTATGAGTGCAGGTACCCAAAGTGCCATAATATCAATTTTCTTAGCCACGCCGAACTCTAACATACAATGAATGTGATTGATTGCATTCTCTAATCACTGATAAGAAAAAGTGAACATTATAACCGAAACTAATCATGCTCAGTACCACAATCTCCTTAGTGATTATGATACTCAATTTTGGAGAGAACTCTGAAACAAAGCCTTATCCGTGCATGTCTCACTTCACCACTGCTGTTGCCTCCATTAGAACTGCATGCAACTTCCTAGTCTCTGTCAACACACATTCCCTATCAAATATAGCTGACACAACTGCCACTCCTTTTAGGTTTGGTACACCAATTTCCATCACTGGACATGCATTTGAAACATTGATCCCACCAATTGCAACCACAGGTAACTTAGAAGCCAAGCAAACAGTTTTCAGCCCGTCCAGGCCAACAGTGAGATTGTTAGCCTTTGTATTAGTTGGATATACACCGCCACAACCAATGTAATCAGCACCAGCAATCCATGCTTGTTCCGCTTGCTTTGGTGTCTTGCAAGATACACCAATAATCTTATCAGGGCCAAGGATAGCACGTGCAACATGGGCTGGCATGTCAGACTGGCCAATATGCACACCATCAGCATCACAGGCAAGTGCAACATCAGTACGATCATTTATTAGTAAAGGAACTCCATGGGAATGGCAAATTTGGAGACACGATTTGGCTGCTTCTAGAAAATCCTGTGTTTCAATATCCTTTTCCCTGCGAAGTAAAGTGAAATTATTGTCAAGATGAAAAGATAAAGAAATTAAAAACTATAACCATAGTTTGGGAAACTCATACAAATTGATTTAAAGGAACCAAAAAAACAGGGGTTCATCAAGAAGGTTTTTAAAAAAAATTATTGAGCAAGAGATATTCTATATACATGGCAGAACACAAGGCACCAAAGACAGTCCGAATCCTGATACTGATATAAAGAACAATTTTTCACACTGTCACTCACTCACTCACTCTTCAGGGTGGGGCAGCAACTGCATAACCATACTGAAAAAGATCCTCAAAACATCATCACCAATTACATGGCAAAGTTACTTTCAAGTCAACATTAGATAGTTTGTGAGATAAGACATATCACATGCAGAAACTTTACAATAAAATGTATCTTCCAAAAAGTGAATGAGCCAACTAACAAATTAGCTAATAATAGGGCACATTTCAATTTAGCCCATGAAACTTGAAGACTAAATGTCCAGATTAATGTTAAGTTGATTTGGAAAAAATATTCTAAATAGGATATTTTCCCAAATGCATAAAAATAACAGAAATGAGAGGTGCTGGGTGACAGTTGGGGTCCAAGTAAGCAACTCCAAGGTGAAACAATAAGAGCATGCAGCATATGCATATATATTATATCATTTATAAAAATAAATTATAAACTAATAAATTACCAACCAGTAAATAAGTTGATAAAAGTTGGCATTATTTGTAAGTCGAAACCAACATCTGACTCTACACAAGAACTATAAAGGTAGGAATATTGCAGATGTACTTCAACTTTCACAAATATAGAAGGCCCTAGGGCTGGGGGTCTAATTCATTGTCATTAATCTCAGAATTACTTAAAAGTAAAAATCATAATTAGCCCTCCACAAGAGATAGGGAATGATGATTGAGAATACATGAAGAATCAAGATCAATCTAAGCACATCTCTAGGATTACTTGCACTAGATGTACTAATACATACAAATGGAAGCACCCATCACTAGTACATAAGTTATCTGGGAGAATATTGCCAACAGTGTAAGATTTTTATTATTATTATTACTATTATTATTATTATTATTATTTTACCCTGAAATCCCCTAAGTGGACCGGGCTTCGATACTAGGGACCCCCACCGAATCCTAGTGTCTTTGGGATACAGAGTGTAAGAATTATGATGCAACTGTTTGGGAGAAGCATATAAGAGGCAACAAACCTCAGTTGGACAATGGTAGCACCTCCTTGTACGGCAGCTTTAACAGCATCTGAGATAGAATGGCCCCACTTTCTATTCATACCTGAATCTGTAACAGCATACAAGAATAGATCACTTGGACTGAATCTGACTTGTCTACGAGAATTGTGGATGCTACTCTTAAGCCTCATTAGATGATCAAAGGGGCCCTGGGGACCATTTCCAATGAAAATCTCTTTGCTGTAATCTAAGGCAGTCTGAACAAAGCATTTAGCTACCTGCCAAAATAAAGATAAAAAAGATGAAGTTCAGGTGCTCTAATTGTATCTCTGAGAGAGAGAGAGAGAGAGAGAGAGAGAGAGAGAGAGAGAGAGAGAGAGAGAGAGAGAGAGAGAGAGAGAGAGAGAGAGAACAAANGACAGAGAGGACTAAGAAAATGGTATAGGATAATGGGACACAAACTGTAACCCAACTAGCATCAAAATTTAAGCAATATCCTAAAGGCCAACACATTGCTGATTACTTACAAATAGAAAGAAAGCCTTGTAGAATGAGAGAGGAGGGAGAGAAGAGAGACGGGATTAGTAGTTGACTAGCTTCAGGTCCAAGCAAAATCTTTAAGGCAAACAAGTTGCAGACTATACAATAGCAAACCCTAAAACAAGATTATAAATCTTCAGTCAAATAAATTTCTTGTATTAGAGTGGACATGATGCCTTCTAAGAAATTATCCCCCACTCTGTACAGCACAGGACAATGAAAGTGAAATTACAAACTTCTATATTAACATTTTATCCCTGCTATTTGATATCAGGAAAACTCATCTTAAGCTATGCAACTCTACATGAAAAAAGTTGAACAGTATCTTTATCAACAGTATTTTTGTTAAAGATACCATCCAACTGGAAGACACCGAATGTGGGTCTCAAAAAGTCACACATAGGTCCACAAAGGAGCACATCTTCACCTGTATTAACATACTAACCCCTTAACCATCTTCTGTTATTCTTGAGAATGACTAGTTCATAAATATGCAACCAACAAGAGAAAGATAAATATATGTCGTCATTGACTCTCCCTGCATTGCTCATAGCATAAGAAGCACATATATAGTTACCTTAACAGCCTCGAGCATTGAGGAACCTTTTGCCAGCTCAGCTGCAATACATGATGCCAAAGTGCAACCAGTACCATGAGTATTACGAGTTTTTATGCGAGATGAATGCAGCTCATATAAGTGCTCACCTGCAATGATCAATTCTATATTTTTAAGTTTTCCATTAACATTAACTCTTCATTCATACATCAAGATGAACCAATATTATCATCATTCCTGAAGGTTTCCAGATACTTAAGCTCACCGTCAAAGAAGATATCAACAGCATCCAATGAATCAGGAAGGTCTCCACCTTTGACCAGAACATTTCTGAAAAGAAAATAAACAGTTTATTTTAACACACTCCCTCTTTCAAAATAGAGCAATTTAATTTTTATTTCAAATTTTTCCTAACATCACAACTAATTCATTCTGCAAAAAAATGTTGCTACAATGAAGATGAAAAATGTGAAATACGAAAAAGTCAAGTGGTGTAAGTATGGAATATTATATCTAGTAAGAGAGCCCAAAAAAAAAACGTTTCATAGAAACCCTCAAGATGGTAGCTTGATATAAGAATGACAATATTATCATACCACAACTCTTCCTAAACCTATAGGCTACATGAGAGACCTTAGGATATTGGGCTTCGTACCCCCTGAACAGCCATTGTCTCCTCATCTTTGTTCCCTCTACTGGAAAGGTTAATTTCAATATTACCCAAAAGTAATCCTTTGTATAAACATAGGTGACCAGACTGAATAGCCATGTGTTGGGACATAAGTCAAACCTTTCAACTTGAATGGCTATTCCAAAGCTGTTTTAAAGAATTGGGAGAAGATCAATAACTGCAGTAGCTGTGTTTTGGGTAGAATATGGGCTGGTTGGATCCCAGATGCTCTTAAAGGCTCTTTAATTGCAGAATCTGATCAATTGCACCATTGTAGCATTTTCCTACCAGGATAAAAAGAATAGTTTGCCACTTTTATTCATGCTTCTAATGATGATGGGGTGCACAGGAACCTGTGGGAAAATCTGGTTTCTCTTTCTAGCAGCTGCAGGAATTTTCATTTGATTGGGTTTGGAGATTTTAATGTCATCAGACACTCTTCTGAGGTGGCAGGGGTTTCTAATAGCAGGTTTACAGCTATGGATGACTTTTTTCATTGTTTAAGCACTGCTGAATTTGAGGATCTCAGGTACTCTGGTATGTTCTACACTTGGAGTAACAAGAGAGAAGATAATGACTGCATTTCTAAGAAGCTTGATAGAGTTCTAGAAATGAATGCTTGTTATGAAAATTTCCTAACAGCTATGCTGATTTCCATGTCCCTGGGATTTCGGATCACTCACCAGCAGTAATTAAATTAGGTTAGCAGCAAAGGTGAGAAAGACCCCTTTTAAATTTTTAACTATGGGGCTGATAGGGAGGACTTTCACCCCATGATTTTTGCTCTGTGGGTTTTGAGCTGATGATATCATTGCAGCCTCCTTTCAAAATATTAAAGAAAAAAAAAAAAAAAAAGCAAAAAAGATATCACTGCAACCTGCTTCTCCTAGAAGTCTAATAAGGCCCCTGGTCTTGATGGATTCAATGGTTGCTTCTTTAAGAAAGCTTGGCCCCATTTTTGGCCAAGATGTGATCAATATGAGTTTTTCATGTCTGGGAAACTTCTAAAGGAATTCAACTCTACACTCATAACCTTGGTTCCTAATGTTTCAAACCCCTCTTATATGGGGGATTTTATACCCATTTCATGCTGCAACACCTTCTACAAAATCATCGCAAAACTGAATGCTAATAAAGTGAAAATTGTTCTTGCACAGATCATTAGCCTCAACCAATCTGTGTTTATTGCAGGGAGGAAGATTAGTAATAATATCTTAGTGATCCAAGAGACTTTAAGAAATTACCACCAAGGTGATGGTTCCCCTAGGCGTGCTCTCAAAGTAGACTAAGTGAAAGCTTATGATGTTCTTGACTGGGAGTTTGTGTTAAAGACCATATTCTGCTTTAATTTCCCTGGCATGTTGGTAAGTGGATAACATGCTGTATCACTTCAGCTAAGTTTCTATCTTAATCAATGGGGAACTTGTGGGTTTTTTACTCTAGTGAAAGAGGGTTGAGACAAGGTGATACTTAAGTGAGCTCATTATCTCTACCAGCCTCAGGTTTCAGGATTGTGCACCTCTTATAGAGAGAATTGAAGTTTGAATTATGTTGTGGCCTGTGTAGGACAATAAATATTTGTCGTTTGCTGGGAGACTCCAGCTGATTCAAGCAGTACTTTGCAGCATTCAGTTGTATTGGGAATCTCACTTTTTCTTACCTAAGAAAATTCTGTGAGCAGACTACGAGCCTTAATTTGGGCGGGTAAGCTTGCTTCCCACTACATAGCTAAGGTGGCTTAGGAGGAAGTGTGTCTCTCCAAATGTGAAGGTGTGGTTTGGGGCTGAGAAGGTTACATGTCTGAAATAGGAGTCAAAGCTTAGAAACATGTAGTTTCTTATGTTGTTTTCTTGTGGCTCTAATTCTTCTTAGTTGTTCTCCTTGGCCTGGTTGATCTTTTAATAAATTTGAAATTCCACAAAAAAGAAAAAAAGTCTCGAGTAGTAATGAAAGAATTTTCTTGTGAGAACAAAAAGAAGCCATTTACATTGGTTAAAAGTGCCACAATGCAATGGTATATAGATACCAGGAAGTGAAGTACCCTCTCTTATAATTTCAACTGTATTCCAATGCATTAAAAACTTACTAATGCATCATTTTTCTTAACTAAAAAACATGTCCAAAAGTTGACTAAGGTTAACAGGATTATAATAACTCAAACAGATACAAGCAACAGGAGTTTTACAAATCATCTGATTAAGAAAGAACTGAAGATCTTAAGCAAGTTCCAATAACTAACCTTGGACCCATATCATGTAATAATTTTGCAGCAGAACGCATGTCAGAAACTGTTTTTATTTTCACACCATCCAGTAAAGCAGATGCTTCTTTTAAATTTGGGGTTACTATGTCAGCCATGGGAAAAAGCTCCTCTCTGCAGGCAGGAACCAGAAAATTACAACTATTAAGAAGTATCGACCATTACGTAAGCAATGTGAAAGGGGGACTTTCTCTCTTATTTAAGCAAAAAGAAATCCAATGACAACCACAGAAAAATAGCCAAGAAAAAAAACAAAGCAAAACCAAGAAGAAGCTATTTAAGGCACACAAGCAAGATGCAAATATTCATTTCATTAAAGAGCACAGGTGAAGAAACAAATTTTCTAACAGTGATTACTGAATAGCATACTTGATAGAGCCCTTACTGCCAATAGTGTTATCAAAAAAGCTGTTGTGGTAGACAACTTAATCGCACATTTGCTGAGTAACTATCAAACTGCTACTGGTTGCAGTTACTTGCAAAAATGGGAATTGAAGTTAGTGTTTTATCATTATCATAATTTTGCTTATATTATTTATTTTAGTCACACCAAACAAAATTAAAAATATATTCCACACATTAACTATTTAAAAAATTAAATGTGCATTTTTACTAATTAAATATCTAAATTCTAAATTCTACATTCTCATTGCATTGTGAATTGAATTCTAATAATAATCCAATAAAATTTAGGCCAATGACACTTTTGGTCCCTGTACTTTCACGAGATTTTCACTTTGGTCTTGTACTTTTATTTTTGGCAATTTTGGTCCTATACTTTCTATACGCTAGCAATTAAGTTCAAATAGTTTACATCGTTTAAATTGTTGACGGAAAATTCGACGTGAAAGCATGTGCTTTGCACATGAGTGACATTTCAAATATTTTAGTCCACCTAGATGCCTATTAAGCCCTTACTTGCCATTTAACATATTCAGTTTGACGTTGAAACTTCTTATTTTTCCATACTGATTGCGTATAAGGGCGGGTATGAGATTATATAGGCATCTAGGTAGAGTAAGATGTCTGAAATACCACTCACGTGCAATGCACGTCGAATTTTCCATCATCAATTTAAATGAGGTTAATAATTTGGACTTAATTAATATAGTATTAGAAGTACATGATTGAAATTGCCAAAATTAAAAGAACAAGACCAAAGTGGAAATTTCATGAAAGTACTGGGACTGAAAGTATCATTTGGCCTAAAATTTATATGAAAAATGAATGTAGATAATGTTTCTAGAAGCAATGACAAACTCATGTTCTTTGAAAAACTAAGAAAATGGTTTTTGATTAAAATTTAAAGAGGAAAAAATTAGTGGTATGCATGTGGACTATCTTGGTCATTTGATATGTTCTTACACCACAGCAAAGATCCTTTAACTTATTTATGTTGGTTAGCAAATGTTTATGAGCTTTCTCTCGTAATGGAAACACATGATCATATCAATGTCAACTATCCAAATAAGAATGATAAAAACTTACCCCAAAAAAAAAAAAAAAACAGAATGACAAAAAAGGGTTTATTAGTCAAATGAAAGAAAATAACTGTATGAAGATGATCACTAAAGCTTATATAGCTGAACATGTAATAAACAAGACATTATTGTCCATTCAGACAACTTCAAATAGTACAATTAGCATTGTGCTCTCCGCATTTCAGAGAAAGCTGCCCTTTCAAGCTTACGCAAAAACCAGTTGCACAACCCATCAAGCACCAACACACTTCTCTTTTTCTGTCCAACGGACCCTAATGCACATTGTGCATTCAAAGGATGGTTTGAACAGCCTAAAACCTCCACCAAATGACCCTAAGAGGTTTGCATATAGCGAGAATACCAAATGGCAGGACTATGAATTTACTCAATGTTATACACAAGAGATTGGCATACCTGAACCCTGCAAGAATGGAAGGACCAGCCAGGACATCTCCACTTGTAGATACCATAACAGGGTCAACCACTAAAGCTGCCTTCAATGATATTACCAATTCATTTAAAATCCTACTTGAATAACATTAGAAAACAACATGATCAAACTTTAATAGGGAAGCATACCTCGAACTGGATACTCCTTAAGATGTTGATGAAGAATCTTGACTATGCCAATAGAAGGTAACATACCTGTTTTCACCTAGGAATGATATCATGTGCAGGTCAATACTTAGAAGGAATACCCTTTTTTTTTTTTTTTGGCAAACAAAGTTTTACAAAAGAGGCACACAGTAAGTACACAGGAAGTGAAAGCTGAAAGATTTAATGATGTTTACAAAATAATATTTGAAAAGATTATAATTAAAAAATTTAGCCAAATACGAATAATTAATCTGCCTCTAACATCTGCAATCCATTGAGTAAAAGTAAAGCAGTAAACTGCAATTTAATTCATGAAAAGTACTTAAATTATAAGCTTACGAATTCAAGCAGCAAAAATAAATGATATGACTATGATCAAAACTTCAAAGGCTATTCAACAAACGTAAAGTATCATGGACATTCTGATAAAATATCTTGCAATCATTCTGCAGAATCCAGACTAATTAATAAAGAATCCAAAATAACTACATATGCTTCTTTGCATCAACGTGCATTTATTTACTTCCATTAAATCTAAGCCTTGGTTTTCCTCAACTGAATCAAAATGCTTTATAATGTAAATTCAAATTCTGTCTATCTCCATTTACTACACAGACGTGCACTCACCCAGCACCTGGCTAATTAGACTGGTTGAATTGTCATCGGGTCTAAATTCCAGCCCAAGTTTACCCTGCTAACTATTTTAGACTTGTACCATTAGCAGTTCTTTGTTACCTGGCCAGTTCTAGTTCGGACCAAAATAAGATGAATAGAGAAACATGACATGTAAGCTCAAACCCCTATGCTTGAAGTGAATATTGTCAAAAGCAAACATGCATTGAGTTACAAGTACAAAATGGAACCATTCTCAAATCAACTTTGAAGACCAAAGAAGCAATTAGCTCCTTTAACAATATTTTATTAACTACTCATGATATATATAACTTTTTTTTATTAATTATGTAACTAATTCATGATCTATTATTAATCAATTAATTAAATTAAAAAATATTATAACCTCATGATGATGGATGACAATAACATCATTGTACTACCATGGTCGATTTGACAGCTGAACCGGACCCTGTGGCTTATTTGTTTTACGAACTATAGCGGTTCATGTTTTCAATTGCTTACAGATGGTATTTCTGTGATACGAAAGAGAGTATATATACAAATATTTGGAGGTGGAAACTATACTTTGACTTACCACATCAACATGCATATCACATAGCACAGACTTCATCTGCTCTGCAACAAAATCCTCAGGCACAATGTTTACACCCTGACAATTTAAAAAAAGAAAAAGATGTAACAAGACCAGTTCAAATATAAATAAATACATATATATATATATATATATATATACACTTCTGCTATACTTTCTCGGAAACCAAGTAGAGTTTAAGTCATGAAAAACAACATAAACAGCAACCTGAACCCCAACAGTGTTTTGTGCAGTAACAGCAGTTATGACAGTAGAGCAGTACACTCCACGAGCAGCACAAGCCTTAAGATCTGCTTGGATTCCAGCGCCAGCACCCGAATCTGAGCCAGCAACGGTCAGTACATGTGGAATCTTAATTGTAGAGTGATCAGTTGTCACTGGACCTCCATTTCCCTGCATCTCCATGAAAGTTATTGTTTGCTTGTTTCGGCTGATTCTCGAATTCACCAACAATAAGTTCAAACCCTTTGATTGATTGAATCCTTGCGGCACAGCCTGGCAATGATTTATCGACAACGAATACGAGAAGTTACAGTGCATCTCAGACAAGGGCAGCAGTGTATACAGCAAAATGTGAAGAGAACAGCCTCTCCGTTTGGTTACTAAGAAAATGAAAGAAAAACTGTGAATGAAATGTTTTCCTACTTCGTAGCCAGTGGCGGAGCCACATGAGGACCATGGGGCACACAGGCCCCCACTCAACTTTTGGGGTAAAAAAATGGCCTATTGATACAAAAAATAAAATTAAAAAAATTTCATAATTTGTTACTAAAATACTCTTAAAATATCAGCTAGTCCTGATTTTTCATCTACTTCCTCCCCTCCCGCGTCTTCTTCTATTCTCTATGAACAACATTACAGCAAGCTCTGCAAAATTGGTAATTGAGCAATGGTCTACTAAAATAGGTAAATGATTTCTTTCTTCATTTTCCTCTTGTAGCCTTGATTTATTTCTGTCTTTGAGACTTTAAATGTCAATCTCTATTTTTTGTTCTTGCAAAATTGTCTTTCTCTTCATATAAAGTTCTCTACTTTTCAACCCATATGAGTTTTTATACATGAAAAACTTAAAATAATTACTAAGGCTAAGCTATTTTATTATAGGAATTTGATTTAGGATTTACTTATTTGAACTTGAAGTTGATTAGGTATTGAGAAGAAAATAAGGAAAAACTACTGCATATGGTAAATTAAAGGTATTTGATTGCAGAAAACTATTGGATATGAGAAGAAGAGAAGGGAAAACTTCTATTTAAATTAAAGTTATTTTATGTTTTGAACTTTTGACTAAAATGTTTTGAAGCAAGTTGAAATTAGGTGTGCAATACTGAATTGGAAATGCCTCAGTAAAAAAACAATGGTGTATTGGTGCCCATATTTTTCTGGCTCCGCCACTGTTTATAGCAAACTTCAAATTCAAACTTTCGCTCCAAATTAAAAAAAAAATTATTTTCTTTGATTTGACTTGAATATTTTGAGGTCCTAAATAATAAAAAATTCAAAATGGATACAGGATATTCTTTCAATTTCTCACATTTTCCAAGCAGCAAAACACGAGTTTAACTACATAACTCAACTCAGAAACCTAATTTGACGAAATTCTTCGAATTAAAAAAAGAAAAATCCAATAGATAGTCCGTAGTCGAGTCAAAATTTGACTTCACAGTCAACTTTCCAACATTTTCTCAGCTCGAATGGTTTTTGAGGATTTTGATACTAATTTCTTCTTCTTACGTTTTCTCGGAAACCAAACAGTGGAATAAAAAAATAAAAAAATGCAGCAGCGTGTGAACTTTACCTTGTTGAAGGAGATGAAGAAGATAGAGGTGGAGTATGCCATAAAATTACGATTCCTGAAATGTTTAAATATGAACGTAAAGGAAAGGCTCAACTTCAACTCTGGCTGGGATAAGTCTTTGCCAGACTATACCAGACTTCTTCTTCTAATCTTGACCATTCATAACATTGACGGCTAATATTGTGCCACGTGTTTAAAGAGTTTATATTCCTTTCTTTATTTTAGGAAGATGAATAGTAAATGAAGATGGAGAACGAAGAAAGAGATAGAGAGGGAAGGAGAGGGGCTGGAATCAGAAAAAAAAAAGTGGGGTAAGGAAGGTGAAAGGTCTGCTGAAAATTGGCACTGAAGTTGTTATCATACTTGCAATTACTTCTTCTATAATTGGACAATTACCTATTTTTATTTTTAATAGGAAAACGCTATTCACATTCTCCAATTCACCTTTTTCACCAACATTTTCTCTTTATTATTCTCATTGCACAATGTAATTTCATTATTGGAACTGTTTATTTTTTAAATAATTATTTAAAGATCATCTCTGTAAAAAATCAACTAAATCGAAAATCGTTTGGTCATGTAATCGTTATCAAATAAACAAACGGTGAATTAAATTATTACCAAAATCGTCTGTTTATTTAATTAAAATTACATAACCAAACGATTTCCGATTTGATTTTTTGCAAAGATAATCTTCATAGTTAGATCAAAAAATGAACGATTCCGATCATGAATTTATATTGCGAAATGAGAATAATAAAGAAGAAGGTGGATAAGGTGAATAACATTTCTCTTTTTGATAATTGGACAATCACTATTTTTTTTACACCGCAATTCTACATTTTATTTTATTTTCTTTTAATTTTAATTAGGTTGAGTATTTCTGTCTTTGATATAGATTTCAACCTGGACTCACCAGTGGGAGATCACAAGATTACTATTGGACACATAGCTTTGTTTCCATTTTCACCTATTTTCCTTGTATTACTTTTTTGAACATGCTTAATTATATAGAAATTTGTTGCTATGTTAAGTAATTTAAGGGTATTGGCTCTGATATGAATGAGCCTTGATCAGTATTTTACTATCCAAACTCAACCAGTATCGTCAAGGCCATCATATCCTCTAAAGTACCTAGCTAGAAGAGCAAATATATAAAACAACAGACATAACAAACAAAAAACCAAAGCAAGACCAACACCCCAAATAAACAGAAGAGAATTTGTATGGAAGAAAAAGAGGAATTACCGTGAAAGCAAAGCCAAATGAAAATGAAGGTTGTTGGTCGATGGGGTTGACCAGCAACGAGTTTGGTTTCCTCGTTCATTAAAGTTGTGTGTCTATTCATCTTACATTTTTTCTGGGATGAAACTTTTTAGAATTCTTTTAGGGATGGGGGAGGAATTAATGAGGTTTGGTATTTATACTTTATATCCAAAAGTCTACAAAAGTTAGCAACTAATAAAATCATAAAAGTTATTGACATTTTGAATAACTCTGAATTTCATAGACTTTTAAGTCTTGATTCAATATGCCTAGACTTTCATGAAGTCTATAATAGTCTAGGTGGGGCTGCTATTCGGACCCAATTTTTTTATTTCTATCCCCAACACACTGATCTACACCCAACTAAAAATAGAAATTACAAAAATTTATTATTATACCAAACAAGTTTTCCCAAATTACCTTGACTAAAACCCAACATAAACACCCAACTCCATCTCTACCAACACCACCAAAACATGAGATCCGACTGATCCACCACCGTATACCACCAACGACCAACAACCAACGACTAGCACCACCATCGAATCAACACCACACCCAATCAAATCTTTCATGAATCAAATCTTGGATTTAGAGTTTTGAATGTAAGTTATTTGTTATATAATTCGTGTTTAGGAAATAGTTTGAATTTAACTGTTTAATCATTTAATGTTGAATTTGAACAAAATGAAGAGGGTTTTGAAGAAAAAAAAAATTCGGGTTGTTTTCATCCTTGGTTCACCGAACATGTATAGGGAGGTTTGGTGCAACAAAGCCGAACATTTATTTTAAAATTTCTTGGAACTGTCTGGTAGCTGACTACTGAACACATTGCTTAGTGTTCAGTGGATTATTGCCGAACGACTCAAAACATGTTCAACACACTAGTGCTGAATATGTCGTGATTCTAGATTTTAAAAATGGCTTTTTTGGATATAGTACGTCAATCCCCTTGTTTTTAGATTAACTATTTATGTCTTTCTAAGTTTTGAATGCAGCCCCTCCTTTAACAATTTAACAATTCTAATTAGACAAATGAATATATGGATAGTTGATGTTGGGTATAGGTTTAAATGAATTGTGTTTCTTTTTAATTTAATGTTTTGTCTTTAAAAGTCAGTTTACATCATAATAGAATTGGAAGTTATATTTAAATATATTAAAGTGTTGGGGATAGAAATAGAAAAATTGGAGCTACTTAGCAGCACCCTAAAAGTTCATATTGAATATACCTAGATTTCTTTTAAAATATATGAAAGTCTATATTAATTCAAAACACCCCATAAGTCTTTACACCACAAATTTATTGTTTTTTGTGGTAGTTTAATGTATAGCTATGTCTGTCTGTTCAATTTTTTGATTTGTTGAAATCGCTCCTACATATATGCTTGAATGTAACTACTTCCATTGATCTTAAACTTTGATCATTTTATTGGTAAAAAAAAAAAAAAACTTTGATCATTTTATGCATGTAATTATTTTTAGTGCAAATAATTTTATGCTGAAAAACTCATGCAGGTATGTGGTAGGAACAAATTTTTCTTGGGTGCACGAGTCCGGCACAGAGACGGCCCGTTTAAAGTCGGCACGCCTAGCTCGTCATTAAGTAGACCGGGCCGGGCCAGAGTTTAATTTCTATCCCGTTGGGCCAGCCGTGCACGAATCTGTCTTAGGTTGGGCCGGCCCGTTTATATTAGTTTCTCAATTATTTTTTTGAAATTTAAAGACTAATTTTTAGTTGTATAAATAAAAATATTTCCAAAAAACTAAATACAATTATACATTCAATTACAAACTTATTTTTTTTTAATTTATATTGATATTGTTAATAATTTTAAAAATGTCTTCCAATAAGGGATCCCTCATTTAGTGTTAAATGAGGGATCCCCCTGTGAGGCGCATACGGGTCGTTTTGTATCGATCTGAACCGTCTATTTTTTACATCTCCATCGATAGATCATCCTTTTAAAAAAATCAGCCAAATTAGAAACCATTTACCCGTTTGATTAAGCAGTCAAAGTTTAAGTGTTTATAGACGAATTTGTTGTTCGTCCATTTGTTTGATCCAAATTAGATATCTTAACGGTCTTCGATTTGGCTGATTTTTTACAGGGGCAGGGGGTGTTTAAAAATTAAAATTTTGATTTATTAAATAGAAATTGAAATAATTAATCGGCTTGGCCTGATCCCGGCATGACTTGTCATGGGATGGGCCAGGATGGGCTTAAAGTTTAAAATAATTGGGTTGAGTCGGCCCGAGCATGACACAAAACACAAATGAACCGATTTTAAACAGGCCGGCCAGCCCGTTGTACACCTCTAGCTACTTCTGTTGAAGCTTCAATATTTCACTTGTACAGGCAGCATGTTCTGGAGCCTTGCTGAAACTTGTGTCTTTGTAATTTCCAACTCTCAATTCACACCAACACTTCTCTTCGCTTGTTAGGGCCCTTAGCTTCATTGTCAAGTTCTAGAACCTTGGATTTCTTGTACGGCCTTTAAGACTTAATCTTCACAGCAACGGCTGCTAAGTGCTACGTACCATGCATATGATTGAGCCCAATTTTGCAGGGTCATACACTCATACAACGCCTTATTGAGATTGAACCAAAACAATTGAATATTTGCTCCAACAAGTAGAGGAAAGTGTGCCGAACTATGGAGCTCAATTCTTAAATACAGGTCGCCAAAACCTCATTTGAGATCATGAGGCCGACTTTCTTACAGACTTGGTTACTTGTTGGCTTCTACTGATCGAAATTTTCATTCTCAAACTATCACTTGTATTCATTAACTCTAAAGCTGTAGGATAATTAATACTTGTTGGGTCATTGATACCGCCAAAGGTACGTACGTTGCTCCTTTCATATGCCTAATAAAAAAAAAAAAAAAAAAAGAGATCACAACACCGGCCAGTACAAATATATATATTTTTTTTTCTATCATCTGCTATTCTTTCTCAGAAACCAAACAGAGTATAAGATTAATAAAAACATAAACAGAGACTTGCACCCCAACAGCCTCCGTTTGGTTTCTAAGAAAATTAAAGAAAACTAATTTGATATAGTAATGTTCGTCGAATTAATTAACAAAAATCCAATCGATAGTTTAAAACTTTAAATTAAAAACAAATTGAAAACTACCAAACTAAACCGATCGATATAGATATTTTTTTAATTTCTGTGGAGTCAAACCAAATCAAGTTAGGTGGATGGAGATTCCCAAATCAAGTTTTTTAAGGAATAATATGGAAGGAAATAACTTTTGGAGGGAACAAATAAGTGAATGATATTTTTGGATAACATCAACATTTTCAATAAGATTTGGGGAAAATTTAATATTACCATTGGAGTACTCTTTCCCAAATTTAATTTTTTACTCAAATTTATCATCAAATAATATATAAGGAAAGGACCTCAATGATCTCAACTTAATTTTCCCAAAACCCTAAAGCCAGTTCCTATCAAGGGACCTCTTTGGTTCTTCTTCAATTGACCCAATTCAGAATTGACATTGTTAGCTACAAGAGGAGGTTCCCTTGGTCTTCTTTAAGGCCTTTTCTTCAGGTACTGTCTATAGAATTGGGTTTCTTTGAAGTGGGTCCTTGTATTCTTAAAGGGTTATCCTTCTAGTTTTCAAAGTTTTTATTTTCATTTTTTTTATTTGGTGTTGTAGGTTGATTTGGTTTCGACCCTGAAGTTGTTATACTTGTAATTACTTTTTCTTAATTTCGTATTAGGGCATGAGTTATATATCTACTTGTGATCAGAACTGAAGGTAATTAAGAAGAGGGTTGATGAGAGACGTACTGCATGTGTTTGATTAAATGATTTTACTTTTTTTTTAAACTGTACGTAATTCTACCTTTTATTTTCTAAGGAAAAATTGTTTAAATTAGGTTGAGTTTTGCTCGGTTTGATATAGATTTCAACCTGGACTCATCAGTGGGAGATCACAAGATTACTAGTAGACATAGATATATATATATATAGCTCTGTTTCTGATCAGTGGGATTAAGATTCAGAAATTAATTTGCTTAATTCCATCTTCAGTAATTTTTTCAATTCCTAGCTTGTATTACTTTTTGAACATGCTTGCTTATAAAGAAACTCATACATGAGGCATCATGTTTCTTCAACTTTGAGCATTTTTTGCACACTTCTCTTTGCTTGTTAGGGCCTTTCGTTGTCAAGTTCTGGAGCCTTGGATTTCTTGCAACCTAGCTCTAAATCTCAACTTAAAGCCGAGTTTGAAGCGCTAGCTTTTTAAGCAAGTCTTGGAGGCCATGGCCGATCCAAATCATCCAGTCCAATTTCGCAAGGCCCTACAACGTCTTGTTGAACCAAAAGAGGCCGAGCAAAGTTCCACACTTGGATGTTTGCTTCAACAACTAGAGAAAAGTGCGGCAAACTATATGAAGATCAAAGCCGAGCTTCAGTTCCACACTTCTCAAATACAGCAGGCTGACAAAACTCCACTTCAGACTCATATAATTTCCATCATCATGGAGGTAAAGCGCCTTCGAGCATTGGCAGAATTAGAGAGACACATTAAAGCCACCATCATCGCAAGGGTAAAGCTCCTTCAAGAATTGGCAGAGTTGAAGAGACAAATTGAAGCCACGCAGGTCCAAATCATGGCGAGGCTTACCGACAAGGCTCCTGGTGCCTAGCCTCTCCGATCCACACCCAACTCGAAAACCTCATTCGAGATCGCGATGGGGTTACCTAGCCAAAGTGGTGCAATCTCAAACAACTTAGTTTTCCATACTTTGAATTCTCTTAATTTATGTAGGTCGATCTTTATAAGTTGTTTCTTATTAAGTGGTTTACTTGTTTGTTGAGAAATTATTATATATAACGATACACTGTCGCGTGGTACGTATAATCAACATATGTGTTAAAATATGCATGGGTGGATGTTATTAAACATATATGAACATTGGATTAATTGGTTACATCACGTGACAGTATATCGGATCAACCAATAATTTTTCTTGTTTTTTGACCTAGCTTGTGACCATTTAATTTTTATGTAATTTGGCTTTCTTATGACTTGGTTACTCTCGTTTGCCTTTAGTAACGAAAATTTCATTTTGCAACTATATTTGTATTCGAATAAAACTATTTGAATTATCTTAACTAATTAACCATATTGCTGATCATCTCTTCAATAGAAGTCGGACTCATTTATGTTGGTCTCGATCACATGGATGCATCTCACCCTTGTTAGAGATATGACAGTTAAGATGATACAAATATCAATACTCTTTGTATTTATTAACTCCCAAGCTGTAGATCAAATAATAATTCTTAGATAATAGTACCTCAGAAGGTTGCGATGAGTCCAACGCAAACACTGAGCAATTAATGGAGCCAACTGCCAAGCTTGAGCTTGTACAATTGTACTGGGACAAGCATTTGATTTCTTGCATATATATATTGGTGGTTTTTACCTTAATTTTAAAAGCCAAGCCAAGCTTGCCAGTTCTACCAAGAAGATGTACATATTGATTAGTAGGTTGTGAATGAGAGAATGAACTGAACAAGTTTACAATAACAGACTTCCGACTCTACTTAGAAACATACACTATTGAGTACGTCCCAGCTAGTTAACACTCAATCTAGCTCCTCATTTGGTCAAGTAATTACAAACTATATGCTTCACCAACATATATTAATTACCAACATTCATGTAAACGCCTATAATTATTGTCCCAGTAATGCTACACTTACCATATTTTTATACCACAATTTCATACCATCTTACATGGCATTCATACATTGGACACTACAAATTAAAAAATAAAACCTAAAAAAGAAAAAGGAAATACCCTTCCAGTAAAGTAATGACACATCAGGTGGGATACAAATGTGGGAAAAAAAATGTGGGACAACTAGCATTATTGTTATTGTCCATGAAATAGTAGATTAATTTTCCAAGTAATTATTTTGTATAACCGTTATACTACTACGTAGTGTAATCAATCCATGTGTTATAATATGGGTAGATGAGCGTTAATAATATTAGACTTTTTTATCACAAGTAGTCCCTCAAGTTTTATAAAAACATCAATTTGGTCTCTCAAGTATAATTTTACTCAATGTCATCCTTCATCTTTGTCGTCGAACATCAATTTGGTCCTTCCATCCACTTTGTTTAATTTATGTTTAAAATACCATTTTTTCAAGGTCAAATATGTCTTAACACTCCCTAGATACACTTTCAAAATTCACCAAAAATTGTTCGGGATATGAAAAAATTCTCCAAAAATTCCTACGGACTCATCCTGGCTACTACTATTTTTATATGGGATCAAATTATCAAATTGACGTTTAGTAATTTCTAGAAAATTTGGAATTCCCAAACTAATTTCTAGAAAATTAAAATAACCTTTTGTTGTAATTTGACCCTACATAAAAATAGTACTAGTCAAGACAAGTCTCTAGGAAGTTTCGGGGAATTTTTTCGAGTCCCAAATTATTTTTGGCGAATTTTCAAAGTGTCTAGGAATATAAAGACATATATATTTGCCCTTGAAAAAAAATGGTATTTTAAACGGAAAATTAAACAAAATTGGATGGAGGGACCAAATTGATATTCGGTGGCAAAGATGATGGATGACATTGAGTGAAAATGTACTTTAACGACCAAATTAATGTTTGAGTGAAAGTTGATGAAGTATTTGTGATAAAAAGCCATAATATTATACCCTATAAATATTAATTAATTCGTCATCTAGGTGGATTGGTTACACCACATGGTGGTTGTACATAATAATTTTCCTGATTTTTAACCCATTATATCAAAGCCCCATCAATATATTATAATTAGATATAGTCCATGCTTAATATATTACATGTGTACTACAACCATGTATCGATAAGCCTTTTTGTTTTTTGGGCCAAGATGTATTGATAAGCCTTAAAGATGAAAATACCTAATTTTTTCTCTTATATATTTTTTAATATGATATTAATTGTATGGAGTCATGTAAAATTACATATGGAATTATTTTAAGGGTTTTTTAAGGACAAACAATGGAGCTAAAAATCAAGTAGCCCACGCGATAAAACACGTCTAAACCTAGGGGTTGGCATTTTTATAAAAAAAACTGACGAACCGAAAACTAGATGGAACTGGTCGCCCGATATTTTTATATTTGTGACTGTGTGGTGAAGTAACCAAATTAAACTGAATCAAATCGGTTCGGATGCAGTTTGTGACTTCCATTCCCTCGATTTGAACCAAACCGAACTAGTTTATGCCTTCAACAAAAAAATTATGCAAAGTTCGCCTCACCCATGCGTTAAACTTAGAACTAGATGTCTACCATCAACTACTATTTGCATTAGACCATTCATGGCTTGTTAACATAACACACAACAAACATATTTAATATCTTTCCAACTTATATATATTTAATATATAAATATTACCAAACCCTATCTCTCAAATTCTCTCGCTCAGATTCTGTGAGCCCCAACAATTTTTTCGTATTTAATTTCGAGTTACTCAATTTATTTGGTCACTTTCTAGAATTTTTCTAGACTTATTTTCATTTTTCGTGATTTATTATTTGATTTTTAGGGCTATTTTGAATTTCTAGAATTATTATTTGAGGTATTCAAATTTTCCCAAAAATTCTGGATCAAAAATTAATTTTCAAGTCATAGAAAAGAGTACTCGTCGCTACGAGTCCATAGCATTTTTTGGAGTCCGGATGAAATTTTGGTGTATTTTTTAAGTTGGAATGAATTTTGAAATAAATAAAAATCCGGAATGTAGAAAAATCACGCAGATTGCTGACGTGGCGCAATTATGAGCGTCCATCATGGACGATTTGACGCCCCAGATTGTGCTAGTCGCATCCATGCGCTCACACCGGAGCAGTCCGTGTGAGAGGATATGCCTCCGCTTCCTTTTGAACGAAGCGCACGATGTCACATCCTGGTCGTCCGTGCAAAAACAGCTTCCAGTTTCCAGACGGTGCACACAACATCACATTTCCATCCATTGAAAATGGCATGCTGTTTTTTCTTTTAGCAATCCATGGGTTGCGCTTAACCCGGTTTCATCCTAGCCTTCAAATCGCGATTTTTGTCCTTTTTTTTTTTTTTTTAACAAAATCCTAGCCTGGCTGTCCAACCCTTTGTTGCCTCTAGAACTTCATCCAAGCCATTGATTTGGCCCAAAATGATCTTAACCCTCCATTTTCACCCCAAGCCTATAAATACCGCCCCCCCTTGAGCTGCATTTCTCTTCACTTGCTCATTTGGAGCTTTTCTCTCCCTCTCTCTCTCTCTCTCAAATTCTTAAGAGGGATCCTCTCTAATTTTTTAGAGGAATCCTAAGGGAAACACACTTTTTTTAGAGGAGTTTCCCTATAGTTGAAATTTTTTAATTTTGGTTAGGTTAATTAATTGCCATAAAATTGGTGATTAGTTTTTCCTAATAAAAAATAGTCTTTTCCTTGGGGAGACTTTGCCGATTTTGGGTCTTGATCCTCAAAAGTCTCTTGGTAAGGTTCCTTTCACCCTAGGCTTGATTAATTAATTTTCGATTAGGGTTTGTTTACAAATTAGCCTTTAATTTTCTATTGAGAGGTTAAATAATTCTTGGTAGAGGTTTTTCTAATTAAGGAGGTCTTCAAGAAGTAATTTCTCCAACACTAAACTGTTACTTATTTGGAAGTTAATTTTGAATTTATTAATTTAGTTAAATATGATTAAACCAAAGTTTTTAACCATGTTTAACTAAGTTAATTAGTTGAAGAAATGATAATTAATTTAGTTGAGCATAATTAATTACTTTCTTATTTAAATTAAGGTGGGTGTACTCAATCTAGACATATAATGACCTTCAAAGACTTTTTTTAATTAACAGACTTTCATGGAGTTTTATTTAAAAAAATTCATAGACATTGATAGACTTTTATGGAATTTCAATGACTTTTATAATTTTTACTTCATCTACTTCACTATCTCCATGCATGTTGGATTGAGAGACAAATTATTCATGTGTAACGATGAAGAGCATAGACCTCATTATGCAAAAACCTTTTTTCTTCTTCCTATGCTTGTGGGCTTTTCTATGAGTGCAAACCGGCCAGTGTAATTTTGACATAAAAGAAATTATTAGTCGTTAATTCATAGATGTTTTATATATTTAGAACTTGAAAATGACCTTTTGTGGTTCATAAGGCCATGCATGCATTATTATAATTTTGCATGAGTACATAGTCATTTGAAGTGCTCTGATTATTTTTGTTTATTGATTAGTCTTTGGATTTGAGACTATAAGCAATTACATGTGGAAATTAAATGCAAAAAATAATAATTTATGGTAAAAGAACTGTAGAAATATTGCAAGCACTCTAGCAAATAATTTAGGAAAACTTTGATTTAGGCCCTTTAATTTAACAATTTACTAAATAAAGCCTTATGACTTTTAAAATTCTAATTAAAGTCCAACAATATTGTAACCATTTCATATTACATAATATTGGTCCCTTAGTTTCAATTTTTTCACAAATACCAAGTCCCGAGTCCTTGGCAGTCATTTTCGAATGTTCGGCAGTGCATTTTTATTTCTTCTCAAGCCCTAATTTGTTGACTTTATATTAGGTTTTAACTCTGAGATTTTAGGCGGAGCCTCCACAAACCTCATTCTATACCCTAGGAAGGTATAAGGTGAACCCGTAACCTATACCCTTAAAAAAGATACAAATAATGACATATTTCTTTGACAAGGCAATGGTCAAAGAGCTTTATTTAGAAAAAATAAGGACTTTATTTGAGAAAAAATAAGTCATAAGGTTTTTTTTCTAAATAAGAAATGTTAGAAGGACTAAACTCTAATTTTTTCAATAATTTATTGGTAAGCAACATGTCATGTGGTTCAAGAAAATAAGCATGGGAATTCAAACCATGGTCAATATATTGTTGCGAGACATTGAGGAAATAAGAAAAGCCCTTTACTTGCATAAATCTCCTCGGAAGGTTTTGCTTTCCCCATTTGATGTACAATCCAAATCTGCTGAAAAACCCTTTTTTCAGATTCGATCACCATTAAAATCAAGCTCAAACCCAAGTTTTCTTAAGGAATATTTTTGGCATAAGTAGAGGAAATCATCTTCAATATGGAATTGGAATAAGCCCTTAAAGGCTCTCACTCATATTGGAAATCAGAAATTCAATTGTTATTTTTACCTCCATGTCCATTCGCTTGATGAATGGTTGTCTAGCCTGCGAGTTGTGTGCATTGGAAGAGGAAGGATGAAGTGCTAAAGACTCAGTATTCAAGGGTTGTAGAGGGCGTAGCTGAATTTGATGAGAGAGATTACTACAACAAAAACAGGATGTGACAATGCGCAAGAAATGTTGTCAAAGTCGTTTAACAACGTTCACATGCACGTTGCGTATCTTGAAGTTGTTAAAAGTTTTGCCCATCTAACAACGCGCTTTTGAAGTTGTCTAAAATGTTAATGAACATTACTAAATACTTTTCTACCGCGTTTAAAGAACGTTGTATCTTATAACTACGTTTTTTAAACGTTGTTGTTTTATTTTCCACAAGATTTTGTGCATGTTGTTTTTCTTATTGCATTTTACAACATGCTTTTATTGTTGTCATTGTTCTTTGCATAACATAAATATAAACGTTGTTGAATAAAAATTTACATTTTTTTAATAAAACAAATTAAAATTCATAAACTTGGTTCATTCAAGGTACAATTAATATTTCCTACATATCATTAGCATAACTTCGGTCACCAATATCATTCATTAAATAGATCCAATATTTTTTATACAACCAGCCAATTCAGTACCTATCAAAAACAAAAACCAACTATCATGCAAAAGTCGATCAACCATGTTCATCAACATACTAGACAAAATGTAGTCTCAATGTCTTCTTGAAAATCTAACACCTAAAATCCAACACAAGCTCCTACTGTGTCTAACTCTTTAAAAGTCTTTTTTCTTTTTCCAAAAAAGCAAAATTCCACCCTACAAACAAAAGTTTCTTCCAAAAAAAAAGCTAAAGTTTCCTTATCCAAAAGAGCAAAAGTTCATTTCAGCCAAAGTTTCTTCCTCAACAATTCCCTTTTATGAACCCGCCACTTCAATAAAAAATTAAAAAAATGCACAACCAAAGTTTCTTCCTTAGCAATCTAAAAATACTCATTTGCAAACTAAACACATGCACACATCAATGTCATCATTATAGAGGTTAAAATATAAAAATACGAAAATATCTAATATGATATTTTCTGTCTAAACATGCCTCTTTATTTATCTATTAGTTACTAATGAAATGCATGGTCAATTATAGAAAATATGTAGGTCTGATGTTTGGAAAGAGGCATGGTACCGTCGACTATCTTATAAGTAAAATCCTTAATTATTACGAAGTTAAAACCATTTCAAAATGTATTATTTTCAAAAGTTGAATTAAGTTCGATTAATAAAAATGATAATTTCAGTTTCATATCTTGTTTAATAAGTCAATTCCAACTAGAACGGTTAACCATGCATTTACTGCCCAACTCAGTAAACAGATTATCTTCAGCAGTCAAACATGCCATAATATCTATATTTATTACTAAATCGTACCCACAAAGAAATCCATAAACATGATGCACTTTAGGAAATTCGAGAAACGTAATTAATGTAATTAAAAAATACGCTCAACAAATAATCTCAATTAGGCATACAGTATAAAACCAAGTCACGCCAATCAGACAATCTAGTCATATTCATAAGTAAGTTTCATTCACAAATATACATCATTATCAAAACACGCAAGTTAAAAGGGACAGTGGTTCACCCACCTCAACTCCGAGCAATTACCATCTTTGCTCGTATAACACCACCACGCTTCCGCTACGCTCCTCGGACGTCTTTTAGCCTTAAACTAACAAGGTGCCCGACAACATTATAAAAATTATCAAGTTTAAATTAAAATTTAAGTCAAAGAAAATTTGGACAGAACCTCGACAAGGTTTAGATTTCTTACCGACAACCTTGATAAGTGTGCATAAATTTTAGCAAAGTTTCGGCTTCGAAACCAGTATGGCTTGTCACTAAGAGTGTGTAGGAAAAAGCGGATCTTGAATCGGATATACTGATAAAAAACTATGAGCAAAAAGGTGTTGGGTGTAGAGAGAAGTTTGGTGGGTACAAGGAGTAATTGAGAGAGAGACCCTCGATTGGGTTTGTGAAGGAAACAAAACTGCTGGGGGGTATTTATAGTTATGGAAGGGGTCAAAAATGGAGGGCTATGATTTAATTAGGTGAAATATATGGCTGGGATCACCCCTTGGGCGCCAAGTCAATTTGAACGGCCTAGATTGCAACAAAAATCAGCCAAAAATGAAAATCTTATGGTCTAAATCAAACCGGGTCAGCGGCAACCCACGGGTCGAGGGGTGGGTCACATGTGAGGAGAAATGAGTAAACGAATCGGGTTGGAAGGGGATCCGGGCACAAACATAGGTGACCGATTCCAGCAAAAACGACACGTCGTTTGAAGGGACAACTTGGATTCGCTGTCGTTTGCGGGCAAATAGTCAAGATGAGCTTGCATGATCCTTCCTTGCCAGTGAAATTAAGCACCAGAGTGCACAGTGTCTTGATGCGCACACACCGTTCAATCTTGTTTTCGGATGGCCAAGATTGTGAGCTCCGTAGAAGAGATGCGCGTGGATGCACTGGATCGCTACAGTGACGTGCGCCCCACCCATTGGATTAAATTTGACGTACGACTCAGATGCTTACACGTCAGCACGTTTTTTATTTTTGAAATTGATTTTCTTTTTCTAAAGTTTCACAAAAAATAGTTCGAAACTTAGAAAAATTCCCCAAAAATTCCTACGGACTCGTGGCAACGTGTACTGTTTTCCTACGGTCTCAAAACAAATTTTTGGTCTTAATAATTTTTATGAAAAATTCAACACGTCAAATAGAAGTTATGGAAATTCAAATCAATTAATAAAAACAATAATAAATCACCAAAAATTAAATAATCTCTTAGAAAATTCTAGAGAAATCACCAAAATTTCGAAATAATTTTCCAAAGTTTCCAAATACATTTTTAAATATAGTTGAAAATTTTCGAGATCTCACAATATGCTTGTTGTTGACTATATTGGGTTACGTTCCGGGAATCATCTACGCCCTCTATGCCATCGTCTTCGTTGATCACAACGATAACTTTCACGAATACCGTCATCCCCTCTACTTCCCTGCTTAGCTTAATTGTTTACATTATTCGGTCATTTTCACTCCGACTCAAATTTTTTGCCTTTCTGCTTTGCTAAAGGGGATCTTTTGTTACATGTTTTGTATTTGTAATAAAAGTGAATGGTTTTTGAGTGTCTGAAATATGAATATGTGAAATTGAGTATCTTTATGTGTATGTTAATTTTGCATATGCATGTATTCTGAGCATGACAACCATTGAATATTGATGTTAGAAATTTGATGAATGATATCTAACAGACTACAAATCAAAATTTCTTCTTGGTTATTAAGAAAGCGGTCTAATTTAGGTCAACATGAACAAGTGCAAGCCAAATTGCTATCAAAACGTCTTTAGATAAATGGGTCTCAAATGCTTGGTTCTAAGAACAAGTGCAAGCCAAATTGCTATCAAGTCCACATGAAGATGAAGTAATTGAGAAAGACTTTGTTCACTTGTATTTGTCTTCAAGATGAAGTGTAACAGGGATGTACTTATTGAAATTATTAGAAGTCGTTGAAACTAGTATATCAATGTCTATGAAAGTTTTTTTAATAAAATTCCATGAAAGTCTATAAAATTCTGTTATAATTCTGAAAGTCTCTATGAAAGTCTACTTAAATAAAGTCTTTAAAAGTTATTAAAACTCTGTATTGAGTACACCCCCCTTATACGTTCGATCTACTGGAATTGGAGTCTTGTAGAAATTTCAGAATTCCCACAACACCCTCCCCTACTTTCTCGATGGCTTCCTTGATTTCCTTCAGAAGAAGAAAATCTTGAGCTTCCTTTGCAGCATTGGTGTTTCTCCTCTTCCTTTGAGAATTGATATGAACCATGACATTTGGATATATTGTCCCTGATAAAGTGTGGGTGACAGAAGCAATTCTTTTGAGTCTTAACTTCGAATCTAGTAAACCCCTACAAAATACACATCACGAAAGTCAAAGAATGAAATCCCTACTTACGAAGAACCAAATCCCTAATTACGAAGAATCAAAACCCTAATTTACAAAGAGCCAGAAACCTAAGCCCAATTAGCAAAATATCTTTTAATCACGAAGAATCACGAAGATCAAAGAATAAAAATTAACCCTAATTAACCAAACCCTAACCCTATTTAATCACGAAGAATCCAAGAATGAAACTTTAATTAATCAAAAAGAATTCAAAGAATGAAAACCCTATTGAACATCTCCAAGTCTAATTAAAAAAATATCAAACAAACTTACATATTCAATAAGCTTCTTGACAAAGCTATTGTAAAAGCCATCAAAGTCGAAGGAACAAGGTTTGAAAAATTAGTAGGATATACCACCTTGATGTAATCTTTGATATCCCCCACATGATCACATTGGGCATTGTCTACGGAGCTCTTTCATAAAGTCTTTCTTCCGATTAGTTTTCTTTATGAATTATGCATCGATCTTATTTCATTATTCCAATATATTCATACAAAAAATTGCAACGTAAATATTCTCGAAAACTCAGGAATCTCCTCCGTATCTAACGACACGGTGATTCTATTGACACCATATCAAAGTTACATTATCCTCAATCGACTCCAGAATTTCCTCCTCTGTTGACGTCATGTACTCCATCGCTATGAGCTCTAAACCATGAATTGGTTAGTCATCCAGTAACAAGTAACTATAGTAGATAGTGGTATAAAATTGTGGTATCAAAATGTGATAATTAAGTATAGCATTACTGCTCAAATGACATATGGCAATTAAAAAAGGGAAAAAGTAATTGGAGAAGGTGGATGAAAAAAGTAGATAGCATTCTCCAATTTTAGATATCATAATGGAAAATCGGATGATATGTAAAATGGTTAGGCATCGATTTTTCAAAAAAAAAAAAAAAAATACAAACGATATTAAAACATTTACCACATCGGTTGCTTTTACAACCGATAATTATGTAGTGATATTTATCAATGATTTTGTAGTAAATCTCCTGCTCTCTCCAATATATTTATGTTCTATCTCTCAATGGGGCAAGATTTAGGGCAAGTAATTGGAGAAGGTGGATGAAAAAAGTAGATAGCATTCTCCAATTTTAGATATCATAATGGAAAATCGGATGATATGTAAAATGGTATAGGCATTGATTTTTCAAAAAAAAAAAAGAATACAAACGATATTAAAACATTTACCACATCGGTTGCTTTTACAACCGATAATTATGTAGTGATATTTATCAATGATTTTGTAATAAATCTCCTGCTCTCTCCAATATATTTATGTTCTATCTCTCAATGGGGCAAGATTTAGGGCGAATTGGTGGTAATTGTGAGAGCAGAGACCTTGGCTTATATATGTGTTATATGATAAGTTCCTACGTACCCATCAAGGATTCCTATCATATTCTATATACACCTCATTATTGACTAACCCTGATTTCATATCTGATTTTGACTTTATTAAGGTCCATATAATTAGGCCCAAATCTATAATATTAATCACAATATTATAGTTTTCAAATATATCACTAATATTATCTTTTACTTTATTTGCAAGCTAGGTGTCACATATAATATTGTGTAATTTCAATAATTATGTGACATGTCCAATTAGGTTCTTACATAATAGGCATATCCTGGCAAAAAAAAAAGATTAATAGACATATAATATATGAACTTCTTTATTATACACTTTGGCAAGTATTTCTACTTTAGGACCTGAGATGAAATTCAGCTTTCCTTTGCTCTTCTTTTCTCTTGGACATCTTTTGACAAAGTGTTGCCTCTCAATGAATTTTAGTGTGTGTATATAAGACTAGTAAGTACGCTAATGTGCTCTTACCATCTATTCACTTGATTTAATTATAATACATATACAACTTTAAAAATGTTTAAGATTTAAAATTTTAGTACAAATATTATAATTAGAGTGAATTAATAACACCGTATCTCAATATGTGACGTATATTTATTACAGTCATATATATAAGTTGTTATAACCGTTGTCAATAATATGTAACAAAACTTTTTAATGACCACATGATTCATTACAAAATTCAAACAACTTGTCTAAATATATGGAATCTCACTTTGAATTTTTTTTTTTTGTCGGAATATCACTTTGTATAAATCATTAAAGCTTGTCATTTTGTAATATTATGTGAGACCCACTGCATACTTAGTGTTTCAATTTAAAGTACACACAGTAGCTTGAGTTGAATTCATTTCTGTCCCAAATTTTGCTTATAAAACGAACCTAGCTTGCTAGCTGCGTGCATCTTCATTTACAGATCGATTGCCACATCTTCACTTGCTCAAGGTCCTGCAATTCTTTTCTTCTTCCACATCATCTCTCTTAGTCTCTCTCTACTTGCAAGAGTACTCAACAATATTCAAAACTTTGAGCAAGGTACATATTCTAAGACCTATCAAAATTAATATTTATCGATCGTTTTTCATTTGACATATATATCGAACAATTGTTAAGACTTTTATCATAATAACCAGAGGAGAAGATCTCAGAGCTAGTGTTTCAATATGAAAGATGGAGGATAAAGATCAAGTGAAAGTTGGGCAGCATTAATAAATAAAGAAGTATATTCAATAAATGGAAGATTCACAATTTGGTGGCATTTCATATATTGCTTTCTATGTGGCCTTTCTGGCGGCCAATGGATCCCTTGTTCCTCTACATTCCTATCGTCAACCTGTTAGACTTTGTATTGGGCTGTTATAGTGTTGCACGACATATCCTTTATTTGTGGGTTAAGTGGAACTAAAGTCAGTCAAACATAATTGACTGAATACGTACCCTATAAAGATGGACATTACTGTTGTAGTGTGGATAAGTTTTGACTGAGTATTTGACTGGCTGCCACTATCCCTTAATAGGTGGGATATGGTTAAGCTGAGTGTATATAAATTTGGGTCCCTGTACTTGAGAAAATCATGCTTAATATTCAGTTCTTGTTACCTATTGACAAGTTTTAAGCTCTAAGTATACTAAAAGTACAGAAGATTCAATCTTTTGATTTGCAATTGTCGAAATGGCTTCATTAGGTAGAATTTAATTGTTGTTCTTGCTCTTATTATTTTGATTGATTAATTGATATGAGTGATTCATTTTCAAGTGGATTAACTGATTATGCAAGCTACTGCTTACATGTGGTATCAGAGCCAGACCACTATGATTTGAATCCTCTTTGTATACAGATTCATTTAATCAGTATGAGTTTTTACATGATGTCGTTTTTACTTCTAAAAATCAATGATTCAGATAAAAGGAATTACTTGAAAAATAGAACATGGGTTGTTTTTAGTTTCACGAACATGGGTTTTTTCCCAAATCCATCAAACCTCAAAACTCATTCAAATCAAATGATTTTTTTGATCTGGCTTGTTTTGTTATTCCTTTGATGTTTGCCGAATATTGATGTGGGTTTTTCTGTGCCCTTCTCCACTGATCGAAAGTATGAGTCAATTCAGTTTGTATTTGATGAGTTGTTATTTTCATTGAATAGTTTATAGCCTTTATTCCACTGTGCTTAGTTCCCTTCTCTTTTGTTGTGATATAAAAATTTGTCTTGATTCTACGAATTGAGTTGATTCTGGGCCATATATCCGATTGCAAGTTTGATTCTATTTGAAGATTGTTTGATAACCAGTTACTTGCAGAAATAATTGAAACAATTGATTTATGTGGGATTGTTTTCCTATATTGCATGTTTGACTATTGCACTTCACATTAAACAATATTGTTTCATCTGCATGTGCAAATTGGTTAAACCTTTTAATTACAGGAAACATGAATTCATTTAAGTTTTGGATGAGGATTCAAGGAGAATTGTTAAATTTCTTGCCAAAGTGGGTAATTTAGCAATTTTCTTAAAAGCCAGAACATTGTGATCCTAAGTTTTGAACAGCATGTTAATTTCCCAAAGGAAATTGTTAATTGTCTTGTTTGATCTAGGATTAGTATATTGCGGCTGGGAGTATGTTATGTCTTTGATGATTCCTTCTTGCTCAAAGGTGTGAGAATTGTCTTATGATATAATATTCTTTTGGTTGGTGATATAATTTATATACACATTGGTGTAATTATGTTTTATTAGCTTGTTATATTTATTGCCCAAAGGTGAAATACAACAATACATAAGTTTCAGATTCAAGAACAATAATATTCAGTCAGAATTTGTTCTTGTCTTTTTATGATTAAGTTAATATTACTAATGAGTTTTTATTTATCTCATCAGTTGTTAGCTCCTCGTCAATTAATTTTTCCTCAATTGAGACTCTCACTGGTAATAATTACAAGAATGGAAACAAGACTTGGAGATTGTTCTAGGGCTCATGGATCTCGACTTGGCTTTAAGAGATGATCAGCCTGCAGCTCTAACTGACCAGTGCACTGCTGCCCAGAGAAAGTACCATGAAAAATGGGAGAAGGCTAATAGAATGGCCTTAATAATCATGAAAAGGTCAATGTCAGACACCATTAGAGGAGGTATACCGACTAATGACAATGCCAAGGCTTTTCTTGTTGCTGTTGGAGACAAGTTTAAAGAGTCTGAGAAAGCAGAGGCAGGTGCACTGATGCATTCATTGTCTACAATGAAGTATGATGGTGAGGGTAGTGTAAGGGAATATATTCTACAGCTTGTTGACATTTCCAATAAGCTGCAGAATCTGGAAGTACAAATTTCCGATCCCTTTTCCGTATATACTGTTTTGAACTCACTACCACCTAAGTTTGATCAGTTAAAGGTGTCATATAATACTCAAAAGGACAAATGGGATGTGAATGAAGTGATCGATTGCATAGTGTGCACAAGAAGAAGATCGTCTCAATAAAGGAAAAGCTGAAATGGTCAATCTTGTTATTTCTCCACAAGGCAAAAAGAAAGGCAACTCTACTTCTGGTACAAAGCCTACTGGTATGCCTGGTAAAAATATTCATTCTCCTGCTAAAGGATCTCACAATCTTAAAGCTATCAAAACTGAAATTGTTAAACCTGGAGCTGTTAAGTGTTACTTCTGCAAAAAGTTGGATCATGTCAAGAAAGATTGTGAAAAATTCAAGAAATGACTTTTAAAGAAAGGTACTAAATTTGTTTTTGTTTGTTTTGAATCAAATTTAATTGAAGTTCCCACAAATTCTTGGTGGTACGTTTGACTCTGGCTGTTCTGTGCATATAACTAATTCTTTGCAGGGCTTCAGCAACCAGAGAACAGCAAGAAGTGATGACCATCAAGTGTTTGTGGGAAACGGAACTAGAGTGCATATTGAAATCAATAAGATCAGTCAAGCTTGGATTATGTTCTGGTTTTGTTTTAGATCTTGAAAATGTCCTTTATGTACCTTCTATAAGAAAGACTTTAATTTCTGTTTCAAATTTAGTCAATTTTCTTTCATTGTAGACAATGTCAGTGTAAGAATGTTTCAGAGAAATAAATTTGATGTACCGCTGGGTACTGCTTTTCTAAATCATGGTTTATGGCAATTTCGGTGTTCATACATTAATGACTGCTTGAATGTTGAATGTTCTGGTACAAAGAGAATGCTCATCAATGAAAATTCTTCTATGCTTTGGCATAAAAGATTAGGGCATATTTCCAGAAAAAGACTAGAACATTTAATAAAAGAAAATATTCTGCACAAACTTGATTTTTCGGATTTCAAAACTTGTGTTGATTGCATAAAGGGAAAACTAACTAATTCTAGAAAGTTAAGTTCCACTCGCAGTCAACATTTGCTAGAAATCATCCATACCGATGTTTGTGGTCCATTTCCTCACAAAACTATCTGTGGAAATAATTACTTTGTCACTTTTATTGATGATTTTTCACGTTATGCTTATCTATTTTTGATTTCTGATAAATCTTTAGTTCTTGACTGTTTTAAGATATTTAAACTAGAAGTTGAAAAACAGTTAGATAAGCAAATTAAAGTTGTGAGATCGGATAGGGGAGGTGAATATTTTGGCAGGTATACAGAGGCTGGACAGCAGAAGGGGCCATTTGCCTTATTCCTGCAAAATAATGGAATAATTGCTCAACATACAACACCTGGGACTCCTCAACAAAATGGTGTGGCTGAAAGGCGTAACAGGACTCCTAAAGACATGGTAAAGAGTATGATAAGTAAAACTTCACTACCACATTTTCTTTGGGGAGAAGCTATTTTAACTGCCAACTATATATTGAATAGAGTTCCTAGTAAATCAGTACCAAAAACACCTTTCGAGCTATGGTTGGTAAGAAGCCTAGTTTAATGCACTTACACGTATGGGACTGTAAGGCGGAATCACAGGTTTATAACCCACATGAAAAGAAACTAGATCCCAGAACTGTTAGCTGCATTTTTGTTGGTTATCCACCCAAGAGTAAGGGCTTTCGATTTTATAGTCCTCACCTACATACTAGAATCATTGAAACTCACAATGCACGTTTTCTTGAGGATGATGTTGCAGGTGATGCAAGTGTCACAAATAATTTCAGTTTTGAAGAGGAATAAATTGTTTCAGCACCTGCCACTAATTCCATGGTTTGTGAGCTACCATTAAGTGCAGCTACAGTAGTAGAAGATCAAGTTTTTGTCCAGAATCAGCCTGATGCACCAAAAAGATTAGTTCCTACTCCACCCACCACAGAACAGCCGGCTATAGAAGTTCCTAGAAGGCAGTCACAAAGACAAAGAAAACATGCCATTCCCGCTGATTATGTTGTATATTTGCAAGAGACAGAGTATGCCGGGGAAGATGAAGACCCAATTACTTACAAGGATGCAATTCAGAGCTCTCAAGCTCAAATATGGCAGCAAGCTATGATTGAAGAATTAAAGTCAATGGAAACCAACAAAGTTTGGTCTTTGGTGGATCCGGGTAAACAAGTGAGGAGCATTGGTTGCAAATGGGTCTATAAAACGAAAAGAGACTCACATGGAAATATTGAAAGATACAAGGCTCGACTAATTGCAAAAGGATTCACCCAAAGGCAAGGCATTGACTATACTAAAACCTTTTCTCCTGTTTCTTCCAAAGACTCATTGAGAATCATACTAGCTATTATGGCATATTTTGACTTGGAGTTGCATCAAATGGACGTCAAAACCGCCTTCCTAAACGGTGACTTGTAAGAAGACGTTTATATGATGCAGCCGCCTGGTTTTGTTGAAAGGGGGAAAGAGAGTTCAGTTTGCAAGCTCAACAAGTCTATTTACGGACTTAAACAAGCTTCTCGTCAGTGGTATCTCAAATTTGATGAAATAGTCACTGGTTTCGGTTTTGTAGAGAATAAATTTGATGAGTGCATTTATTTAAAGGTTAGTGGTTCAAGATTTATTTTTCTTGTCTTGTATGTTGATGATATTTTATTGGCCAGCAATGACTTATCTCTCTTAAAAGACACCAAGAACATGCTTTCTCAGAATTTTGAAATGAAGGATATAGGGGAAGCCTCATATGTACTTGGTATTGAGATTTCAAGAGATAGAACCAGAAAACTTTTGGGTCTATCTCAAAGGGCATATGTTGAAAGGATTTTGAGCAGGTTCTACATGCAAAACTGCTCGGGTGGTGAGGTTCCCATCAGCAAGGATGATAATTTCAGCAAGGAGCAATGCCCGAAAAATGAAATTGAGAAAAGTTCAATGCTAGACAAGCCTTATGCGTCTCTTATAGGCAGTCTCATGTATGCTCAGGTTTGCACTAGACCTGATTTAGCCTTTGCTGTAAGTGTTTTAGGCCGATTTCAATCAAACCCAGGATTGCATCATTGGATTGCTGGTAAGAAGGTGCTTAGATATTTGCAGAGAACCAAGCATTACATGCTTGTTTATGGAAAAACAGAGAAATTTGAGATTACTGGATTCATTGATTCAGACTTGGCAGGTTGTAGAGATGATGGAAAATCTACTTCTGGTTCTCTATTCTTCGTAGCAGGTGGCGTTGTTTCATGGAAAAGTGCAAAGCAAGAATCAATAGCCACATCCACTATGGAGGCTGAATTCATTGCTTGTTATGAAGCTACTAGACAAGCCATCTGGTTGAAGAACTTCATAAGTGAGATAAAGGTTGTAGATTCGATTTCCAAACCAATGAAGATCTATTGTGACAATCTAGCTACAGTCTTCTTCTCCAAAAACAACAAGAGAACTTATGCATCAAGACTAATGGATGTCAAATACCTACTGCTTAGAGACAAAATAAAGGAAGGACAGATTGTGGTTGAACATATTGACACTAAGTCAATGGTTGCTGATCCGCTTACAAAGCCTCTACCTACGGGAGTTTTCAAGGGGCACGTCAATCAAATGGGAGTCATAGATCATTTGATGCAGCTGTTTTGTGGGAGCAAGCTCTCTAAGTTAAGTTTGCATCTTATTTTTCTAAATTTCCTTCTATGAAATTTGGTTTCTGCTCATTTTGAATAATAATAATAACTTCAACGTTGTATTGTTGAATTATATCTTGACTAAACTCAAGTTAATTGTGTTGAGTTTTAATTAGAAATAAAGCAAGTTTTGTAATAATTCACAATTGTTAGTTCATATGAATTGCCTTGTTTATTTGAGAGTTTCAATTTGATGCATTTGGCGGTCTCTTTTGGAGCCATAAAGCTGGACCATAAACGTGGGAGTTAACTGTAAGTTTCTTTCATGTTGCTTTTCACACTTAGTCTTTATGCCATGTGTATTTAATTTATGTTTCTAGTAATCATAGAGTGCGAGTGTAGCTATAAATCTTACACTAAGTTTTATGTGGTTATGTTTCATGAATTAATTAAGGCCGGCATATTGGGTTTAAGTAGTTTGGCTGACTCAAGTGATCACTAAGGAGTTTCACTTGCTTACAATTGAGAATATGTAGCATCACTATTCCACGCCCAAGTGGGAGAATGTTAGAATTTGTATTGGGCTGTTATAGTGTTATAGTGTTGCACGACATGAAATGATTATAATGATAATCGAATGACTAAATGATTTTTGATTTGGTTGATTTTTTGCAAAGTTAATCTTTGAATAGAGACCTAAAATATGAACGGTTTGGATTATAAGATTACATTGTGTAGTGGACCCAAAATGATGATTAGTATTGTATTATCTTACTAACTAGTTAATTTTAGAGTATTTTTGTATATATATATATATTCCTCTACCGTATACATTCTCTTATCCACGTACCCATTATATATTGGACTTATTGTGTTTTATTTTTCTTAATTTACCTAACCCTAGGTAGCAGTGCTTCAACCTATGGATGATATACGGTTGTTGAAAGAAATCTGTCAATATCTTAAGCCCGTGTTTTGTACCGAGGAAAGCTATATTATTCGAGAGGGAGAACCACTTTCTAAGATGATCTTCATCACAGAAGGAACTGTATTCACACTAATAATAATGGTGAAACGAGTGGTTCTGCCATAGCTAAGTGTCTTGAGAAAGGTGATATTTGTGGAGAAGAACTTTTAAATTATTGGATATCAAATATTGTTACTTCCTCCGCTTCTGACTTACCCATCTCGACCAAAACTGTCAAGTGTGATACAAAAGTTGAAGTTTTTATCCTCGATGCCAACAGCTTGAAGAGTTTGGTCAATGTATTCCGGTCACATTTCACACAGGGGTTGTTACAAGTTCAATAAAATCAGGATGTGTCACTTTGATTTCCGGCACATCTTTGTACATGCCATTGTATTTAACCAAGTCATTTTTTAAAAAAATTTGGTTAAGTCACCTTTCCTTTTTTTAATTAATCAAGCCATGCTGTTCGGTTAATTAAAGCTTAATTATTACTTGAAAGCTAGCCTTGATCAAGTCTATGCTACTTGGTTTATTTTAGCCCTTGAAGAAGCCTCTGCTACTTAGTTTATTGTAGTTAATACCATTCTTTTAGTTATATGTCAGTGGGATGTTTTGGGGTATTGGAATGGTTTCTGGTTGTAAGAAGGGTTGCAAATGATCGAAGTAGTAGAGATCAGAGAGTTGAGTTTTTTGGGTTTAGGCAACTACTGGTCCTTACTTTACAAATTGGAACTTCAAAATCTTACTTTATTCAATCCAAGAAAATTGAATAAGAAAATTCCTTACCATGAATTAGAAAATTGGACATTACTAGATCTATCATTTTTAATTCCAAATTTTCACAGTTTTATTATGTGTTTTATTCAAAATAATGATTAATCAAAATATATGAAAGATGTTTGAAATAAAAGGTGTATTTTCAGACCAATAAAATAAAAGGTGTATTTGATCGATCTTGATGACTCGATCGAAATAAAAGGTGTATTTGCTATATGTGTTTTCCACTTTGGCAAGTAACAAATTAAAGAACATGAGTTTTAAGATCTGGCTGCTCCTCAGACTACATATACACATAGTGCCTTCCTAGTTTTAGGGGGATGTACTTAATCTTTTAATGACTTTTGTTAAATTAAAAAGTCAGCGGGTACTTAATCAAGACTTTTATAAACTTTTTAAAAGTTTATAAAAGTCAAGGGTACTTAATGAAGACTTTTAAAAGTCTATGAAAGTCATAGGGTACTCAAAATGTCAATGACTTTCATAGATTTCACAAGTTAATAGCCTTTGAAAGACTTTTGGCATTAAAATACAAATAACAAACTTCCTTATTTCTCTCTCATTCGCCTCACTGACTTTGAAAGACTTTTTAGTCACACCATGCAGTTCCTCTCCCTCCATAGGATAAAAGACGAAGTTTCAAGATTTGATTTAGTTTCAATTCTAATCCACTTCATGTTGAGAGTTCAAAGCCTCCTTTCTCATTAATTTGCTTTCCACAACTCTCTCTCCCCTTCTCTCAATACAAATAATGTCTATTGTTGAAAGCAATCATTAACAAGGTACAATTAAATGCCCGTTGTGGTACACTATTATTAATCTTAGTATCACATACGTACAACATTCACATAATTCGTTCTTAAAAGCTTATACGGCAACACGGAGTGCTTGTTGCGAATTTTTTCCACATGTAACCACTTGTAATTGCTCGTTGTCATTAATTTGTTTAGGAAAGAACAACGTTCATTTGTTGTGGTACATTATCTGATAATGACAATGTGCATAAATTATTGTTATATCTTAAAATTATTGGCGCCTAACATAAAATATTGGCCAAAGTGCACTTTTGGTCCCTGTACTATAACAAAAATTCCACTTTGGTCCTGTTATTTCAATTTTGGAAATTTCAGTCCAGTACTTTCATTAAGTTTGCAATTGAGTCCAAATCATTAATTAGGTTTAAATTTTTGACAGAAATATGACGTAACATGAATATTTTGGACATTTTAAATAACCTATGAGTGAAAAACTCATTTAACCGAGTGACGTTGCCAATCACAACACATGTCTTTTTTTTCTTAATTATTTAAGTTTTTGTCTTTTCTTTCTTTCTTAATTATATTTTATTTAAATTGTTCTTTTAGCCCATATTAATCATGAAATGTCTAAAATATTCATTCATAAGCTCTCAACCATAAGCTCAAGAACCCTACTTTTAAACCCTAAACCTCATTTATCTACCCTACATTTCATTTCTATACCCTAAACTAAATTAAGAGCAACGTCATAATTTTACACCCATAAGTAATGAAAAAAAAGGAATGGACAGATTGGTATTATCCAATGCACCAAAATGCATGACATTATCAAGTGGATTGGGCTTAGTGACTAAAATGGGCTGGGCTATTAACTAAAATGTAATTTAGCAAAATATATTATTGACTAATATGAGATTGCAAATTTTGTATTGACCTATTTATAATATTGAAACTTTTTATTGACTTTTTTTGTAATTTGCTATTTTCAATATTATAAAATATTTTTGTAATTTTTTATTATTTTATCTCCACGTGGCACTCCACGTTATTAAAAAAACTCAGTTAGCAAAAGTCATGCTGCCACTTAACGAAAAATTGGACGGAATACTAACATTCCATGATTTTCGAAAGCCAGTGGACGCGCTTGAAAGATTTTGTAATTTAGGGAGCATCTTAAAATCACCCCTATAGTTCGTAGGGGTAAATTGTAATTGACCCTAAAAATAATTATGCTAGATAATGTATCTTAATCTTAGCCATCGGTTATTTTGATGGTTATAAATGTTAGAAAATGCTGACTAAATTACCTCACTTTTAAATGCAGAAAAGGGTGTTTTTATAAAAGGAAAGAAATACTTTCGAGTGCCAAAACACACAAAGACTCTCACCAAATTAAACACAAGAGCAAATTACTCGCAGATTTCGTTGTATTCTTGAAAATGGAAGAAAATCCCGAGAAAAAGAGAGAGATCTGAAGTTTTTTCAAACAAAGAAATGAAAATCCTCCATCAATGGATAGAGCCAGTAAAAGAAAATCTTGCAGAGAAAAATCAGGTGTAGTCAATTGATCGAGGCTGCAAAATCGAAGGCGAAGGTTGGAGCCATAAAGCCAGTGAGGTCAAGAACGTATGGTCAATGTGAGGGAGAGAGCGAAAGCAAAGGGGAAACTGGGCAGGAGGGTGAGGAAACAACCCGTAATGAACACCTAAGTGAATGACGGAGACGAACTGGAATTGCCCCCAAATCAGCTTCTCCTTACCGAAATCAAGGAAGTTCTAGTCAAGATCGCTGATGATATGTTATCAACATTCGCAAATCTCTGAATGATTCTAACCCTTCTGGTAACTTTATCTTTAATGAGCCCATAGTCACTATATGAAAGATTTAGAAATTAATCATGCTTTATATAATATCATGTTTGTTATCTTAATGATTTTTTTTTTTTTATGGTAGGTGAATCTTCTACATGATAAATTTCTTTCTTGCTTGAGAGCTCAAATCAAGCCTTAACATTGATTGTTTGGTTCTTGAATCAATTACTAGTTCACGGTAATTCTTTCTAGGGTTGAATGGTCAATGTGGCGGCTGTTACGTATCCAAACCGTCCAAAAAACTCAACCTACAAATTCAACAAAATAACACAAAATCAACCTCTGATTCAAAGATAGACTACAGTTTTTGCTTGCATTGTGTGGAAGAAGAAGAAGAAGATGGTTAAAGGGCTTATGGTGCAGCAACCGTGTCTTAGCAGGGAATAACCCAAGCAGAAACTAGGATAAAGATACCTTAATGCCAAAAGTCTTTCAAAGTCAGTGAGGGGAATGAGAGAGAAATAAGGAGGTTTGATATTTATACTTCAATGCTAAAAGTCTTCCAAAGTCTATTAACTTGAGAAATCTATGAAAGTCATTGATATTTTGAGTACCCTATAACTTTCATAGACTTTTAAAAAGTTTTCATTGAGTATTCCTTGACTTTTATAGACTTTTTAAAAGTCTATAAAAGTCTTGATTAAGTACCTCATGATTTTTTAATTTAACAAAAGTCAATAAAAGTCTGAATTGAGTACACCCCTTAATTTTTTTTTCCAAATTATTTAATCACGCTTAGTTAAAATTAATGAATCACTCTTAAAACCTTAATTACTTAATTACTTAATGAATCAACTTAATTAAATATTGATGTCATATTAATGGGATCTGGATCCTCTACTAACCTCCTTAAGGAGAGGATCTGAATCCATATATTAGTGGTAATTACCAAACGACGTTATGACTATGGTCAGTCCATGAGCATATGGGTGCGGCGTTGGGTACTGAGTCAAAGCTCCCTTAGTTTTCCCAAGCACTGATCTGGTCAGATTGTAGGTTCATATTTGATCATCCTCCTCAACCTAATCTAAAATTGTACTTAAGTAGAAACCCTAGCCTTAGGTCCTAGAAGCTAAACCGTTATTAGGTTTCTAGGAAAGTCATGAATTGACTTGACCAAACGAGGTAAGTCAAACCCAGACTTGGACTCTGAGGAGCCTAGCAACTACACTAGTGCCGAACCTACGCTACGCTAGTTCGATAAACCAGACATAACTCTGGTAAAGTCACGAGGCTACTTGAAGCCGAAGATAGTTTTTAACATTGTAAATATTGTCGGATCGATGAGGAATTCCAGTTTCCCGAAGAGAGAACCTAGTGAATGACAAAGAACTGTAAGTTAGATTTGCACTTGTGGGATCAGGCCAAGCTTTGGAATTCAGGTGAGGAAAACTCACATCTTGCTAGAGACCCTTTTATTGCATGCATTATGCTTGTAAATATTAAAGCGTGTGGAAGCTGTATTGTTTTTTATTGCAATCTATATATTGCATAGTTTTTATTTGTCATTGCGATATCTGATTTGTTGGATGACCTGAGAGTATGAGATCACATTAATTATTATCAACCTCATGGAGAAATTATATCCATTAAAATTCAACAAAATTGCTTGCTTAAGTAACAAGGTTCATAATAGGGATTCATTATTAATATCACGAGTGCATTAGACAACATCATCAGATTGACAAAAGCAATTCAAGAAAAGGGAATTTCATGATCTACACATTGATTTAAGACAACACCATACATTTTTCTTTGCACATTGATCAAACTACATCATCAGTCCAACTAACCAAAACATCAAGGACCAGCACCCTATTATAGCTTCAACATAATCCCCATGAATACAATGAAAATCTCAAAGCACAATCACTTTTCTCTTGCTTTCCCTTGCAGCTTGAGCATCCATCCCAATATTTCTCAACAACCTAGGTATCACAATCTTGGAATGCTGGCACATTTCAGGATCAAGGCAAGCAAAAAATTCACAACCTTTGTTTCTCAATCAAGTCAATCATAGATAAAAAACTAATAATAATAATAAAAAATAAAAAAAAAACTTTATAGCTACCCCCATATAGGTTACAGATAGGTGATTCCCCTTCAACATCTTCATTATGGGTTATGCCTTGCTAGCTTAGGTAGCTTTGGCTAGTGTTCATGGTTCACCTTCAATGGATGCAATCAGAGGTCAAAGAAGAGAAATAATTTTCGAAATATTTTGAGAAAAAAGACTTCAACTTAGATGTCGAAGCCAGATCAAGACTCTTCCTTTAAAAGTGTATCCATTAAAACTACTACTTTTCTTAAGCCTCAAATGAAACTATTCCGTCAAATCCGTTAATATTTTTCATTTAAAATATTAAAATATTTTTTTATCATTAAAATATTTATAAAAACAAAAAAAAATAACACTAAAAGAAGAAAATTAATAAAAAATGAAAAACTTAAAGAAGAAAAAATTTAAAAAATTTTAAAAAAAAATTAAAAGACTAAAAGANAATTTGTTTTTATTTTTTCTTCTTTTAGTTTTTTTATTTTGTATTAATTTTCTTCTTTTAGTGTTATTTTTTATATTTTTACAAATATTTTAATAGTGAGAAATTTTTTTTTTTTTTTTTAACGGAAAATGTTAACAGATTTGATGGAATAGCCTTATTTGATGTTTAAATGAAGTAATAGTTCTAACAAGTGCACTTTTGAAGGGAAAGTCGTGATCTGGATCCGACACACAAGTTGAAATCATTTTTCTCAAATTTTCCCAAGAATTTTTATGGCATGAAAATAATGGGGCAAACCGCAAACATAAGCTTTTATTCAGCTGATGGAGGGAAATGAGAAGGGAATGGGCGGGAATGTTGAGTGGACCAGATGATGTACGTGGCACACAAGGGTGTCTGAGTGGTCAATCGTGTCCAAATGATCATTTTTCCTTGCCTCGTAAACGCCAACTCAGCTTTTCAAATGGTGGTTTAGACAATGTTGATGAAATTAGGTTAAGTGGAACATGAGAAATAGTTTCAATGGGAGATGTGAGACAAGTAAAGTTTCAGGGGGTGATAGTGAGATTTCAAACTACTTTCAGGGCAACATATATAATAAGCCTTCTTTTTTGTGCTGTTGAGGTAAAGCCGAAAAAACTCAAGGGGAGTAAGGTAGGTACATTTTGAAGCCCCCTTTCTTTGTGGGGGCTCGGGGTGAGGTTTCTGTTTATAGAGGCATTTGGAGGTACATTCATTCAGAAGCCCCTCTTCTTTTTTTTTTTTTTTTTGGTACTGAGGGGAGTCAAACAACAAACAAGACTAAAACTAAAGAGTCCACAGGCAAGAGGCCTTTTTTTTGGACGAAGGGGAAGAAGCTTAAAAGTTAAAACAAGATAATATGTTTCAGCCTACACATTATAAAGTAGTGGAACTTATGACTTGGTACAAAACCATCCGTCACCAAACGCCCAAATCAAGATCTCTAGATATCCGGTCAACAAATATGAAACTATGAATTGTTTGGATGTTTGTTGATTCAATACCAAAATCAAAACAAAGAAAACAAATGATACTTGACAATTGTAATTTGACAAGTTTTGAAAGCAACATTTCATGGAACAATTCTTTTATATATAGCATGACCTCATAAACCAGAAAAACACAATGAATTTCGTAAAGGCCGACTCAACAGCCATATTAATGTTTGATTAACGAACCTCAGTGTCAACGAACAACTTACATGTAATCTACTTCAATCAATAACAAAATTCAAATCAAACAAAGAGATACTGAAAAAATTGTTTTAGATATTCCTAAATCAGATAAATTTAAATCCACTTTAGCCTGTTTCGAATTTCGCTTCACTTCAGTTTTCTGAAAGGTCCATGGTCATTTCATTTCACCTTCTAATTGCCGGCTCGATCTACCCTGACCTGTAAGTACCCATTTCTGCAAGCTTCTAGTTGGCTATTTCAAGCGGATTCCATTGTGCACTTGGAATAGTGATGACTGCTTTTCCTACAAGCTTTTGATCATAAGAGAGATCTCAGAAATTCTATATTAGATGTATTGCATACTCACTGCTATTCCAAGTTGTGGGAAGCAGAGAAGAATACTCAATGTTACGGTTGAGCTAGCATTGTAACTCTCAAAGTCATCCACAAAACTATTTCATTGCATACAGTCTACAAGAAACTTGCATGTCTCCTAATGTCGTTATCCTAACAACAATAAACAATTATAGGACAGAAACTTGCCACTAACAAGTAATACAAAACTGTTGTGAAAAAAACATGGTACATTAGACGGAACAGAACCTTGATCCCATAGCCAGTAATGCATGTTTGTCAGAGGAGTCTCATATCCCACTTTCTTCAAACTATATGCAAACGAGCAAATTGCTGTGTATGGTATTATTGACCCTAATAGGCACAATGATTACAGTTACCGTCGTTGCCCATTTCCAGGTGTTGACCATCGAGGTAGCACTCTTCCACCACAGTTCTGATCAGCCTTCATATCTGAAGCATTAACTTCAAATTCATATAAGTCTAGTTCATCATCTATGAACTGGTTGTAATCTGGCTCCGCATAAGTATAGGCCTCAATAGTTTTGTTCTGCTTCTTTGCTGCCCTTTTCTTTGATTGATCGGTGCTTTTGGTGAAGTCATCATCCTCCACATTTTCATTTTGATCTTTGTTACCATCTCTTTTCCTCTTTATATCATTACTGTCATTGCTACCAGTGCTATTTTTGTCTTTGTAGTATTCCTTTATGGTATCTTCAATAGTTTCAAGTATCCGATCTCCGTACTTGCTTGACTTAACACTGAATTAAGACAAAAACATTCAGTATATTTTCTTCGGATATCACCATATAAGCTTATCTCAGAACTTACTTGCCAATGCCACATATGTCAAGGAGTTCTTCCTTTGTTCTAGGAATTTTGATGCTCAACTGTTTTAGTGTGTTATTCCTAACTCAAGAAATGGAACAACATATCAGGACATAGCATCTAGAAGTCAAAGGGCAAATAGACAAACTTATAAAGACACAACCTAGAGAAAAATTCCAACTCTGACCAGGTAGGAACTTTTCTCAGAAAATAAATTGATATTAAACATATTTATTCTATAAATAAGGGACAAAAAAGGAAACGACTAAGAATCTCACCCAAATATGTGGTATGCATTGACCGCGTCACCAGCTTCTCTAACGAGAATAGTTCGAAGCATTCTCAAAGAATTATATAATTGGGCGGAGAGATCCTGTTATAAAATTTAAAATAAATAGAAAAAATTAATAGAGACCAATTTAGTGCTCATGGAAGTCAGATTTCATTAAGCAGAATATGACAAGGAAATAAAAATACATGCATCCATGTATGTGTGTGGTTTTCTAACATATACATCTAAATATATACGCCTATTTATCTATTCACATATGTAATACAAATGCATATACATATACATATATATATATATATATACAGATACATTCATATGTATCTATGAATATACCGATTCTCCTTTTGATTGAGATTTAGCAGTGCCAATTTGTGGAGGACTCTGCTTCCCAGATGTCAGTGGGCCTTTAGCTGAAATCACTTCAGAGCTTCTCTGTTTAGAAGCTTTTTCAGAGGAAGGGAATCTACAATGTAATTATGATGTCAGAATCAAAAGTACTGTGTGCATTTCTGTAGAGAAAAAAAAGTAATAAAGTTCACAGATTTTGATTAAGACAAGCATAAAACTAAACACACTTTAGTCAAAATTCAAAAGTGTGTCCTAGAAAATTATCAGTGAGAAGATTAGGTAGAAACATATACTAGTAGGATGGTTTCAATTAGATGTCAGTATTGACATTGTTGCGTGCATTTCATAGAGCAAAAAAGTAATAAATATTTACACATTTTGATTGAGAGATGCATAAAAGTTAAAACATTTTAGTCAAAAGAAGATTTCATTATACGTAATAAAATTAGGTAGAAACAATATATTAACAGGATGATTTCAATACAAACACAAACATCTCACTTTGCTGAAACACTACAGACAAGTAAGCAAATTTCCAAATACTACTGTCTGGCTGGCAATATTCACAGCAATGATGAATATAAAACCATGCAAATTTATGAATACTTTTTAATAATAAAAAAGGAAAGCTGGACACATTGGCCAAAAAAAAAATGGAAAGCTGGAATGATGATTAGTGGATTCAAAATCCCAAAGATGAAATATGTGGTAGCCTTCAACTCTTAGCTGACAGATATTTTACAAATTCAGATATTAGTCTCATTAATAACTTACATGTTACTAGTCATATAATCATATAATGGATATGAATTGTGTTTTCTGACCACAAATATAAAACCTCGAAAATGAAAACTGAAATGCAATTGCAATAATTCTTATAGAAGCTACACAATTACTTCCCTTCATAAATTACAAACCAACTTTTTTTTTGGGATTCAAATCTATTAAAAGAACCGAAGAACAAACTCAGAAAGGAAGGCCAACAACACAGAACAAACAGCATAGTAGCAAGCAACAAACCAATGAAACAGACAGAACTAAATCCCAGAATCTCTAACCAAAGCAGCAACTACAGAGAGGAAAACAAAAATATTAATAAAGCCAAAAGGCTTTAGCAGATCAGCAACAATGGAACAGCCTGGCAGCACCATGAAACCAAAGATCCAGAATGGCTTAGCAACTCACATGAAGACTCCACTCTTCAATAACGTTAAAATTGGCAGAGGAACGCTTAACCTTCTGGAAACTTAGCGTGCAGTGAGTAGTGTTCATAATTGAGTGCAGAACAACAAAAGGAGACTTACTCTCATTATGGAACACTCTTGTTCCTTTCTCTCCAAATGTGACAAACAGTCACATACAAGAAAAAATTTCTTGACAATAGTGGGAAGCTCCTTGCCGCGCCATTGATGACAGCCCAAATCAACAAAGTGAGGCCAAGGATGCTTAAACCAGTGAACACCACATATACCCACAGCAGCCTAGACCAAATACCATCACTAAAAGAGCACCCAAAGAAAATATGTTGATGAGATTCCATCCCAAATGACACAAAGGGCACATAAGATTAGACTGGGGAGGAATGGATTCTGTCAAGTGTAGCAAATATAACCGCAGCAAGAGGATGAACGGGATGCTCTGGGAAAACCACACAAGATGAGCCTAAGGAACCGGACGATTAACAGTTTTAATTATCTCTGAGGAAGTAGTACTGTATTTTCCTTCAGGGTCATGAATCCATCTGATTTCATACCTAACACTGGAATTTGGATGAGACTGCAAACTAATTAATATAACTAGTAACAAGAACAATTAGTCTCTATGTTTGTATCATCCAACAATCATCAATCACAGTCACAAGTCAAACTATATTGCTCAGAAGAGTAGCTAACTTCTTTAGCTCTGTTCCAATGCCCAACAGGGATACAACTGTTCAAGCAACGCACAATGCATCGTTAATAATTCTACTATGACTGGATGACTTTAAAAAAGCGTGTCCAAATTTTGTAGCAAATATGTAGAAGATGGAAGCACCCAAAAATGATGACCGATTAATCCTACTGTAATGATTTGTGATGACCGATTAATCCTACTTTATAAAATGGTCAACATGAGTACATTTCTACTAGTGTCCTCTGCACCCCAAAAAAAAATATAACAGAGAAAAGTTCTCAATCTCCAAGATTTTTACAAACCCCATATACATATGCTTGCGCAATTGGTTCCTCTTTTCTTTTTTTTTTTCCTATTTTTTAGCTCAGTTTGCAAACCACCCCAAGCAGTCTACTACACGGTTTGGGCTGATTTGAGCCAAAAATGGGTCGAACTTCCAATATGGCATGATTAATTTGTGTAATTAAACTAAAAATAATAGCAAAGCATAATACATGAAAAGGAAAAAATATGTTAAATATATTGTATCATATTGATTAAATGTAAAAGTGCATATATATATATATATATATCATTTAATCATTTTAAAAGAATAAGAATACAAACCACCTAATATTTAGCTTTTGAAGTTCATATCAATAGATTAGGGGTAGACTGAGTCACCAAAAATATAATCTGGATAATAGAACCTCATATGCCAAACCAACAATCTCTATAGCATGAAGATGTTATAATCTTCAAAATATAGTAGCTGAAATCTATCATTTGGAAGCTCAAGTAGTATCTAGATTCAATAGTTTTTCCCATTTATAACTTCTAACAACATAAAGCCAAAATTTGTTCAAAAGGTGCAATGCCCTTGCAAAGGGAGAAAATCTTCAGATATGCTAGTTAATCCAAGAGATCAAAATTCAAAGAAACAAAACAAAGAAAATGTTGTGAAACACTTCACAAAAATAATAAAATGGCATTATAGCTAACTAAATATGATGCAAACAAGAATAAACTAATTCATGAATTTCGTGGAGGGATTTTCTAAGGAGTCATAAATTTCAGTTACTTCAGATTAGCCAATAAAAATGTTAAACCAAAACAAATTGGCCCATGAAAAGACATTTGGATACAGCAAGCTAGATCGTACCCAAGTAGTATATTTTAATATTTATTATAATGATTATAGTTGTTAAAACTTAAAAATAATAACTATTCTAAGCAGGTAAGTATGTTCAAACAGTTAAAGGGCTTATGGTGAACAAGACTAGACTCTAGCAACCAAAAACACCACAAAGAGAACATCCAATGTCACCTCAGCTGCATAGTGTATTAGTAGTGGTATTCTAAAAATTAAAAACCTGCCAAGTATTGCATTTACTTCTAAGCAATTGACCAACTTATGATATAAGATCAAACCTGAGAAGCATCATAACTTAGTAAAAAAAAAAAAAGCACATAATGCGATCTAAACAATTTTTGCTACGCAGTTTTAAGGGAGACCACCCAAGGTGAACTCCAAGGACCTATGGAAGAGGTGGATCTACCACCATGCTGTCCCCCAAGTGAAAGTAAGAGTATTGGACATGCACAATCGATGGAGCAAAAACAAGTCCTTAAACATCTAATACAAAAATCTTAAACATATTAATAAAATATTCACTTAGAACAGACAAAGAGAGTACTAGTATTAGCAATAAAAGCAAAAAACAGTATGACTAAAAAGCTGAACCTTATTAGAATTGTCTTCCTTCCAGAGAAAAGTTCGCATGCTTTGGGCTCATTAACCTGAAAAAAGATTTAAAAAAAATGACACATGTGACTACTATACAAGAACTAATAATAAAGGATGACAGAAAGTGGCAGTTTCTTGCTGTTTTCAAAAACATAGATCTTGTATGAAAACACAGCATGAATGAACTGAAGGAATTACAAGTACCTTTAGTACTGATGATACAGATCCATAAAAATCACTTTTCTTGACTTCCTCCACAAGAAGGTCCTCAGTGACAAGATTACGTAGTACACGGGAAGCTTCACCCTTGGCTAGATGTTTTCCCACTCCATGCAGGCTCAATGTCTGATGCCTGTGTTTCTTGACCTAAACATTACAAATATAACATCAAAGGAGATGAATGACAAAAAAGTAGAACGAAATTTACATGTCAAAGGTTTAAAGCATACAAATTGGCTTAAGGAGCCCCTGTAGACTTCTAAAATATGAGAGGACGAAAACTGCTGCCCTGTTAACTTCACCAGTTCAACCTAAGCACATGTGGCAAAAGTGACAACCCAGACAATGAAAGGATTGCAAAATGTTATAAGGAAATGACAGTCCATTGATATAAACTTTAACAAACACCTCCTTAATAAATTAAAAAAAAAAAAAAAAAAAAAAAAAAAAAAAGAAGCAACCCAAAAATTATAATGATTTCAAACCAATTGCTTTGCGATCCCCGTGACATCCTTCTCAATGAAACTTTTGATCTTCAAACAATTATCGCACGTCTTTTTGCAGGTTGCACAATCAAATTTTTCTCCAAAATGAATAAGCTGTAGAAGTCGTCGGCAATCAACATCATTTTCACAGTAACTGACCTGTAAAGGGTCAAATCATTTAATTTAGAAATTTGATAGGAACAGGAGGTTGGTAATAACAGAAATCTCAAGTTTCACACACAATGCGTTAATCAAGTACCATGCGCAAAAGATTTTCAGTATTTGTTTCCAGTATTCTTCCAGAATTAGCTGTGTTGATACGATTGTATCCAGACGTCATTGGGCTTTGCTCTATAACTCCTTGGCTAATCATATGCTTGACTCGTATCTGCAAAAGAATTGTAAAGATGTGCAAACAGAGATGAGCCATAAAGAATGAAAGAACATATCAATGTCTACTGTTTTAGCATAATAAAACAGCCTAATTCATATACACCGGCCAAAAAAAACAGCCTGATTCATAATCTTTCTGTTTCTATTTCACTTTTTTCCATTATAACTTGATAAATTAACTCAAGCAGCGAACAGCTCTTGAGCTGTCACCTCACCCTCCACCTCATATTTATGGGGAGAGGGCACGTCATTTGGCCTAGAGGCCATTTACATTCCAATGCATAGTCATTGTCCAAAGACAGGACTGACAAGAATTGAGTAGACATATTAGTTTTACTACCACAACTTACATAGTCACTGTAACTGTAATACAACACACAAGATGCACGCTGACCATCTCTACCAGCTCGACCACATTCCTGAAACATAGTCACGCAATGAGCTACGATATGTCATTAAGCTAAGCATCAAACTCATAAAATATTACTATGAAATGCTATGAGGAGCATTAAGCTAATTTCCAAGAGTTTGAAAACTTCACATTTAGATTTTGCAATCTCAAAGAAACAATTTAGTACAATCTGATACCTGATGGTAGCCTTCAATAGACTTTGGGAGAGAATGATGAATTACAAAGCGGACATCCGGCTTGTTGATACCTGAATTCCAATTCCAATGTCAGTAGATGGTGATTTTAATTAAACAAGGCAGCAATCAGAAAAAATTAACGTACCCATTCCAAATGCCACTGTAGCACATATAATGTTGATTTCATCTTTACTCCACTGCTTCTGGACAAAGGCACGTTGAGCAGGATCCATACTGCCATGGTAAAATGCTGCTTTATGTCCATATTCCTATACAGCAGACACACTCTCAATTGGAACATAATTCCTTAAGGAATAAATGACACAAAATTAAAAAACAAAAAAGATTCTCTAGAAGACATAGGGAGAAATATTTCATGTTGTGTGCTAAAAGTCAAGAAATGCAATCATCATGAGCATATGACTAGAAGAATGGATGGAGAGAAATAGAAGAAACGAAGAAGAATTTTGGGTGGTTTGGATGGAGAGGAATAGAAAAAATTTTAGAGTTCGGTTTGGGACATCCTTGTGGAGTTCAGCTTCTTTCGAGTTTAGGGATTGGTCTTTTACTGCTATTTTTTCTGATTGAAATTCTGTAGCCATGTAGTTCTGTTTTGGTGTTGTTAGATTGTTTGTTTTCTTTTGTTAGCTGTAGACTAAAGAAGTCGATGGTAACCCCTGTGTTGTAATGTCCATTTGTTTTTAGCATATGACCATCACCTTCTACAACAGAAACATCAAGCATACATTGTACTATTATTAATTAAGCAAATTACCCGTTTTCATGAGACCATTTCATGTCACAAGAAACCAAAGCTTTAATTGTTTCACAAACTTATAAAAGTGTTATGAAAAAGTTTCAGGGTTAATTTTAAACTCATTTGTATTTATAGAAAGAAAAAAAAAATCTTTAAAAGTTAGTTCAGTCCCCACTCCTTCCCCTATTTTTTTCCCTTAAACCCCCTACCTCTACTCTGTGTGTGTGTGTGTGTGTGTGTCTCTCTCTCTCTCTCTCTCTCTCTCGCAAGAATCCGGGCATAAAACAACTTTTTTTTTTCTCCTAGTATATGGAAGGTACAATAACTAGCATCGAAAGTTGGAAAGCTCTCAAAAAAACAAAAAGAGAAGAACAAAGGAACACAATTCCAAGAAGACATCCACACCAAGGGAGAGCTAATCAACACAGATTTAAGTTTGACTGTTGAGCTTTCCAATCCCAAAAGTTCTTGCATTACATTCCCACAAAAGACACCTCATAAACCCCCATAGGTATTATTACATTCAATTTTGTCCTTACAGAAGACCACCAAAGCAACCACTCCAGCATGTAAGAAGGGCGAGTACCACTAAAACACGCATCTCAAGCTCCCTAGCAACCAAACACTGAAGCAAAGGACAATCCACTGTTTCTCCACTCCTCTTTCACATCCAACAGTAATCAATAACTACTTTATTTTTGTGTATGCATATTATTAATCCTCAATATTTTGCCCTAAAGTGGAACTTTCAACTTCCAAATGCTTCTGCAAGGATAGCCAGTACCCATCTTCCCTCTTATGTATGAATATCATCAAATTTTTTTGACTTTAGGAACAAAATCATAATATTTTTTTTTCATTTTAAATACCAAAATTTTATGTCATTTTAGTTTAGGTACCAAAAAATAAACTTAGTTTAGGTACTAACTTTTCAAACATTGTTCTACCGATCAGCCAAATAATTTATTTATTTTATTTACGAACTCAACTGTGACTGCATGATAGTCACCACTTTTTGACTGAGTCACAGTCACTACTTATATCATTAGTTGCTTTTTCAGTGTTGTATTCTGATTTAAAGTTTGGGATTTAGCGTTTAGTCTCTAAGGTGTAGGGCTTCAGCCCTCAAACCTAAATCTAAAGCCTTAAACCCATATAAACCCCATACTTTTATGAACTTCATGCAATCACAACAGTCAGAGTTGGGATTGTGGGGCAGTCACAACTTTATATCGAACAGAAAACAAATGGGCGCTCGTGGTAAAAAAAAAAAAAAAAAAAAATCCACTTCGAAGAAGATTTGTGACCCAATCTAAAATGTTATGCTCCACATTAGTACCTCAACTAAAAAATAATGTGGAGCCTTACTGTTTTTCCACTGTACACCACCATTAAACCATTCATATAATTAGCAGCTTTCTTCATTGCTATTTGGAAAAGTTCTGGAAACAAACTTTTGAGAGGATATTCTACACATCATAAATCATGCCTAAACCTGACTCTATGACATCCACTATATCAAAAGAAATACTTGGAGAAATTATCCTAAACTCTCCCAGTGCCGCTCCATACATTCACCTTATAAGCTCCCCTTCTGTCCATAGTACACCACTGGACCCACCCCCCACCCTGACAAGAATTGAGTAGACATATTAGTTTTACTACCACAACTTACATAGTCACTGTAACTGTAATACAACACACAAGATGCACGCTGACCATCTCTACCAGCTCGACCACNAGCAAAACAAAGAGTCTACAGCAGTACAACAACAAAACAACAACATCAAGGAATCACCACCAAGAAATACAATAGAAACAAAGCCACAAGCCCTGCCTAGAACCCCTGAAGTAGACAACACAGCTGATTACAACCAAAAACCTATCCACTCACAATGACCTGATCAACCAAAACTAGAGTACAACTGCACTCCTATCAAGAACCCCCCTCCATACTTCTCCACTATTTGTCACCAAAGGTGACCCCGCTCGCCTGCATAACACCAAAGCCATTTACAAGTAGAGTTTACTAAAGAAACTAAGCCTCCTAATGTCTAAACCCCCTACTTGAATAGGAGAGCAAACTTGATCCCATAATCCCATCAGACTAAATTATATTTGAACTCCTCAATCCTCGATGCCTCCTCCCCGTATAAAATCCTTTTGTAATCTTTAGTTGTTTGTATATTTCTTTGTTTAATTGCCACATGAAGGACTTGCATTAACTATATATAATAACATTTTAAGATTTAATATTCTGTTTTTTAAACCAATCATATATGTATCTCTCTCTCCTCCTAACACCCCCCCCTCCCCCGTTTCTCTCTACAGAAATTTGTTTCACACAGACAAAACAATTCACAATATTATCACTGCACTGCACCGTATGAGCATTTTAATATAATTAAGCCATCTTCTTCATGTCTTTATTCAAAGATAATTGCTGAAGACCATGCAGTATAACCACCAAGATTCGTTCAAATTTTGCCAACTATTAGTATAGTTTTCAAAACAGTAAGGATGATTTGTCAATAATATAATGGAAGCTTGTTAATCATATAACCCTGAAGCCTTAACCAAGCATTCATATATAACGGAATTTGCAATTAACCCAAAAAGACGCACAATTACGGGGGGTGAGGGGGAAAGAGGCATACAAATCAAAGTCATAAATAAAACAACTAACAAACAGTCGCTACATTTTCAAGAAGCTTAAAGCAATAGTACACAACTTTCCATGTATAATATAGGGGGAATACTGAAAGAAGACATCATAATAAAGTCAAACCTGTAATTTTTCAGCAACTTTTTCACAGTCCATTCTTGAAAGACAATAAATTATTCCGCTTTCATCATAGTGATTTTCTTTAATGAACTTGTCAATGTCATCTAGACACTTCTTAGTCTTGGGAATAACAAAATACCTAGAATGTACACAATTACATTTCAGCTTTGGATGACTGTTTGGAAAATATTATAACTTCAACAAAGGAAACAGTTTATCTTTGTTCAACACTTGCCATAAATTTGGGCGATTAAAACTTTGCCGGAAAACAATGCAGTTAACAAGACCAAGAGCTTGCACAACATCTTCTTTTACACTAGCTGTTGCAGTAGCTGTTAAAGCTAACACTGGAGTATTTGGGAACTTCTGTTTCAAGATCCCAAGAGCCTGGACAAATTTAAGAAATAGCTTGACATTAAATGAAAAAAAATCAAGAAAAAGTTCATTATGATGAATTCAATCTTTAAAAGCCGCAACCTGATAATCTGGTCTAAAATCATGCCCCCACTGACTCACACAATGAGCTTCATCAATAACGATCCTAGCAAGCAATTGGCGACCATTTAAACTCTCTAATTGCCGCAAAAGAAAATCACTTCTGCACACAAGAAAGATCAATTTCTAAAAGAGTTAGGCATGACTAATTGCTTACCTAAAACATTCGTTTCAATTTGCAATTGCAATAAAACTCATAATAGGACTAGGCATCCATGTCAGTGAGATGAACTGATAAGGTCAAGAATAGAAGATAATTAGAATTTAGTGTTCGCTAATAAAACAATCTTCCAATTTGCTAATGGCATAAGTATTAACAGAAATAGAGTTGATTGTTACACGGAAGAGGAATTCAAGATTGGCTAATAATAAGAGAGTTTCAAGGTTGATTCACACACAACACAATACAGGATGTGCATGCAAATAGTGATTGGGTTTAGGGTTTAGGGATGTGCTGCTAATAATGTGATTAGCAGCACATTCAACAAGGTCAATAAAAATCTTCCCCGAAAGGTTTATCAAGACCTATTTTGGATTACCATAAAATCCAACTATATAAAGACAGTGATGAGTCCAGCACTTTAGTGCCAGGATATGAAACTGCTCCTCAGTGTCCCTCATTAGCATACAACAAATAACTTATTTCAGTTGTAAGATATATTTATCATGTTCAACTACTAGAAAAGCCAATTTTCCATATAATAGTTATTAATAACACAGTTGTTAGTTTCCCGTGCCTTTTTATTGACTTTTTAGTGATACCTACCAATAAAGTGCTACTGCTGAAGTAACAAAGGGCATAAAAATGAATAGTGTTCAAGTATACAAATACCTTTCTTTTTTTTTGGTCGACTTCTAGTATACAAATACAATAGATAAAAAGTACTTACTTAGCAACTTTCTCTGGGGTGACATATAACAGCTTGTATTTACAATATTCAGAATTAAGTTCTCTAAGGATCTCCTGTTGTTCAGCCCACTCCATACTGGCACTTAGGTAAGCAGCAGGAATGTTTGCCTAGTGCATGCCAAAACGAAGTGCATAACTGTATATTGTCAGATAGCATAAAGTAAATAATCTAAATGAAACCAAAGGCAGGCTGGAAAGAAGCACTACCTGCAATAAATGCATTATTTGATCTTGAATAAGTGACACGAGGGGAGATATTACCAATGTTAGGCCCGGACAAATTAGAGCAGGGAGCTGCAAGATACAGAAACCAAAATGTAACCCTTTAGTATGAACTATTGAATGCATAGTTTCCTGGTATGAAGAAGGGACCAACTCTAGAACTGAGAATGGAGATGCAAGTTACTTGGCGATGACACAAGACCTGAAGAGCTTGCGGCCAAGAAACTGAACCACAAAACTAAGCATGCCCACATAATTAAGGCGACTACAAATTTGAGATGGAAAACCATGGAAACAACCAAGAGTGCTACTATTGAACAGTTTCTATGGTAAACCTAAAAAGGAAAAGGACTGCAACTGGTAAGGGATTTGAGAAAAAATTCTTTTACCTGATATGTCAGGCTCTTGCCCCCACCAGTTGGCATTAGAACGAAAACATCACAGCTACTCATTGTAGCATTAATGACCTCTCTTTGGTTGGGGCGAAAAGAGTGGTTTCCAAACACTTTCTTGTTATTGTCCTGAAGTGGTAGCAGTCAGACAACAATTACAATGACAGGTAACGCAAATATGAAATCTGACAATACTTTAGATGAGCACCTCCAGCTTTTTGGTCCATGGGAAATTATTACTACTCCACTTTTGTTCATTAGAACCTTCAATATAGTTAACTTCAACGAACTTTGGGATGTATGGTTCCCTCTCCACATTACAAGATGAGAAACCAGACCTATCCACAGAAGAGAATGAAACTGATGATGAATTCCACTTTTCATACCCTCCTGGCTCATTATGCAGATGAACCTGTGAATCAAATCTCATGGGATCAGTCCTGAATGCAGCTGCTTGAGGTGTTTCATATTGGAAAGGCCTGGGAGTTGCTGTGGATGCAGAAAAATGTGACTTTCGCCTTTCCTCATCCAATGAGTTGGAACAAAGATATCTCTCAAGCTGCTGAATCTGCTTATTAAGCTGCAACCTAATAACGAGAATACACTGTTTCTTTATCTCTTTGTAAAATATACCAAAATGATAATGAATGTGAAGCAACACAATAACAAAAATACCATCACAAAACAATATGAGCCCTACTGCATAACTTTTAAGACCCAGGATTTTTTCTTTTTTCATCCTGCTCTTATCCTTCACTTGTTTCTTTTTATCTAGAATTCCCTCCGAGTATATCTAGCTTGACTCTCCCACAGAAAATCAAATACAAATGAAGGGGGGTGGTATGCAAACCTATCTTGGCGAAGCTTCTCTATTTGCGCTGGACTGAGGTCATTAACATGGTCAAGCAGTTCATTTGATATGGTAATTAGCATGTCCTTCATTTCCTGCAAATGACTTGCAGCTTCTGGGCAAAGTCCTATCTGTATTAGATTTGGAAATTAGGCACATCAAGTTGACCGCAGAATTAGCTGGAGCCCCACCACACACAAAAATGCAGATGACATGCGTACCTTAAACCCATGACTGCAATTTGAGCACAATTCTGGTGGCAAACAAGTCACCTCTTGTCTCACAATATTATCTTTATCTATTGATGGAGTAATGTGTGGAAGCTTGGAAATCGATGGTTTAGGTGTGCAACTTGATTGGTACTGTTCCACTATGTGGTCAACATCAATGTTCTGAAGCCAAAAAGATAGATGAGTGCAAAAAAATCAACATTTGCATGAATAAAGACACCACAAAATAAGATTTCATACAAACAAAAACGTAACACCTCCTTCACAAATGTTACCACAAGTATGCCAAATGATTTGAACCAGTAACTGGATTCACTAGAAACACCTAATTCACTAGCCAATATAATGCATGAGTAGAGCTGTAACCAGGTACTAGTACGTAAATTTTTATCTAGCTCTTTATAAAAATGGCCATGTTCAACAGAAGATCTTTACAAAAACAGCCTCATTAAATGTGTGTCAAGAAATCCACATTGATCAGAAACAGTTATATGAATTACCTCAAGTATGTCATCATCATCATCATCCATGTCATTAACCAAAACTTTCGCAGATTCTTTTGCTTGGCTGGTATGAACACTATTACTGCTAAATGATTCACCTAACACCTGGGATTGAGAATTCCTGACTACTGATGCTCTGACCTGACTTTGCCCCCCAATACTTTTTCCGGCATCTGCAACATCAGCATTACTTGAAGGAAACCGATTGCTCACAAAGGTTGCAGCTTCACTAATCCTGGTAGTGGTTTCATTGATGTATTGATGTGTTTGCATACGTGCACAACTTTTACCATGGTCACGTGAGCTTAGCAAGGCACTTCTTCCAACATCATGACAATAGTCAGTACTAACATCCTTAACTAGAGCAGTTTTTCCAGGTCTTGTGTAGTTCCTACAAGAAATCTTAAGATTGGAAAGAACATGCCAAGCCTGCCGAAAATTTCCCATTTAGAAGCAATTTCCAAATTGGAAAATTTTGTACTAAATATAGTTGCCTCATCTATCATACTAAATTCTAAACATGTGAGAAAAAAAAAAAAAAAAAAAAAAAAAAAAAAAAAAAAAAAAAAAAAAAAAAATTNAAAAAAAAAAAAAAAACTAACTTAGATGAGATTTAGATTTTATTTTAATTTTTTTTAAAGGAAACACATAAGAATTGAGTTAAAATGAAAATGAAATACTCATCATCCAAGATGTTTACCTTTTGAACTTGTGCACTCCGTAATCTTTGAATATTCAGAACTGGACAGGCTGTTGAGCTAAAAAGCATAAATATAGTCTTTGTTAGAAAATCAAACTCCGAATGGACTCTGGATATAAATCAAGTTAAATGCCTTCAAATAATTATATATACATCCATGTTTTTCTACAATATAAAAGCCACAATCTAAAGGTAATACCAAGAATAAAGAGTATTCAAAAGTCACGAATTTAGAAATTCAAAGAAAGCAGAAAAATGGCATTCTTAAAAGTATTCAATCATACAATGCTGTGCTTATACCTATAATAAAGATACATAACCATTAGTAATAAAGATAAATGGACAAAAGAGTAGGGATTAACTAAAATAGCTAACACAAGCTATAAGTCCTGTAATTAACTGAAAAACATGAGCTTTAACCGTAAGACCAATAACAAGTGATGCTCGAGATAAATTGAGATAACAGAGAAACTATACTACAAACTACCAAAGAAAATGGATCAGCACATCTAACAGAAACATACCTCATCCTCGCTGCCTCTTCGGTTTGAGGCCTTTGTGTTGGTAAGGAGAAAAGGAACTGTGAGCTCAAAAAATTATTTGGGCTTGAGAAATTATCAAGTGCTTTGACATGTTCCAACAAACTAACTTTAAAACGTGTCCCATCACATTTAGAACCGTCACCCAAATTGGTTCGACTGCACATGCCCACAAACCGAAAACCACTCAGAATAAGGAAAAAATGAAAGCAAGGACAATATAATGCATAGTGAACAGCAATTGTGTGTTACTCTTACTCTTGTCTCATATGTGATGCCCTATTCATTGGTCAACATACTTGCATATTCAAGCTCAATGCCGCTATCCAAAAACCCCCATCAATGATTCATTTGAATGTACTTCAAAAAAGAAAAAAGGAATTCAAGTCAAAAAAAAAAATTAGAAAACAGTTTAAGATACAAATAACGAACACAAACATTGATTTTAATTTTTTTTTGTATTCCATCATTATAAGCTCTGGTGACAACCATAAATGAAAAGGTAGTAGATTTATAATGATTATTGAAGTTTACTGGAATTTCAATAAGAGCAAAGTTGGTACCTTGGAATGCAATGATCCAAACACTCCCTGCTGAAGCCCTATAATTAAAAAATGCGAATGCGATAGGAAATGAAACCCTAGAAATTATTCAAACAGGAATGTTTACGTTTGAATGCAGTTTAGCGGAGAGAGGTGCCTGAGTGGATGTACGGTCGGGTGGTGTTGGGTATGCGACCGTGCTACGCTCAGATTTTGGGGGTGACTGCCCGTCAGAGTGTGTGTGTGTGTGTGTGAGAGAGAGAGAGAGAGAGAGAGAGAGAGAGAGAGAGAGAGAGAAGAGAGAGAGAGAGGGAGGGAGGCTTCAAACGAGAGCGCGATGTGAGATTGGCGGGATATTTTTGCTTCTCTTTTTTCGGTCAGTTTCCAAATTACAACCCTTTTTTTTTTTTGTCAATTTCCAAATTTCAAGCTAAAACCATTTTTCTTTCAAATAATTATTTTAAAAACTTAGAATCCAGTTCATTTTATAAATTTTTCTTAAACTAAAATCGGTAGTGATTTATGATTTTTAATCAAGTACTTTATTTTTTTTCTTTAATGACTTCCGCCCAAAATTCAGAAGTTAAAACCTAACATGCAGTCTCTACAAAACTCACTTTATACCCTAGGAGGGGAAATATCTTTCAAATCGATGATGACTTTATTATGAATTAAAATGATTTTCTTATAAATTTTAAAACATCACTGATCTCCTCCATCTAAAAACTATTTTTCTAAAGGACTCAAACCTAATTAACTCTAATTATTTTAAAGTCCATTTTTGGACTATTAATAAATGATTAGTATGTCTTAATGTTTTTTTGTTTTGAATGAGCTCACTAGCTACAATTCTGATCCACATTTTAATTTTGTTAGTTATGTTTTCATTTTTTATTTTTCGTCTATGCCCCTGTTTCTGTCTCAAACATTTTTTAGATAAGTTCCTAATATATATATATATTGTTTTCTGCTCGATCTCTATTTGGCGATCTCTCTTTCTGAGGATCTCTCTCTTCGGCGATCTCTCCTTCCTAGGATCCTTCCCTCTGGCGATCTCTCTTTAATTATGGTGTTCTTTCTTTGATCTTCTCTCTCTTCGACATTTTCTTTTTATATATGTTTTTTTTTCTTTGTCGTTGTCTCTCTCTCTCTCTCTCTCTCTCTCGTTATTCTCTATCTTTTTTTTATTGATCTGAGTGGTGGATCTAGATTCACACTTTAATTTGTTGTTGAGATTTTAGTTGGTTGATTCTTTGTGACATATGTGATATGAATTACGACGTCTTGAATTTGAATTTTTTTTCAGTGATTCAAGTACCTTTGATTTGTTTTAGAACTAATTTTGTTTGTTTTTGTTAATTTCATCTGTTGTTGTTGAGATTATCTTGAAATTGAGTTTTAACTAAGTGTGTTTTCTTGTTTGTGGTTGTAATTATTTGACAATTACTATTTTAATTTGTGCAATTTCGAATATTGAGCAGCTGATGCAAGGTTTTAATAAAGGTCTTGTCATTGTTTAAACCTCATATTTCTAAGAAACCTGTTGGAAAACATAGGACGAAGAAGTTGAAGTATGCTGGTGTGAATTTTTAATAAACAAAGTTGTTCGGAAAATTTTGTGGTCATTACTATTTGTCAATGACAACCTATTATTGTGACTTTTATGTTTCTTTAGGCTTTGAAATTTGATTTGTTTTTATTTTTTCATATAAGAAAATTACAGATTTAGTTTACTTATTTTATAGCTAGTTCAATTTTAGTCAACGATCTTTTATAAGTTCTGTTTTGATCCACTAATTGTTCCACTTATTCAATAAAGGTCCAGATTTATTTTCTCAAATTTGGCCCGTTTTTTACCATATCAAATTTCATCCAAATTCAGAAAATATATACTTGTTTTAAAGCTATGCATCTCCTCTTTACAACTATATAAAGATCATTCAAATCGGAGTTCTAAAACTTAAAATAATTAACCCCAAAGTATGGTACCCAAAACAACTAATTTTTCCTTGAAAATTTTCAGATTTTTCAAACTTCACCCAACTTCAATTCTCTTCGATTCTAATACTCCAAATTAGTTCCTATGACTAAGAAATGATGCAATACTATTTATACTTCAATTATAATTGAAAAAAACACAACCCAAAAGATTTAAAATCATAAACCCTAAAACTGAAATTTCGAACTAAACCTTTATTGAAAAAGTAGAACAATTAGTTGACCAAAATAGAACTTAAAAAAGATCGTGTACCAAAATTGAACTAAGTATAAAATAAGTTGACCAAATCTGCAATTTCCTCTTTTTCATATTGAATGGTTAAAGGTTTAAGGTTTGCTATCAATTCTTGAGTTAAAATAAAAAATGTAGGTGATGTGTGGTTGTTACTGTGATTTTTGAATTCTTTATTAATAAGCCACAACATACGACATTTTTTAAGGGATTTGAAATTTATTTATTGTGATTTTTCATACTGATTGGTTTAATGTGTAAGGCATTCTGACAATTGTTTACATAGAATCGAAAATGTAAGTAAAGTTATGATAGTAACAACATTTTATTGTTACTATTTGTTAGTAACAACATGTTATTGTTACTGTTTGACAGTGACAATTTGTTACATAGAATCAAAAATATAAGTGAGGCTATGGTTGTTAGTAACAACATGTTATTGTTACTGTTTGACAGTGACAATTTGTTACATAGAATCAAAAATATAAGTGAGGCTATGGTTATCAGTAACAACATGTTATTGTTACTGTTTGACAGTGACAATTTGTTACATAGAATCAAAAATATAAGTGAGGCTATGGTTGTTAGTAACAACATGTTATTGTTACTGTTTGACAGTGACAATTTGTTACATAGAATCAAAAATATAAGTGAGGCTATGGTTATCAGTAACAACATGTTATTGTTACTGTTTGACAGTGACAATTTGTTACATAGAATCAAAAATATAAGTGAGGCTATGGTTGTTAGTAACAACATGTTATTGTTACTGTTTGACAGTGACAATTTGTTACATAGAATCAAAAATATAAGTGAGGCTATGGTTATCAGTAACAACATGTTATTGTTACTGTTTGACAATAGCAACCTCCGACATGAATACCCATAAACAGTAAACCTCATTTACCCATAAAAAATTAATGTTCAGTGTGGTGAGAAGGTTGGCTAAGAAAAAAAATTGTTGGGTATGAATAGAATTTCTCAAAAGAAATTTCCATGCTAGTGTTGGGTATTCAAAAATGAGGGTATACTTAATTGGGTTGAGTATAATAAGAAAATGAAGAAAGTAAAAAGTTAATATTGGGCGTAGTGAGAAGGTTGGGTAAAAATAGAAAATTGTTGGGTATAAATAGAATTTCTCTTTTTGATTTTAGGTGATCAAAATGCCCCCAAACTTTGTTAATCCATAGTTTTCAAAACGTAATTCCAAATTACGTTCCGTTTGCGTCTACATGCTCGTGGACTCAAAACCCTTCCAACAAGACTAAAATCAAGACTGAGCTTTTCATAATTTTTCTTGTCCCTCAAAATTTCATACAAATCATTAAAATTCCAAATAATTCACCGAAACTTGCTCCGAGGTCTGAAAAATGTTCTGTATAATTCTATGAACTTGTCTCGATTAATATTATTTTTCTACAACCTCAAATCTATTTATTAACCTCTAAAGTGTCTCAAATAATTTCTAGTATCTTCAAATTAATATAAAAATTTATGCGCCTCACATGTCTCTTACTTATTCTCATTTTCCGTTGTATTTACTCTATTTAATATTTTTTTCATCTTTAATTTTGCAGCATTTATTTCATTGATCAAAACATAGGTTTTTGTAAAGATCACAAGAAAAAATAGCACAATAGGCCGGCCTACATGCAGAATGCAGTGTTAACCCGGCCCACTTTATAATGAGCCGAATTTTCAACACCTTTAAGCATTAAATTTGTTTGATAGATTCAATCCATCCATGTAGGTTCAATCTCGAAATAACATAAAAATGATACTTACATAAATATATGTCCTTTGTCTTTTTGTTACATATACGTGTGATTTACACACAAAATTTCATGTGTGATTCCATTTATTAAACTTATTTTGATGTATTTGTCGTTCGATTAACAATTATGGACAAGATGAAAGAATATTGTCATAAAATGTACCTAATGTGATTATGCTAATAATTTATTTATGTATTTGGTTTTTATTTTTTCTAAATATCTGTCAATATACTAATTTTAATAAATTTAGCTTCTTCTTTGATCATCTTCTTCCATCCTCACTAAAATCTAGAACATAATAATATTGAATGTATTGAATTAAATTGCAGTAATACGCATTTTAGAACTGTAACAAAAATGTAATAAAAATAAATTGAGCTAATTCGACCACAACCAGTTGATCATCTGCAAATTTTTATTTAAACATGATTTGGGGATCGATTGATAACTCAATTGACTAGAACGGACTTTGAAAATAAATAAAATTGAGGTTGTCCCAGCTTTAACCATTTATGGCATGCAACTCTCATCAAACTCTACCTGCAGTAACAAAAGTTGTATGTAGATGGAGGCCTCACTTGACAAAATCCACTAGTATAGCCCTGACTTCGGCAAACGCTAGTACAGTTTGGTGACGCCTTTGAGCATAGCCCTGCTATTTCTTCCCTCGGAGCGATTTTTGCAGCTGCATTGCCTAAAAATTCAATACCAAATAAATTAATAAATAGATATTCTTTCCCTGCTTTTATATATGTTATTTTGTCTATAAGTGTATAGACAAGTGCGGATACATTTTCATCAATAAAACTATTTTTATCCTAATTACTGACTATATTACAGATTACATATGTACATGCATATTTAATTAAAAAATTATACAATAAAACCTTATATGTCTTACAACTCTATTTTAATATTTGGAAGTGCCGGGTTCATTTTTCCTCTTTTATGAAATAAAATGATAACCACCATTGAATGCGGTTGTATATGATACACGGTTGTATTAATTGTAGGACTGTATCTTTAATAGAAATGTGACTCAATTACTTGCATAGACAAATTTTAATTATCTCTATTATAGATAAAGACGTGTGATCAGTAAATATGATACATGTAGTATAACATAGTAAGTATTAGGAAAAAAAATGTACCTGAA
>QANW01003867.1:0-135458 GCA_003254865.1 Dryas drummondii
GGCTGCGGCCGCGATCTTAATTGCATCCGATGGATTGCGAGCGGCTGCACCTGCTTGATCCGGCTGCACGTCCTTGAGTAAACGACTTGCCCGGCGTGACAGGGTGGCAGCTGTCGTATTGGTGTTGGTCATCGCGTGGTCTCCGGTGGAGCAGCATTATGCTGTTCCCACTGGCCACAGCCCCGCAGGTTACCTGGCAGGGCATGCAGTTCACCCAATTGGCTGCCTGCACGAGCGACACCAATGCTCGGGTTCACGCCGAAGTCGAATGGAACGTGCGGCTGCGACAATGCTGCGCATCGACTTCATGCGCGTGCTGCGGCTTTGGTCGTCCCATGGATGATGACACTCGGCGGCTCATTGACGAGCTCTGCACTTACGCGGGGATGATCATGGAAGATGCAAGCATGCTTGCTCTAACCTTCGGCAAAGTCGAGACAGAGGGTCAGGACGAGGTGCTCAGGCAACTGCTCATAGCATCAGATCAAATCCGCTTCCTGCTTGCTGGGGTGGTCGCACTATACAGTCAGGACTGACTCAGAAGCAGACGTTTAACGGCACCGATCGATTACCCGAAAGCGGACGTCCGTTCACCAACCAGGCCGCTCGCCGACATCGATCGCTGCGAAGCCGTCCACTGGCGCTACGCAGAGTGTCCGTACAGACGGGCGTGCGGTAGGGTAGTGCCATGAAGCGCACGCTCGACCAGCTCCTCACCACCATCGAGGTCAACCCGCACGCATTCTCGGTGTGCCGCATCCAGACGGGGTGGCGGATGATCTTCCCCGCCTTCGATGCAGTGACGGTCCACTTCGTACTGCGTGGGTCCGGACATCTACAGGTCGGTTCGTCACCACCGCTCCCGTTCTCCCGTTCAAGCGTGCTGATCGTGCCCACCTCGGAAAAGCACTGGGTGGGGGAGGTCAGCGATCAGGCCGAGGTTCGCGAAGCCGCCGATCATTGCGCGCTGCTCGGAGACGGATTGATTGAGTTCACCGCGGGCAGCGGTGCCGACGATGTTTTGATGCTTTGCGGCGCCTTGCCAGAGCCCTACCAGGGTGGGCTCCCCTTCTTTGACTTGCTGCGAACGCCGGTATCGGGCGACATAGTGGCGGGCGTCATCCCCGCGAGCGTGTTCGATGCCATGACAAACGAGATTGCCGATGCCAGCTTTGGCACCCAGGCGATGTGCCAGGCACTGATGAAGCAAGGACTGATTGCTTTGTTGCGCGACCGTCGGGACCGACAGACGGAGCTAGCCGGAACCGCGATGTTGCACCCACGCCTCTCCAAGGCGGTCGCTGCCATCATCGGAAATCCAGCGGCCACACATACGGTGGACAGCTTGGCCTCGCTCTGCGGCATGAGCCGTGCGTCGTTTTCCGACCACTTTTCAAGAGCTTTCGGGCAGGGCCCGATCGACTTCGTGCAGAAGGCCAGACTCCGCGTCGCGGCACGGTTGCTGCGAACAACCGATCTGCCGATCAAGGTCATCGCGCAGACTTCTGGATATGCCGGTTCCAGGCCATTCTCGCGAACCTTTCGAGCAACCTACGGATGTGGTCCGGCACACTACCGGACCTGTTCAGACGGCGAGATCTTCAGGGAGTCGTCCCTGATCAAAATGCCATAAGGTCCCCGATCGTCCAGATCAGTGATCCTGATCATCCAAATCATTCACGCACGCGTGCCCGATATACGTCAGGCATGGTTCTCAATTGCGGGCCTATGGTCCGGTTGCCTGTGCGCGCGTCATCTTGATCCGACGGCCGGCACGGACGACCTCATCGAAACTCACGCTCGTAGAAGGTCCAGCCCATGTCCAATGATCTCCACCGCTTGCCTGTTGCCTTCACACCGAGCGCAGAGGTGCGGGCCGACGATGAAGCGGAGACCATCCAGGGACTGAACGACCAGTTGCGGTTGATCCAGGAAAAGACGGCCAAGGATTACGGCACCGCGGTGCGCGGCGTGCACGCCAAGGGTCACGCTATCGTCAAGGGCAAGCTTGAAGTGCTCTCTGGTATCGCGCCTTCTCTCGCCCAGGGCCTGTTCTCGACGCCCGGCAGTTACGACGCGTTGCTGCGCTTCTCGACGCTGCCCGGCGACATCCTCGACGACAGCGTCAGTGTGCCGCGAGGGCTCGCCGTCAAGTTATTCAGCGTTCCCGGCGACCGCCTGCCGGGTTCGGAGGCCGACACTACGCAGGACTTCATCCTGGTCAACGGCCCAGCGTTCGCAGCCCCCACGCCCAAGGCGTTCCTCGCCAACCTGAAGATGCTCGCCAAAACCACTGACTCCAGTGAGGGGCTGAAGAAGGGCCTGTCTGCGGTTCTACAGACGGTCGACGCAGCGCTAGAGACGGTCGGCATCCAGAGCCCGACGATCCAGACGCTAGGCGGCGCGCCTAACACCCACCCCCTCGGCGAGACATACTACACCCAGGTGCCGCTGCGGCATGGCAACTACATCGCCAAGATCTCGGTCGCGCCGGTGTCGCCCAATCTCACCGAGCTCACCGGCAGCAAGATCGAGGCCTCAGGGCGCCCAGACGCGCTGCGCGAGGAGATGGGTCAAGTGCTGATCGAACAGGACAGCGTCTGGGAATTACGCGTGCAGCTCTGCACTGACTTGGAAAAGATGCCGGTTGAGGACTCTTCGGTGGTCTGGGACGAGAAAGAGAGCCCTTACATAGCGGTCGCCCGGCTCACCGCGCCTGCGCAGCACGGCTGGCAGCGCGGGCTCAGCGAGCAGCAAGAGCAGGCGGTGTCGTTCAGCCCGTGGCACGGGCTCGTTGCCCATCAGCCGATTGGCGGCGTCAACCGTGCCCGCAAGCCGACCTATGAGATGTCGACGCAGTTCCGCGGTCAGCACAACAGCTGCCCCGTCCACGAGCTTCGCTCTCTTGCGGAGCTTCCGACGCAGGGCATGACGATCGAGTAAACCCGGCGATCGTTGATCCGGCCACGCGTTGATTACAGGATTTCGTTCGGTGTCGCTTCGTCAGGAATGTCGGTCCCCAGTGCCCGTTGGAGGGTGGCCGGACCTGCGAAGTGGAGGTGTTCGTTGAGCTTCTCACAGCCAGAATATGGAGACGGTATGAACACGATCGAGCGCGGTACCGGACGCGCGCTGCTCATGATCCACGGCCTTGGCGGCAGTTGGCGATCGTGGAGCACCATCCTGGAGCCACTTAGCGCCGTGCGAAAGGTGATCGCGATCGATCTTCCCGGCCATGGTGCCACGCCCGCGGAGTTGGACAGCGGGACGTTCGATGGGCTGGTCGGCAGCGTCGAGCGGTATATAGCGTGCTCCGGCTTGTCCGGTGTCGATGTCGTTGGCAGCTCAATGGGTGCGCGAATCGTGCTCGAACTCGCGCGGCGGGGGCTTGTTGGTAACGTGGTCGCGCTTGATCCTGGCGGCTTCTGGCGAGGCTGGGAGCGAAACTTCTTCAAAACCACCATAGGCGCGTCCGGTCGCTTACTGCGAGCCATCCGACCAGGCCTGCCGGCGTTGTGCCGGAACGCTGCGTCGCGGACGGCGCTGCTCGCTCAGCTCTCCGCGCATCCCTGGACGCTTGACGGCGAGATCGTTGCAACCGAACTGGACGGTCTGAGCAGAACACCGACGTTCGACGCGCTCGTTCATAGCCTTGCAACAGGACCCGAACAGACCGGCCCCGCCGCCCCCGGCACCGGCCGCGTTGTTATCGGTTGGGGCAGACACGATCGGCTTTGCGTGCCCAGGCAGGCTGCGCGAGCACAGGCAGCCTTTCCTGGGGCAGAACTCTACTGGTTCAAAAACAGCGGCCACTTTCCGATGTGGGACATGCCGGAAGAGACAGCCGTCGTGATCCTCGATGCTACCCGGTGAGCGTCAACTATCAGCCAGTACGAGTTGCGCGCTGGCATCAGCTTCGACCCATTTCCGGCCATTCGCGGCTTACTCTCAGCTTCTCAACTTCGGCCATTCGTTCATCCCGCGAAAGCAGCCGCCCCGGTGCAAATATATCGTTCCGGTTTGGGGCAATCGCGGTTGCAGAGCGAAGGTCAGAACCAACGCCCGCTACGGTCCCCGCAAGGTTCAAACGGAAGTCGCGACGACCATCCAGTGCTTATGCCAGCGTCGACGTTCGGATTTGGCGGGTTAGCGAGCTTCTCTTCCGCCCCCCGGCAGCGTCAGGCCCCGGACGTTGCGCGCGCCAACCGCTGTTCGAGACGATGCGCCAGCCAGTGAAAAGAGTGATCAGCGGTCAGCGCGAGCTCTTCGATTAGATCGTGAAGCTGCACGGCCGCGTCGCGCTGCTGTTGGTAGAAGCGCTCTATGTAAGCATGCTTGAGCGGCTTGCCGTCACTGTCGATGTCCGGCGCAACCGCCTGGATATAGCGGATCGGGATATTGGCAACGAGAGCTGTACCGCGGCCAACAAAGCAGCTGGGCTGGATATGGCCCGACATCATATTGTGGGTGAGATCGTTCCGCATTGCGCGCAGCGCGAAGAAATTGCCGGACGCCACATTCGGCAGCGCAAAAGGCAGGTTAGCGGCACCGATATCAGTCGGCTCCGCTGCGGCCCCCTTCGGAAACGGCTTATAGGCCTTGCCGGCCTCATGGTACGGGAAGTAGAGCTTGCCAGGGAGATCGGCCATGCCAAACGGCTCACTCACCAGATAGACGAAGACCCGGTACAAGAGATCCAAGGCGGTCGCCACCGCGCCGACCCCGTCGGCAAAGGCGCCATGCACCCGCTCGGCCGTCATCGAACTGTTGACGATCTCCTCGCCGGGCGCGAGCGGCGGATAGTAACGACTCCCCTCGTTTGCGAGAAGGATCCGGATCTGCGCTATCATCCTGTCAGCATGATCGAAGGCGCGCAGCAATGCGGTTCGGGTTTGCTCGATGAGAATGTGGGCGTTCCGTGCGAATAAATGGTGGTAGCCGGCGGTCCCAAGCGCGAAATCAGGCTTCGCAACGCGGGCAGCAAAAGCCGCTGCGTCGACCTTACCGTCGCGCACGTCGTCGATGATCGCGAGCAGTTCCTCTTCCAGCTCCAGCGTCCATGCGGTGCCGGTTACGACCTTGGTGAGGCCGCGCAGCGCATTGTCGATCCGATTGGCCGCGCCCAGCAGCGCTTCAACAAAGTGATCGGCCGAGATGATGTGTCCCGCCGGCTCAGCGACCTTGAAATGCAGACGGCCGTCCTTGCCGTGCAGCCGGCCGTTCAGATGCTTCTCCACCCAATCGAGTAGATCGTGACCCGAAAGGGGCACCGCGGCGCTCAATTCGTCCACCCCGTCGGCGAGTTGTAGCGGGTCGGCGAGCTGAGCCTTTGGCCCGGTGGTCAAGTCGTACCAAGTCGCAGCATCCAGCGGTTCGCAGAGATGCGCAGCGGCAATTCTCAGATTGGCCTTGGTCGACATTGGATTTCCGGTGACCTTCACTGGGTATTGAGCACGTCGTTTCGAGGCTAATGCGGGCGGGCGATGTGACAAGCGCTAAACGGACTTGCGGGTCGATTAAAAGCCGTGAAGCAGCTTCACGAAACGACCCATTTACGGTCATCCACCGACATTTTGATCAACTCCGAAAGCAGACGCTTGTTCAGCGCAGTCTTCGACGCGGACGGTGCGCGCTCCGGCACCTACATCGACGCTTGCTCGTCGAGTCTGGGTCATAGCAAACGCAGCAGTTCACAATGCATCACTTTGTGGTGCCGGTCCTCGTACGCCCTCCGTGAAAGCTTCAACCTAGGAGCGTCGAAGGAGGGCGCTCGACATGGATAGCGGATGGCAGGCCCACACCGTCCGCTCGGTCAGCACCGGCGGTGAAGCACCGCGCTCCTCCAGCGAAAAGGAGTCGGCCTGGCTCCGTACTCGTCCGCTAGCCAGAGCAATGTCTTGCAAGCAATCTAGCTCGTGATGAACGGCGCCCGCCGGCAGTGAGCTTGTGGCGAAAAGGCCTAGACGGCATAAGGTTAGGAAATGACGCGTGACGGGCGCGATACTGACACGTGCGGTAGGGCACTCACCCGAGACCATCGCACCATTTGAGGCCAGACCCGGGACGAATAGGGGGCGGATGTCGACGGCAATTCGATCAATCGGCGTACCGATCAACGCAGACGTTAGTGGACTTGAATGGACGGTCACCGACCTAGACGCCCTAGCGGCATTGATTGCGCTGATAACACTCGGTCAAGTTGAGCATGCAGCTGAGATCATAGCAACGCTGGCTTTGAGCGTACCTGTCCCGACAGAGGCAGAGCTGTTTGCCGATGCTCGGTCGCAGATGCGCATCCGCGGGGACACAATCCCACGGCGAACCGCATCGCGGATCCAGCGGGACGGCTATCTGTTCGAGTGCATGTCGTGGATCGTAGCAAGGCAGAGCGGTGGCTCTAGAACCTTTCTCAAAGATCCGCACCTTGATGCTACCATGCATGGGCTCGACGGACTGATTCTTGAACTTGCGCCCACCGGAGCCTCAATCACACAGGCGACCATCTGCGAGGATAAGTGCACTAAAAACCCTCGTAAAAAATTTCGCGACGACGTGATGAAGACATTCGGAGAGCATCATCAGAACAAACGCGCCCGCGACTTGATCGCCAACGCCGCCGAGCTGATCAGGGACAGCGGCGTACGTGGAACAGCTGCCGTACAAGCTGCCGCCCTTGTCACTGATAAGAAACTCAGGACCTACCGAGCGGCGCTCACGACGGGGCCCCTCGACCAAGACGATCGTACGGCCCTGTTTGCAGGGTATGATGGTCTAGGTGATATCGTTCAAAGCCAGCGCATCGGCGCCGTCCTACCGCTCGACGAGCCGGTGCGGGACTGGTTCGATAGCCTGGCTCAGAAGGTCATCGATGCCTTGAATGGCTTCGAGGACTTAATGGAGAAAGCCGACAATGTTTGACGCGCGGACGGCCGCCCTCCTTCGGCAGGCGCCGAGTGTCCCCGGCCTTAGCGCAGAGGACCTCCCGCAGACACTGACGCGCCACTACGCGAGCCTCGTCTCGCGCCGGCTACGGGGCGATGACACCAATATCGTTGGACCCGATCCATGGCCCGTCGATCGTATCGCAGACGTTTACGAAATCGTCGCATCGCTTGAGGAAAATGCAGAGCTACGACGCGCATCCGCTTTCGTTGCGGGAACGGCACAGCAAATCATCGCCCGCCGACTGCAATCGGCTGACACCTTAGTCCGACAACCAGTCGACCGCGACGGTGTTGATGCCTCAGTGGCTGCGGCGCTCTTGTTCTTGGCGGCAGAGCAATATGCCGACGCAAACGAAGCCGGCTTGAAGATCGCTATTCCTCGGGAAGGCCTTCTGGAGGCTCGAGAGATCGGACGACATGTTCGGGATCTTGCCCTTGGGAACCTCAGTGCAATCCTAGACCGGGGAGCGAATCGTACCGGCGATGCCACGGCCGAGCGCCGTCGAGGCCATTTGCAGACTGTAGCTTTGAGGGTGCTGCTCGATACCCTTGCCCGAGGCATCGAGCAGCTCGCGGCTTTCCTACTCTCACCTGCCGATGCCTCCGATAGCGATCTCGAAGGTGCACGATCAACCTTCCGTCGAGTTATTGAGATCTCGTCGCAAACCAGTGTTCGCGAATCTGGCATAGCGGATGACAGGCGGACCTTCACGACGCGATATGCGGGACCGGCGCATCTGGCTTCGCTTCTGCTGTCCGCCGCAAACGGTATGACCGAAGCACCGTTAACCCGCATCCCGCCGCCAGACGGGGCCGATGCAAGCTTCTGGAAGCGATGGCTGTCGTTTCGAGCGGATGCGGCGCCCTATGTCTGGAGGAATCACCGTGCAGCCATCGCGCGCGGCTTTCACCAGACTGGCAGCTCAGCCGTGCTAGTACTGCCAACGGGTGCTGGCAAAACCACCGTCAGTGTCCTCAAGATCGCTGGTACCCTCGCCCGGGGTAAAAAGGTCGTATTCCTCGCACCGACACATGCGCTCGTCGATCAGCTTACCGACGACCTGCAGGCTCTATTCCCGCAGGATCAGTTCGCGCTCCAGGTCTCCGGTGATTTCGACTCCCTCCTGCTAGCCGACAATCAGCTCAACGACATCGAGGTTATGACACCGGAGCGATGTCTGGCGATGCTGTCCTTTGCTGCAGAGGCTTTCGAGAACGTCGGGCTGCTTGTATTTGACGAGTGTCACCTATTAAGCCCGTCGCCGCGCAAGATTGGCCGGGCGCTGGACAGCATGTTCTGTCTGCTTGCCTTCCAAGCCGCCGCTCCAGACGCTGATCTGCTGCTGCTATCAGCGATGCTCCAGAACGGTCGGGACCTGGCCGCGTGGCTCGAGGAGATCACAGGCCGACCGGCGCAAGCGACCGAGCTCCTCTGGAAACCAAGCCGTCAGGCGCGGGGCGTTGTCGTTTATGATCAATCCGTCATCGCGGAGGCGGAAAACGCTGCCCGCGCCGAACAACGGCGCATCAACGTGGTCAAGGGCAAGCGCGCTAAATCTCTCCGCAAAGGCGCCGAGGCGAAGCTCGTCGCGCGGCCTTGGGTGCTATGGGGTCTCCAACACAATTGGAAGGATGAGGATCGATCGCACGGCTTCAGCCGGGTGACGGACACCGACCTGCCCCTCGCCGGCGGGTACGAAGACGGCGAGATCTGGGCGACTCCAAACGCCAACAAGGTCGCCGCGGCGATCGCCAAGAATGCAAGCGGCACCGGTCTCAAATCGATCGTCTTTGTGAACACGAAAGCCGATGCGGTTCGAACCGCAGCCGACATAGCGGCATCCTTGGACCCCGTGCCGCTCGCCCCGGCCGAAGAGAAGCTACTCGAAGCCATCACGGTAGAACTCGGCGACCACCGGCATGCGATCTTCTCCGAAGGGGGCTTCGCTGCTGTCCCTCACAATTCAGCCATGCTCCGCCTGGAGCGTAAGTTATCGGAAAGTCTCTTCCGGCGTGCAGGCGGCGCACAGGTCATCGTGGCGACACCCACCCTCGCCCAAGGGCTTAACCTGCCCGCTGAATTGGCGATCCTGGCTGGCGACCGGCGAAGTGGCGATAACGGCAAGCGGGAGAATCTGGAATCCCACGAGTTGCTAAATGCAGCCGCTCGCGCCGGTCGCGCCGGACATCTCGCCAACGGGGTTGTGATCCTCATCCCCGAGCCCATCATCAAATTTTCAACGAAGAAGAAGCTGACGACAGCGCTCCAGAAGGCGCTAGCATCGGTGTTGCCGGAAGATGATCGATGCATCACCGTGTCGGATCCGTTGGAGGTGGTTCTCGACCGCGTCATGCGGGGCGAACTCGACGACCGGGACGTGCGCTACACCATTAACCGGCTAGCCTCGCTCTCCGCGGCAGATGGCGCTTCCCTTAAACCCGGTAATTTGCTGCTCCGATCGCTCGCCGCGTTCAAAGCGCGGCAAGAGAAGGATGAGCCAGACTACCGGCGGAAGGTGAGCGCTCTGTGGATCGAGGCGTTACGTGTCGTGGATGGTAGTCCGAACGAGGCGGTCGTCCTACTCGCCTCGCAAAGTGGGCTGGGGCTTGCTCTCCTTGAGCGGCTTCGCAACCGCCTCCTCGGGAGAGCAGAGCCCCTCCCGACCTCCGTTTCAGCTTGGTTCGAGTGGATGCTCGACTGGTTGAAGGAAGACGCTGGCGCGCGCGCTGACCTGTTGGTCGATAGCTCCCGCTCTATCAACGCGGCGCTTGGCCGATCGGCCAAAACGCCGACCGATGCATCGAGCATCGAAGGACTTCGATCCGCTGGCTTGGCGTGGCTCGAAGGCAAGCCGTTGAATATAATCGAGACGCGGTTAGGAGGCGACCTCAGCAGTACGGTCCCAGCGCAGATTCTGCTGCCTCGCGCCCGCGAATTTACCGGAATGGTGATCCCTCGAGCACTGTCATTTATCATCGGCGTGATCGCGCGCTTGGTGGAAGAACTCGATTTGACGAGCAAACAGGCAAACATATCACCGCAGCTGATTCAAAGCCTTGCCGCCTGTACGAGGCGCGGTTTTGACAGGCCAGCGAAGCTCGAGTTAGCCAATGCTAATCGTGACTTGGCGAGCAGGGTCGAAGTGCATCGAGCTTTTTTCGCTATGTGGACGCTCATTGCCGACGACGATGGCGAAGCTTCGGTCTAACGACCCAACAACGGTCACTCGCAGGCACTCCATCACTGCCTAGATGCAAACCTTCATTCATCTAGGCTTCAATGGATCGCAAATCGGCTCCGACGGCCGCGATTACATATTTGTCTCATGCCCGGTGGCGCCCGACAGCTCGGCTTTCTGCTTAAGGTCGTCGAGCACCCGATAGAGATTGATCCGGATAGCGAGCCGAGCCAGCGGCTCCCAGTAGAGCACCGGTTCGATCCGCATCACGTGTCGGGCATCGACGACAAGCCGGGTGCCGCCGCCCGCGAGCGGGGTGAGCGTGAAGCGCGTCGTGCCAGTGTCAAAGTAGCCTTGGACGTGCGGCGAATGGACGCGGCGATAGGGGCTCATCTCTTCCATGGCGGGCGGCTGCGTCAGCACGTCGAAGGCGAGCCGGCGAGCCGGTACCCATTCCGTTACTCGCTCGCGCGCTATGCCGGTCGAGAACGTGCCCAGCCTAACCGCGCCAACGCCCTGACCCAGTAACTGGGCACGCACAGGATAGGCGAGGCCTGCCGCACCGACCAGGCCAGAGTCACCGGCGATTGGCCCCCCGGCGACAAGCGCCGCCCATACCGCGTCTGGAGTAGCCGTCACGTCTATCGTCGCATGACTGGCGATCGGCAGCATCGGCGGCACGGCGGCCTCCAGCGCGAACAAGGCGGGCAGCAGCGCTACGCTCGCGAGCGGCGTGCCGCCACCATGGGTGGCCTTCGCGACCGCCCGCCCGGCGGCGCCCCCAGCCAAGGCCGCAACTGCACCAAGGGGTGCAGCCAACAGGATGCAGACAAGACCCTCCAGCGCAAGCGCCACCAGCGCGACCGTGCCGAGCGCCGCGGCGACCAGCACCAGTCGCGCAGTGTCGCCCCAACTCAACACTAGGCGGCGGTTAATCAGATAGCCGGTGGTCACGCCGACAAAGAAGGGCGTGAACACGAACAAGCCCCATCCATAGCTGCCCAGTGTCAGTGCCGACACCAGCACGGCCGCAACGATCAGCGCGACACCCGCAAGCACGCCCTGGATGACGCCGGCGACGTTCGCGCTTGGCGGGAGTTCCAGAGCAGCCTGTGCCCGTCCGGCGAAGCGCGGCAGCAGCCCCAGCATCGCCGCAGCCGCTATTTGCACGCCTGGGATCACAGCCGCCGCTGCCAATACGTAGCCGCCTCCCGACCAGTTGGCGCGCCGGAACGACAGCAGCGCTAGCGCGGCCGTTGACGCGAGTGAGACGGCAAAGGCGAGCGCGGCAAGTCCTGCGGACAGGTCCGGGTTTGTCGCCAATCGCCTAAGCGGCAGTAGCCAGAAGCCGGCGTCCGGGACGAGGGACTCTCCCGATACCGTTAGCAACAGGAACACAGTGAGGTGCGGCACTAACAGCAGCACCGGGGCAAGCATCGCGTACACCCCCGGGCGCGTCGTATCGGTGAAGGAAAGCAGGCGAGACATTGGTTCAGGCCCTTCCCGCTGCTGCAGCGATGGCCAGCACGGCCTGGTGCCGATGCTCGGGTGCCGCGCGAGTGAGCGCGCCCGCGCGCGCCAGATGCTCTGGCAGCGCGATGTTCCAGGCGAGCCCCGCCCGCTCCAGAAGCAGCAGGAAGGCGTGACCCAGATCGCTCTGGCCGGGGTAAAGCCCGATGCGCGCCGATCCCGGAAACGCGTGGTGGTTGTTGTGCCAGGCCTCACCCATGGTCGGGATCGCAGCCCAAGGCACGTTATGCGCTTGCACGCCTGCATTGGTCACTAGCCAACTCTGCGGCCCCGTCCGGTGGGCGAGGTGCCCCACGAACCAGTGTCCGATCACCGACAGCGAGACGCGCACGCATATACCCCATACCACCCAGCCCCAGTCGCCTGCCGCAAACAGCAGCGCCGCCAGCGGCAGTTGCTGCGCCATCCAAGTTGCCTCCAGGAAGCGATAGAAGGGATCGCGCCCCGCCCTGCCCAAGTCGAAGGCGGGCGGATGCGCCAACTCCAGCTGGCAGTGCATCTGCCACCATGCGTCGATGAGCGGCGGGCGGCGGTGCGCCAGATAGTCGTGACAATCGCTGTGCCGCTGTGCCCAGTCCCGCAGGTCATGGGTGCGGATCATCCATAGCGGCCCGCTCATGCCCACCAGCGTGCCCGCCCAGACCAGCAGGCGCTCCAGCCACAAGGGGCAGTCAAAGCTGCGGTGGATCAACCGACGGTGGAAGCCGACGCTATGACCCAGCAGCAGAGTGGCGCCGGTCAGCAGCAGGCACACTGCCAGCGCACTCCAGCTGAACAGCCTGGCCGCCACGAACAGCGACGCTGCCAGCATGCTGCCGTTCCAGAGTGAGTGCACCGGATCCCAACGGACGACGCCCTTCAACGAACTGCTGCCTGGCAGCTCCACCAGCGAATTTACCTGGCAGCGATCAGGGTCGAGGGTCATGCCAATCTCCAAGCGATTAACTCACAGCTTAAATGTTCTATACCGTGGTTGCTCTTGTCAAGCGGTTAGCTCATCCCTTAATTGCCACGCATGCAGAAAGTGTTCGAAGCGCTGGCGTCTACCCCACGCCGAAAGATCCTGGCTTACCTTGCGCATGCTGAATTAAACGCGGGCGAGATCGCATCGCGGTTCGAGATGTCCAAGCCTGCCGTGTCGCAGCACCTGTCCGTGCTTGAGAACGCCGGACTGGTGTCGAGCGAAAAGCGCGGGCAGTTCGTCTATTACCGCTTGGTGGCGGCTAATCTTGCCAATACGCTCAACGCCTATGTGCAGGAGGTCTGCCCCGTGTCGCGGCCTCTCAAGGCAGAGAGCGCCGACCTAGCGCGTCAGCAGGTGGCTTCTGACGGCGCTTAGGCTGTAGGTCTGGTAGGACTCACTTCTCGCCGTTTAGAATGCCCTCCTCGCTCCTCAACTTCTGCCATTGGTTCAGGTGGCTCTGGCTCTCTTCCGGGAGACCAGCTTGACCCGTGCGGAGCGACGTTAGGTGGGACCAACCCGTCGGTCCGGACGGGCCAATCTAACGTCCGACTTCGCTGAAACCGGACCCTCTGCACTCAGATCCCCAGCGCCGACTACGCGGGAATAAGACCGATATGTCGGTAGTCGTCCATGAGTGCGTCAAACACCTCGATGTCCGCGCGACTCCGTGCCAAAAGCTGCGCGCCCGAGACGGCTGCGAAGATGCTTCGTGCGCGCGTTTCGCTTTCCTCCAACGTCGCGCCGGTCGCCGCCGAAACCGCCCTGGTAAGCCACTTCACGTTGATTTCGGCAAAGGCCTGTACCTCGCTCCTCACAGCTTCGGGTAGATCGTCATGCTCGGCGGACATGAAGCTGGCCAGGCACATACGGTTGTCGTTTTCGAGCGATTGGCGGAAGGTCTGAGGATAATGCAGCAGCCACTCTTTGGGATCGGGGTATCGATCCCATAAGGCACCAAGCGTGACATCCGAGCTTTCCCAGTAGCGCCGAGCCACTGCGGCACCGAGATCCGCTTTCGTGCGGAAGTGATAATGAATGCTGGCGCCTTTGATGCCCACTTCGCTGGCGAGCTCGCGGAAGTTCAAGCCGCTGTAACCGTGCGACTGCACAGCGCGCCGCCCTGCTTCAAGGATCGCTTCTCTTATATCGGTCACCGTCGAGCCTCTTTCCGAGCTTGCCTGTCATGTGACAGATAGACATTGACGCGGGAAAAAGAAAGGCTCATTTAGCTGCCTATCAAGTGACAGGTAGGATATGAACATGACCGACGATCTACACTATGCCGATGCCACCAAGCTGGCCGAGTTGATCCGCACGAAAGAGGTATCTCCGGTCGAGGTCGTGAAGGCGCATCTCGATCGGATCGAGGCCGTAGACGGCCAAGTGAATGCTATCGTGACTGTGGCCGAGGGCGCTTTGGAGGATGCCAGGAGGGCGGAGGCTGCAGTGCTTGCTGGGCTGCCTTTAGGCCCGCTTCACGGCGTTCCGTTCACCGCCAAGGACTCGATTGACACCGCACAGGTCCTGACGCAGCGCGGCTCGCCGATCTTCAAGGGCCGCACGCCTAATGCCGATGCGACCAGCGTCGCCCGGCTCAAGGCGGCGGGCGGCATCCTGCTTGCCAAGACCAATCTTCCCGAATTCTCCTACTGGATCGAAAGCGACAATCTTCTTTCGGGCCGGTCCAACAATCCCTGGGACCTCAGCCGGACTCCGGGTGGTTCCAGCGGCGGCGAGTCTGCCGCGATCGCGGCTGGGATGTCCCCGCTCGGCCTCGGGACCGACCTTGCCATTTCCGTTCGCGGACCTGCGGCGCAGACCGGCATCACCTCGATGAAGGCTACCCACGGCCGAGTGCCGATGACCGGCATCTGGCCCCGAGCGCCCCGTCGCTTCTGGCATGTGGGCCCCATGGCCCGGTCGGTGCGTGACGTGGCGCTCGCCTTCTCGCTGCTGGCTGGACCCGATGGGCAGGATGCTTTCGCCACCAGCACCGTCCCGTTCGACAACGGCATCGGCCAGCAGCCGTTCCGTCAGTTGCGCGTCGGCTGGATGGTCGGCCCCGGCTTCGGCCCGGTCGATCCAGAAGTGGCGGCCACGGTCAAAGCAGCCGCAGACGCGCTCAGAAACATAGGCGTGTTCGTGGAGCCAGTCGGCATTCCTGCGCTGGAACGCGACTTCGCGCTCGACGTGTTCAACCGCCTCCACGTCATGGAGATGCAACCCGCTTTCCGCGACGCGGTAGCAGGGCACGAAGACCAGATGTACAAGATGTCCAAGACCATGCTGTCTCTGCCCGAGACATCGCTCAAGGACTTCATCGAAGCCGAGCAGGCCGCTGAGCGGTTGCGCGACGGCTACGCCGATTACTTCTCGCGCTATGACGCGCTGATCACCCATGTGTTGCCAATTCCCGCGCACAAGCATGGCGTGGAGGAATTAACGATCAACGGGCAGACGGTTGATGCGACCTATCTGCAGGGAGCCACGGTGCCGCTCAACGTGACAGGGTTGCCCGGCGTGGCGATGCGGTTCGGAACCAGCAGCGAAGGGCTGCCGATCAACGTGCAGATCGTCGGCAAATGGCAGGCTGAGTCCACCATCCTGCACGTGGCTTCGCTTCTTGAGAGCGTGAGTGCGGTTCGCGGCCTCGTTCCCAACCTCTGAGAGACAGGCAGCCTGCGCGTTGAAGCCTACGGCGCGGGCTGCCCCTCTGGACCTAGCAAGGAGCTGATAATGATTGATGTCGTTCGTCTTGAAGAAACGGGAGGCCCGGAGGTGCTGAAGCTCGATCGGGTGGCGCCGCAGCAGCCCGGTCCGGGAGAGGTGTGGCTCGAACAGCAGGCGATCGGGGTGAATTACCTCGACGTCACCCAGCGTAACGGCGCTGTGCCGATTCCGCTGCCAAACGGGCTTGGTCTCGAAGGCGCGGGCTATGTTCGCGCAGTCGGCGCGGGAGTGGCATGCGTCGCGATCGGAGATCGCGTCGCATATGCGCTCGGGCCCCTGGGGAGTTACGCGAGCGAGCGTTCATACCCCGCTGAGCGTCTTATCCGCATTCCCGACGGGATCAGCTTCACCGACGCAGCGGCGACGCTGTTCAAGGGACTGACGGCACAATATCTGATCAAGAGCACCTACCCTGTCGCACCCGGCACCGTCGTATTGCTTTACGGTGCCGCAGGAGCAGTCGGGCAGATCATGGCGGCATGGGCCATGCACCTGGGCGCGACGGTCATCGGTGTTGTTTCCCGCCGCTCAAGTGTCACTCGCGCACAGGCGGCGGGCTGCGCACATGTGCTCGTCTGGGGCGAGTGCGACATTCCCGCCGAGGTGCGCCGGCTTACTCGGGGAGAAATGGCGCACGTGGTCTATGATGGCGTCGGCAAAGCGACCTTCGACGCCTCGATCGACATCGTGCGCTCGCGCGGCGTGATGGTGTCGTTCGGAGCATCGTCGGGCTCGCCCAATCCAGTTGCGCTCAGCACCCTTAACAAGAAGTCGTTGTTCCTGACCCGACCGGGGCTGGCGGCGCATATCGCCGATCTGCAGGAATATCGGGAGCGGGCACGAGACGTATTCGACGCGGTGTCGAGCAGTGTCTTTGCGCCAAATATCTGGCGCGAAGCGCCTCTAGCGGGCGTCGTTGAGGTCCACCGCCTACTCGATGCGGGCGCGAACGAAGGGGCGATCGTCCTCACACCTTGAGCTGTCCGCTAATCGGCCCACACAGACGGCGGCTTAACGATCGTCTCTGGGGCGCATTGCCGACCGATCACTTTGCGCAGGTTGACGGCAACTTTCAGCGTGAGCCGACATGCCGAGTGCTGGACCGGAACGGCGAAATCTGGTCGTGAGCTGACATTTGCACTCGCGTGAACGAACGTCGGCTTACTACCGCTTGGCACTCGAAAGCGGACGGGCCGCTTTCCACCAACTAAGCATTTGCACGAATGGCGGCGGGGGTGCTCTCGGGGGTACGAAAACCAACACACGCTATATAATCTCTCGTAAATTGGTTCATTCGGGATGATCGCGGCGGAGGGTGTATCAGCCGCGGTTGTGTGCTGATGGCAGCAGTCGCCCCATAGTCGGTCATCGCCAGTGACAGAGCGGACCACCGAAGCAGACATTGACCGCTGCTGATCAGGCGGTAAGCTGCCCTTTTAGGAAGCCGATATGTGCAGAGTATTACTCGCATCCGCCTCAATCATGTCAGCCCTATTGCTTTCCATCAACGGCGTATCAGCGCAACCGGCCCCTCCGCCACCTCCCGGTTTTCCTGACTACGTCCACTTACTTGATGACGCATACAACAAGCATGATATCATCGCTTATGGCAAGCTGTTCCGAGAAGACGTGAAAGTCTTTGTTGATGGGACACTTGTCGCCTCTGGGCGCCCTTTCTATCTCGATCGGATCAAGACCGAGTTCAATCGCAACCTGTACGTCTCCACCTTGTCGTGGGCACAAGGATCGCAGATTTTGGCAATGCAATCGGTACGCGGCTGTATTCCCAAACAGCCGGACCCGAATACCATCTATCATGGCTGCGGTTGGGCGGTTGCTGTTCGTTACGACTTGGCGGACGATCACAAGATCGCAGCGGTGCACATCTTAGAAGCCGAACGAGCTTGGAATATGCACTCTACGCCGAACTGAAACAGCGTTGTCTATTGCTCCTCTGGCGAGGTCAGGCGTCGAATAGCTGCCCTTCGGCTTACCACCAATGGCAGACGCTTCGCGCTGATTGCGGGGGATGGACTATCCGCCGCGGTGAGTGCCGATGGCAGCAATCGCCCAGTTGCGGACATGCGGACAATGGTTGAGACTGCAACTATGGCTCACGAACAAAAACCTCCAAGATCAAGTTGGCTACGACGAGCCGGTTTGCTTTGTGTGCTCGCTGGAATGCTTGCCGCCGCACTTTTCGGGCGAACACCATTAGCGATCATCAGCATCGTTGGTTGGGCTATCGTGTTGATCGAGCCGGCCATTACAAGGCGCAGGATAGTCCGCTAACCACCGAGGCTGTGTGAAAACGTGCTGATGTGGTAGTATCCTGACGCGGGTGGAGGCGTTGGCATGGGCCGTTTCATCGAGGGTTGTGACCGCCGGCAGAGGCTGCTGCTGCCGGACTGCGTGGACGACTATGTCGCCGAGGACAGCCCGGTGCGGGTGGTCGATGTCTTCGTTGATGAGCTGGACCTGGCGGCACTCGGCTTCGAAGGTGCAGCTGCGACGGGGCGGCCGGGCTACCATCCGGCAACGATGCTCAAGGTCTACATCTATGGCTACCTTAACCAGGTGCAGTCGAGCCGTCGGTTGGAGCGCGAGGCGGGTCGCAACGTCGAGTGCATGTGGCTGACGAGCAAGCTGGCGCCGGACTTCAAGACCATCGCCGACTTCCGCCGTGATCATGGTTCCGCCATCCAGGCGGCGTGCCGCCGCTTCGTGCTCGTCTGCCGCAACCTTGGTCTGATCGCCGGCGGCACCGTGGCGGTGGACGGCAGCCGCTTGCGGGCGGTGAACGCGCGTGACCGCAACTTCACACCCGTGACGATCCGCCGCCGGATGGAACAGGTGGACGCCAGCATCGTGCGCTATCTGGGCATGCTCGACACCGCGGACCGGCAGGAAGGTGAGGCAGCCGAGCTGCGTACGGCGCGGCTGACGACGAGGCTTGATGAACTGCGGCGCCAGATGCGCGAACTGGAAGTCATGGAACAGGCGGTGGCAGCATCGCCCGACCGGCAGATCTCGCTCACCGACCCCGACGCCCGCGCGATGGCATCGGCTGGCACGGGCACCGGCCAGGTCGGCTACAACCTGCAGGCGGCGGTCGATACCGGCAGCCACATCATCGTTGCCCACGAGGTTATCAACCTGAGCCACGACCGTACGTCGCTGGTGAACATGGGCCGCCAGGCACGCGAGGCAACGGGCAGCGATGGGCTCACCGTGCTGGCCGACCGCGGCTACTTCTCCGGTCCGGAGGTGCTGGCATGCGAGGCGGCCGGCATCGTGCCGATCCTGCCCAAGCCGCTCACCTCAGGCGCAAAGGCCGGTGGGCGCTGGGGCAAGCAAGACTTCGTCTACGAGCCGGCAAGCGACACGTACCGCTGCCCCGCCGGCGAGACGATGACCCGACGCTTCTCCAGTCTCGAGCACGGCATGACGCTGCATGGCTATGCCACGCCCGCCTGCCGATATCGATGCACCGTCAAGGCGAACTGTACCACCAGCATCGAACGCCGCATCAAACGCTGGGAGCATGAGGAGGTGATCGAGGCCATGCAGGCCCGCCTCGACCGGATGCCCGGTGCCATGCGGGTCCGACGACGCACGGTCGAGCACGTCTTTGGCACTATCAAGGACTGGATGGGTCGAAGCCACTTCAAGACGCGAAGCCTCAAGAACGTCGCGACCGAAGCCAGCCTCCACATCCTGGCCTACAACATCAAGCGCGCCATCGCCCTCCTCGGCACGACAAGCCTCATCCAAGCGATGCAAGCCTGAGCCATCGCGCTCACGCGCGACGGTACGGCACTATAGCCTAGGACGTATTCACACAGCCTCCACCATTTTGAGCCATTCCAACGCTGATCGTGCCAAATGACCGAAACCGCCCAGAATCAGATGAAATGCAGCAGGATGCCTAAAGCCGCGATAGCTTCGTCACCCCTACTTAACCGTAAAATCAAAGATGCGGGCGGTCATGGCGCCTCCGGCTCCACCACCTGCAAGTGAGTAGATAAAGCCGTACTCTCCGGCTGCAAGAGGACGCTCGGGTTGAACAATGAACACGCCCGGGCGAACGGCTGTGTGGGTGAAGGCGATGCGATCCTTATCCATCACGCCTGTCTTGGCCCCTCCTATGTTCATGCTACCCACACGAGCTTCCCTGCGTCCGTCCTTTGCGACCAACGTGATCAGGGTGAGTTCCGCTGGCGAGTTCACCACCGAGTTGAGCCCGCTCGCCCAAGCGGAGCTCGCGTCTCCGTTCGCTTCACCGGAGAAGAAATAGAACTTCGGCATGCTCCCCACCGGCACGCGCGATGTCTCATTCTGGATTGCCGCTTTCACGCTCATGGAGGCAATACCGCCGGTCAAAGCATACCCGAAAATCCCGCCGGTCTTTGCCTGGTTGGTGACGGTCGGTTCCATGCGCTGCATTCGGCGGCTACCAGTATCCTGCAGAGCATAAAACCCCGTCGGATGGGGAACCATTGGATCCGGCGAGTCCACCGACGACGCGATCTTCGCCACGTACCTGTTGCTGATCATCGCTGCTATGACGGGAGATGAGACACCGCCACTCTTCAGCGCAATCATGTCGTTGGTCGATAGCTCAAAATCAACTTTGTCGGCCGCGATCTTCGCGATGACCGCGTCATCGCCAAGCCCGAGCTTTGTCAAGTTCATTGCAGCGTCACGGCTAAGCGGATCAGCCAACGCGACGTTGGACATCAACGCCATAGCGGCTGCAATCGCAGACCAATGTAACCAGACTCGCATATTTCCCCCCACGTGCCAAATATCTCAAGCTGACAGCTCTGCCCAGCTGTTCACTATAGACCGACTAACGGAAGAGAAAAGCCGACGTCAAGCGAGAGCGGCGATGACTGCAAGGTTACGCCTCAATCCGGGAAATTGATCTTTGTGGACTAACCGTCTGGATCCAATCGCACGACACGTTCTTTAAGCGTTAGCTACCGGCAGACCTTCGCACCACCATAAGCCCGCCAACGCACGACCAGCCCCGTACGCAGCATGGCGCAGGACAGTTCACCCACTCCTGGCAGCATACAACTGGCGGCCGTGCGACTACCTTTGGCATTGCCATACGAAACGCATGTCATGGCAGGGGCTCGCACCTTGATATGGCCGGATGACAGAGTGCCGCGCGCCCCGCCGAACAATCGCACAAGCGCGTCGCGGGCTGCAACTCCGCTGGCGGTTGCGCACGGGTGTCCAGGCTTGCATCCGCCATTGACGATGTGGCTACCAGGCCGCCGACGAACTTCCTTCGCCGCTATCCCCCTGAGCCTAAGGCGCGGGCCCTCTGCACACCAGACTGGACCGTCCCCGTCCCAAACCGCGACAGGGGTGCAGCGAAACGACGTACCAGCAGCGATGACGATTGCGAGAGATGCGAACAGTGACATGGCCGGGCGTTAGCGATCAGGCACAGGTAAGGGAACGCTACTCACACCCAATACCATCACCGTCGCGATCAAGGCGCGAGGCGTACCCAGGACTTCCTGCCCGAATGGGAGCAGCTCCGGCTGCTCGAACGGCCGCGCAATTTCGATAGTAGACCGACGCACCCTCATCCTGGATCTCACCCGCAGGACTAGCCGGCTCCGGGATTGTTGAGGCTTCTTCAAAGCGCGGCTGCTCGTCTGCCAATGCCAAGGCAGATTGTCGCTCAGTGGTGCCTTGCACAACTGGCTTGTCAGATGCCAACCCCGGCGGCGGTGCACTTACAGCAGTCGAGTCGGTAAGCTCGGCCAGCGGCATTGGTGACGCCACCTCCGGCTGCGACGGGACTGAGCCGCGTCCGAGCACAAAACCGGTCAGTCCAACTGCCACCAGCCAGCCCCTCCCGTACCTAGCCACGCCGCCGCTGCTAATTTGCTTTACCAAGTTGTCTCCCCTCACGCCCCGGGCGCTCGTATGACCTACCTTGAGCTATGCTGCACACCATATGCCTGTCCTGCGGCAATTCCTCTTGCAAGACGAAGCGTCGAAGCGGAGCAAGTGACACCGAGGACCGTGACGGACTCAGCTCGGGACGACTAAACTGTCTCCTTCGGACAGTATCCAACATGCCGTTCCATGACCTGGATCACGAGTGACCTGCGTACGTTCGTCTGATTTCGAAGGTCACAAGCGCAAGGTTGGCCGAACTACCGAGCGCGAGCGAGCAACCCGATGCACCAGCTCTGCCCTGGCATGCAGATGACACCGAACAAAGCACTTTCCTACTTGGAACATATAATGAACATTCAGGGCCTACAAACTTGGGAGATCGGTATGGCCGCAATGATCCCCAGCCTGCTCGTGAGCATGGCTGCAGTGATAACATCGTGCTCAGCATTAATCTGGTTGTTGAGGCGAAAGCCTTAAAGCACTGATAAAATTACCGTCGGGCGACAGCCATTTATTGCATTGTTGCTGACTATTTTGTGAGATGCCTTACTTCTTAATACAGCCAATGAAGTGGCCCCTCGATGACCTGACAGGGCTTTGCTCTTGGATAGGCGTGAGGCGTATGACTGATAATACAACCAGGCATTACAACGATGGCGAGACACTCTTCGGTGTCAGCGCCGGAGGCGATGGATGCCAAAGGGAAAGGTACAGATCCTCAAAAAATCGATATAAAGAATGAGCATGTCGCTCATTGCCCGGCGCCATGGCATGAGTGGCAACCATGTCTTCAGCTGGCGCCGGTTAACGAGCCGAGGGACGTTAATTACCGCGACGCCCGCGAGGAAGTAGTACCGGCATCCAATTATCACGCACCCGACGCCCAGGGCCGCGAACTATAGCGGTGGCTCGGCAAGAAGTCCTTATGCGCCTTGATGTTAGTGCCCCGACTTCAAGATCCAACAATCTCCACTTTGATTGATGCGCATTGAGAAAAGCGCCGTCGCGCGACCGGCGCGATCAGGCTGGCTTTGCGCCAGGTGTACCGCACTTCACGAACTTGCCCTTCGTATCCTTGCAGCGCTTGGGTGCTGGTTTGATCGTAGCTGTCGAGCACTTGATGAACTTGCCTTTTCCGTCGCGGCACGGTGCGGCGAGAGCCGGAGTGGCGATAAGGCTGGCGGCAGCGAAGGCGTAAATGAAGCAGCGCATGGTCATCTCCCGAGTCGTGTGATGGAAGATTGATCTGGCTTGCCGATGGAGGCAATAGGTGCTGACGAAGACGCAAGACGAAGACGCAATCAGTGGTGCTCCCGTCCTCATGCCAAGACGCTACTGGCACGTTCTGCTCGCCGCACTCGCGACCTTACTTGTGACATATAGCTGTCCGAGTATCGTTAATCAGTTACCTCCGCACGATCAGTCAACCAGCGGCAAATCGGTGCTGCCTTGAGGTCTGACAATCCGCTAGCGCGTCGGGTGCCGCATTTCCCTGAGCGCTGGTGGACAATCATTACGAAGAATTTTCGGCTTTTACTTTACAGTGGCGGTGCCATTGTATTGTTTCCGAGTAAAGATGTGATCCGGCAATGGATGAGCGCTGACCTGCTCCCTATTTTAAGGCTGCTGATAACTTAACTTCGGTGTCTTTATGCCCTAGCAGGGGCGGTCGGTAAACTCCGACGGGTGCCATGCCGCCGCGGCTGCCTTGCGAACGCACGGTGTTATAGTCTGTTCGCCACGCCTCAATGATCCATCTCACCGCAATAGTCGTCGATGGACTTCGTATTCGATGCGCTATTGCATGGTCATTAGCTTCGAGCGGGGACTGTCGTCGATACCTTCATCCGCGAAGCGCTAGCAATCAGCGTTGATCAGGGCATCAAGGGCAAGCGGGTGGTCGCAGCAATGTCGCGCATCACGCTGTCATGTGGGGCCAGGACCATCCGGGTGGACGATAAGCCAGAGTTCACCTCAAAGGCGCTTGATCGCTGCGCCTGTAAGATACGGTGTCGCGCTCGGTTTCGGTCGGCCGGGCAAGCCGACGGACAATGCGTCGCTGGAACCCAATAATGGCCGCCTGTGGACGAGTACCTGCGTGTCCACTCATCGAGGCGGGCAGGAAGCGGAACTGCCGTCACCGAGCATCGGACGGCCGGCATGTCCGCCATCGGCGCCGCTTGAAAGCTGGCGGCAAGCGCCAACAACGAAAACAGGACAGTCGCCCGCAGGGCCTTCTCCGATCTCGCTCTATCTGTATATGAGCGAACATAGAATCGATGGAGCGTGCCGTGGCAACCGCTCAATCGACAGGGGAGGTTTCGATGCGTCATCTGTTTTGCGCTGCGAGTTTCGTCGCGCTCGCCATTCCTGCCCTCGCGCAGGCGCAACCCGCGGACGAGGGTGATGCCGCCGCCGTCAGCGCAAGCGGGCAGACAGAGCGCACCGGCATAGCCGACATCATCGTGACGGCCCGTCGGCGCGCCGAGGATGCACAGCGCATTCCCGGATCCCTGTCCGTGGTGAGCGCCGATCTCCTCGATCGGTCGTACACCGTGAACACGCAGCAGCTTTCGCAGCTGGTGCCGTCGCTCAATTACAGCTCGGCCAATCCGCGCAACACGGCCTTTACCATCCGCGGTCTGGGCAGCAGCGTCGTCGCCGTCAGCCAGGCCAATGACGGGCTGGAGCCGGGTGTCGGCTTCTATGTCGATCAGGTCTATCATGCCCGTCCTGCCACGGCTGCGTTCGACTTCAGCGATATCCAGCAGATCGAGGTGCTTCGTGGGCCGCAGGGCACGCTATTCGGCAAGAACAGCACGGCCGGCGCGATCAACATTACGACCCGGTCACCCAGCTTCACCACCGGGGGCGAGGCGGAGTTGTCCTATGGCAGCTTCGACTTCGTTCAGGTCAAGGCCGCGGTGACGGGGCCGATCACCGACAGTCTCGCCTTCCGTGTCGCCGCCGTCTCCACCCGCCGCGACGGCGTGATCGACAATGTCCGCAGGGGACTGAAGCAGAACGCGATCGGCAACCAGGCGGTGCGCGGCCAGTTGCTCTACAAGCCGACCGCGCTGTTCCAGCTGCGGCTGACCGCCGATTTCACCAATTTCCAGAGCGACTGCTGCACCCAGGTCTATTACCGGGTCGCCACGCGCGACGTGCCTCGCACCGCCACGCGACAGTTCGCCGGACCGACCGGCCTTGCGGCCCAGTTCAACTACGTGCCCCCCAGCACCAATCCCTATGACCGCGTGACCGACATCGATGCGCCGCTCGGCGTCGATACCAACGAAGGCGGCGTCTCGGCGATCGCCGACTGGAAGCTCGGCGGGGCGACGCTGACCTCGGTCAGCGCCTGGCGCTTCTGGAACTGGGATGCCGCCAACGACCGTGACTACACCGGCATCCCGATCCAGATCGAACAGCATATCCCGTCACGACAGGATCAATACAGCCAGGAACTGCGGCTCGCCTCCAACGACGACCACGCGATCAACTATGTCGCAGGGCTGTATTTCTTTCGCCAGCGGGTGATCGGGCGGCCGATCTCGATCTACGGTCCGGCCGCCGCACGTTATCTGATCGGCACCACGACCGGAGCCAATGCAACACCGGTTCCCGCGAACCTGCTCGACGGCTATGGCACCGATGGCCGCACCGATTTTCAGTCGAACAGCTATGCGGCGTTCGGCGAGGTCAACTGGCGACCGATCGATCGGCTGACGCTGACCGGCGGCCTGCGCTATACCTATGAATACAAGACCGGCACTTACGATACGTTCGTGTTCGGCGGACCGGCGACCACCAGCACCGCACTGATCAACGCGAGACTGTCGATCCTGCGTGGCCAGACCTATTCGGCAAAGGTCAACAACGGCGCCCTGACCGGGCGCGCCAACATCGCCTGGCAGGCGACGGACAATGTCCTGGGCTATGTGAGCTATGCGCGGGGTGACAAGTCCGGCGGCATCAACATGTCCGGCCTGCCGCTCAACGATCAGAACCTGCCGGCGGTCGGCACCGCGGTGGTACGACCGGAAAAGAACACGGCCTATGAGGTTGGATTGAAGACCCGGCTGTTTGACAACCGCCTGACCTTCAACATCGACGCCTATTACACCCGCGTCACCGACTTCCAGACCAATGTCAGCGACACCCGCGCCGCGGCGGCGCTGCGCACCTACCTTGCGAACATCCCGAAAGTGACGGTGAAAGGCGTGGAAGCCGACGCGGTCGCCGCCATCACGCGCGACCTGTCGCTGCGCGCGTCGGTCGCCTACGCAGACGGCAAATATAACCGTTATCCGGCCGGCCCGTGCCCGATCGAGCGCATCGGCAACACCGCCGCATCGTGTGACCTCAGCGGCGTCGGTCTGCCCGGTCTGCCGAAATGGTCCTCGACAGTGGGCGCGGACTATCTCCGTCCGGTCGGAGCACTGCGCGGGAGTGTGTTCCTCCATGCCGACTCGAATTACCGGAGCAGGCAGTTCGGAGATCCGACCGGCTCGCGCTTCACGACGATCGGCAGCTATACCGTGGTCAACGGCAGCGTCGGCTACCACAGCGACAAGGGTTGGGAACTGGCGGTGTTCGCCCGCAATCTCTTCGACGAGGACTATATCCAGAACGTCACGATCCAGGCGGGTAATTCCGGCCTGATCCTCGCCACGCCGAGCGATCCGCGCACCATCGAGGTGACCGTGCGCGTGCGGCAATAGTCGCGGAAGGTCCGTACCAATCCATTCTGAGTCTGCTTTCAGACACGGATCGCTGGTCGTGCGCTGTCGCGTCGCCGGGCACGATCTAAGCGACGCACAATTCCGGCGGTTATGCTATCCACCTGCTGTCACGCTGACGAACCCAGCATGTGCACCCTCTACCGGATGAGCAAAGCCGTGGCGGAGGCTGCGGGAACTGTCGAAACAGCGATCCCGGCAGAGTACGCCACCCGCAAAGTGCGGATGACGTATCCCTTCCGTAAGCTAAGCCTTGTCAGGCCGCGGAGGCAACCTGCAACGAACGACGACGCAGCGCGCCTCCTACCAGGCCGAAGCCGACGATCATCATCGCCCATGTCGCCGGCTCTGGCACCGCAGACACATTGTAGCTGACATTGTCGATACCCCAGGCGTCATCGCCGGGGCGGAACACCGTTACAGAACTGAATGCGGTGTTGCTGGTGAAGCCAAAATAGCCCGAGCCACCATCGACGTTGACCGGTGCCTGAAATGTAACGCCGTCGATCGTCACATCGAGTGACGCTCCAAACTGACTCTGCGTTCCGCTAATGTAGAATCCAAAGGCATTAGTCGGAGCGGTAAAATTAAAGGTCGCACTGCCGAGCGGGAAACCCAACCACTTGCCCGCGCCACCGGCGCTCTGGTCGAAGCCATAGAGCACCGGGGGCGCAATCGAAGTATCGGAAATACCGGTGAAACCGTTGCCGATACCCGGGTTGGTCGTGGTGATCTTCAGCCCGGTGAAATTGTAGACGTTCAGATCGCCGGTCGGCGAACTGTCGAAGTTGATCGTCGTCACTGGCGCATAGGCAATAGCGCTGGCGAGGAATGCAGTTGCCGCTGCATCGGATTGTGGTGCCGGCAGTCCAGGCCCTACCCCATCATCCGAACCGACGAAGGTCGCAGCCGTGGCCGGTGCAGCAAAGGCGATTGAAAAGGCCAACGTCAAGATACTGGTGCGCTTCATGATGAACATCCCCTGTAATTGTAATATGATATAGGACCCAAGTGGTGGCCTGCGACATTGCATGCCGCACGGAAACCTTTGATCCAAATCGCAAGATTAAAAGGATGTATCAATTTAATACATTTCGAGACGTCCTTGCTGGCTCGGCGATAAGAACGCTAAAAATATTGTTTTCCTATCGGCTGGTTGTCAGAGGCAGGTTTGCCGATCAGAATGCCTAGAGCTTTCGTTGGGGCCACTGACATTACGGCGTGACATACCGGCAAGTCTGACCGTTCGCTTCGACATCGATCACGCGTTCTTCTACCCGAACACGCGAATGAGGTAGCCCGTGCCTGCGCTGCTCGGCGACGTGTTCGCTGCTATCAATGTGGATGCAGAACGCCGCCGACTCCATTTGGCGTTGGTCTCAGGACAAGCAGGTCAGCGACCCATCCAAGAAAATGCTGTCGGACAGGCGATGGGCCGCCGCATCCTCAGCCGTCATGCCGTTCGCATCGACACACCTTTCCCACATATGGAACGGACGGCATGCTGACCTTCGAGATCAACACCCACGACAAAATCCGCGGCGATATATTGCATGGCTACACGTAAGCGATCTTGATCTTTCAAGCAAAAACATGATCATTTTGACTGACACGCTCATCGTCAAATGGTTGGAACTGAGATGAACGAACTTAAGGTCATTCAACCCGGAACGCTGATCGGGACGATTGTCGCCAGAAGTCACAAGAGCGTCGGTGTGGCTGCGGCCCGGATGGCGCGGACCACGGCTTGCGAGGAGGCCGCAGCCCGCGAGCTTATTAAGGATTGCCTTGTTGACGCATTTGTTAAATTCCGGGGCGAGCTTGGTCTGAGTGCGATCGAAGCGCGGATGCTGGATCTATACCTCGAAGCCATGCAGGCTGGTGACGGAAGCGCAAACGACAACAGGATCGCAAAGGCCTGAAAAAAACGAATTTCATTGCAGCCTCCACAACATATGTTTGTTCATTGGCGCAATGCTGACGAACGAGATCGTACAGCGCGGGTTTGCAATGGGGGTTTGATGACGAAGTCGGAATTGTTGCAGCTGCTGATCGACCAGAACCCCGACCTGCGCCCTAAGGAAGTAAGGCTTGTCATAGAGACGTTCTTTAACCAGATTCGCGATCATCTTGCCAAAGGTGGACGGGTTGAAATTCGCGGTTTCGGCGTTTTTTCAACCCGATGGGATAGGGCGCGCCAAAAGCACAACCCACGCACTGGTGAAGCTGTGATATTACCGGTTAAGCGCCGCCCACACTTCAGGCCCGGCCTTGACATACAAAACCGTCTTGCCTCGGCGATAAGGCACTGAGGTAATCCTCTGCGCTTGCGCAAGGGCTGCCACGTCATGAGTTTGGTTGCTTAGTTTGCCTCTGCACCTTCTGCCTTGTCGCTATGCGATCTATAAAGACACGTTGCTGCACAAACAGAGCCAGCATGGTGGCAGGGTTAAGATCGGCTGTTGTTGCCCCTTATGGCTTGGCGGAGCCTCGCGGGTTTGCGCAATGTACTCGCGAGGAGAACGATAGCCCAGAACGCGGTGCGGATGCACCTCATTGTAATGGGTGAGCCAGCCTGGCAGCTGCTTGACGACGGTCTGAGCGTCGGGCCTGGGGTTCATGCGGACGTAATCGCGTTTGAGCGTCCGGACAAACGCTTCTGTCATGCCATTCGATTGTGGGCTGCTGACCGAGGTCGTGCGCGGGATCAGCCCGATGTCGCGGGCGAAGGTACGGGTATCGCGCGCGACATAGCAGCTACCGTTGTCACTCAGCCACTCGATTGGCTTGGGCAGGCGGTTCACCGGCGGCGTGAATTGCGCTGCTTAAAGCGCTTAACAAACAACAGGACAAGTTGCCCGTTCACGCCTGTTCGGTCCTGTCCGCCCTTGCCGCTCAGCTACGGACGCTCTCCAGCGAGATCGACCGCCTCGAAGCGCCGATACTCGCACGGCACCGAGCCGACGAGACGAGTGGACGGCTCGCGACAATACCAGGCATCGATTCGATCACTGCGTCCGCGATATCAACGGAAGTGCCGGGATGCCTCGCTAATCCGATCCGGCCGGCAGTTCGCAATATGGCTTAGGCTCTACCTCACGAGCGAACAGCTCCGGCTGCAAGGAGAGGCTGAGCGGGATCATTAAGCGGGTGACGGCTATCTGCGATGGCTGCTCGTGGTCGGTGCAACGGCGGTCATGCGCATGGCGCGCAAGGATGCTGCTCGCCGACCTTGGTTGGCCCAGCTTCTCGAACGCAAGCCGGCGACGATCGCGACGGTCGCGCTCGCCAACAAGACCGCACGCATCGCTTGGGCAGTGCTGTCGCGCAACGAAGTCTGCGCGACGTCAACCACGTGATCGCTATCCGTGCCGCTGAGTAACGCCCAGGGCAGGACGGAGTAGAAGTAGCTTGGTCGTAATGACGAACCGGTCAGACCGGGCACCGGCAATACCTAGAGGTCACAGCGCTTTGAGCGCGATGGCGTGATAAGGGGGCCGATCTGTGGACTTCATTAGGGCCAGCAGCCATACGGTGTTGCGCGAACAGGCCGAACACATGGATGCACCCAACCGGTGCTAATCGCTGCACAAAAGCTTTTGCGCCGCAGAGGTCGTGCACACATGGACTTACAGCGACCGCAGTATCGGATAGCTACGTCTGCAGGGGCCATTCACACCATCACGTCATGCGATGAGAGTGTTCGGCATGTAATCGTACCCCTCGCCAAGCTTTGGCGGGCCCCAACGTCGCCCATCGGCTGCAATCGACAATGGTCTTTATTGTCGCGGAAGCTCGATATCAAGAAGGCTTGCCTGCCTTCTCGCGATTGGCCTTGCGCGATGCTGCAGCCTTGATGCCCCGTGCCTTAGCAGCTTCAGGCGAGATCGTCCCACCTCGCCGCCTTGGAGCCTGGGCTTTGGCAACGGCTCTATCCTGAACAGCGACCTGCGCAGGCCCCTCACCCTTATTAGCGATTTCCGCGTCGAACTCACCGGCATCGACCGCCTCGCGCATGCGCTCCAGAAACTCTTTGAAGCGATCTGCGGGTATGTAGTTGGTATCCGCCCCGTTGATGTCGTAAGTCTTACCGTCAAGCTTTACGGTCAGCGCGACCACGTCATTCTTCACGCGCCACCATCCTTTGCCACTACCAGCGCCACCTGTTCGGAACTGCGTAAGCGCGCGATCAATGCCTTTGATCAGTGGTCGCCGCAGCTTTGCCGGACTTGCTGCCTTGCGTTCGAAGACGGCTTTTAGCTGATTGTCGATGACGCTAAGATAGTCCTTTAAAGGCATATTTAAATTCCTTATAACGGGCAGTAGGCAGCGATCACGTCGGCATAACTGCGTCGCTTGAATTCGCCGCTTTCTCACACGTACGCTAAGCTCAACACAAAAACACTTCTACAGCTAAAGCAGCGTTGCCTGTACCTGTCGCGTACTCCATAAATCTTCGGTTCGCTCGATCAGCAGATCGTTGTTCCAGGGACAACATAGCGCAATAGCATCCTCCGGCACGGCATCCAGCCACCTGTCCCAGTCTGCACGGCGCAGTATAACCGGCATCCTGTCGTGAACCTCTGCCATTTGCGCACAGCCATCGGCCATCACCATCGAGTAGGCGTCGCCCCACTCCGCGGTCGGTCGCCAGATGCCTGCCACCGCGAACATTTCGTGATCTGGCAGTGAGTGCCAGGTGCGAGTCATGCAGCCACGCTCGCCTTCAGCCTCGGCCCACGCGCTCACCGGTATGAGGCAGCGGCGCCGTGCAAAACTGTCTCGCCAGAATGGGGTTCCGAGCTTGTCCTCACGAGCATTGTTCACCGGCTTCGGCTTGAGCGGTTGCCCCCGCTTGCCAGTCATGATCAGCGGAAAGCCCCAGGTCATCGCCCTTGCCCGGCCTTCCGCGATCACCAGGCCGGAGTATCCGGGATAGACATCGGCTGCGTAGTTCGCCGTGGGATCACCCTGCACGTCGAACAGGTGCGCAATCTCGGCAACGGTCTTGGTCATGCGGTAAAGGTTACACATTGTCACAAGATAGCCCTACGCAAGAGCCCAAACCAGCTTGCACGATTGTTCTTCTTATGTTCTCATTGGTGCATGAACCGCCCTCATCCCGCCTTGATCGCCGAAGCCATCCTCTCAGCGCCCGGCTGGGCGCGGGTCGGCATCACCGCACCACGCGAGCATCTGCGAGAGGATGCCGAGCGGGAGATTGCCCGTTGGATCACGGAGTGGGTCGAAAAGGCCGACGCACCGGTAACATCCGAACAGTTACCCCTAACGTTGTAATCTGATTGTCGTGTTGTGATGTAGGCCGACATTATCGACTTACAAATCTGAGATTCGTTCGATTGGATTTATCGGCGATACTGGCATTGCACTCGCCAGCATGGCTTGTTCCACAAAGCCTCCCTAGACAGCATAAGTCACGTGTCTAGATCTTGCGTCAATCCGTCTTGATACCAATCTAAAGGTCATAATTGATAGACCAGCTATATTGCCACGGGTATATACTGATCCATCTTGCTTGCAGAGTATTTCTAAAAGGATTTATCAGGCGAGAGGTGTTTAAAACCTGACTTCGATCCGCCGTCACAATCCTTTATGGCAGTCAACGATCGATCAAGGATTCTGGTGTCGTTGAGCGTCGGACAGTAGGCGATTGCGTCAGTGAAGGCTCGGATCTTAACTTTGAACAGCGTCTTCATTTCCTGCATTAGCAGGACCGCCGGTCCCATGCCGGTGTGACAGGCAAGCAAAACCAGTTCGGCACTAGGTGCAAAGCGGTCGCGCAGCGATTGCGTCAGCGGCTTACCGTTTGCAAGCAGGACGCTGGGATCGGCGGCCGCCTGCGCGGACGCGACATCGAGCGGTCCGGTTAGATCGCCCGCATTGGCCGCGCGCACGTTCAACAGGACGTTACCGTCGGTCTTCACCGTGCCACTCATCGCGATGATGCCGGGATTGCCATGGCTGATGATGTTGACGCGAGTAATCGACTGGGCAGGACGGAACTTGGACTTGTCCGGCCGGGCCGGATCGACGAACAGGATCGCGCCCAGCATCTCCATAAATTCGCTGACCTCGAAGATCGCCCTGCCCGGCTCAGGGGTATCGACCGCGGCCACCGCCATGAAGTCGCGCTGCGCGGGCGCCCAGGTGCCCGCCTTGGCGTGATCGCGCTCCTCCTGCGTGTCGGGGGTTGCGAATGCGTTAGGGAAATGCGCCACGATCGTAATCTCACTCAGCGTGGCCGGTTGCCGCGCCGCCTTTTTTGCAGCCGCTCCCGGTGTCCCGAGCAGATTGTCTATGCGCCGAGCATACTGCTCGGCGATCGTTTGACGCGTCGCCTCGTCACTGATTTCGAAGATGCTGTCGTCGTACCCGGCATCGAGCAGGCGATTGATCAGCAGGAACGTCTCGTCACAGATACGATAATCGTGCTCGCGCTCGACCCTATCAGGATCGCCATAGAAGCGTTCGGGCTTACGGCGATCGGTCAGACCCGGACGTAGGTACGGTGCGACCATTTCCGTCCACTCGGTCCGCTCCCTCAGCGCCTTGCCGATGATTTGTGCCCACACAATACCCAGGATCTGCATCCGCGCTGTCGCATCGTCGACCTCGAAGCCTCGGGCGATGGTCAGCAACACATCGTCCTCGAACAGGCACAGCAGCCGGCGGGCATTAACGATGACGGTGGGATTGCCGCTGGCCAGTAGCGGTAGCAGCGCGTCGGCCCATTGGGGATGGCTCGCGCATTCCGCGGCCAGACGATCCTCCTGCTCGTCGATCGCGGCGCTCTCGTCCCGCGCCAACCTAACCAGATCCAGCCCCGATGGTCCCGCGCCTTGTCGGATCACGCTATGTCTCCATGCTGATGAAGCCGGACTCGGCGAGGCTGTTCATCCGCTTGAGTAATGCACTGGCGTGCTTGACCGGATCCTTGCCCGCCAGCACTGCCCTGAGGAATGGCTGGGTTGTGTTGGCGCTGCAGACTTCTGCGGTGACGAAGAACACACAAGGCGACTTGACCGCATCCTTGTGCCGCTTGAGGGCCAGGTAATAGTGCCGCTTGCTTGAGCACGAATTCATGAACAGGACGGCGCAGGCGAGCTTAGTCTTCGCAAGATCAGCAGCGCCGACTGCGACCAGCGTATCGTACTCCTGCCCCTGGTTACGCGCGCGCCAGTAATGTCGGGATGCCAGCGGTTTCGCGCCGCGGCAGTTGATCGTTTCCGCGGCTTTCGTGTGGCAGGCTGAAAGCGTGCGCCAAGCATTGGTTGTCGTGCACTTGGCGCTGCCGGCCAGGATCGCCTTGTCGACGATACCGCGCAATGCAGCATTGGCGAACAGGCTCTTGGAGTTTGCCGGAAGCGGGAACTCCGGCGGATCGGTGCCATGGTGGAGGATATCGCCGATGCATTCGATATCGGCGATATCGAACCCCATGCGGAAGTTGTCCTCCCAAGGGTTGACCGGGTGGATCATCGGGTCCGGACAAGCATCGAGGGATGCAGGCCCGAACGCCGGGCCTTGGCCGACCCGCGAATGCCCATCGTAGATCACCACCGCGTCCTTCTGATCGAGCGCGGTGCCGAATTCGGCCTTGGTATAGACGATCCTGACCCGGTGCTCCGAGCCACCCTTGGGATAGCTCCAGACATCGGTGCCGGAGGGTGTCGCATTGGCGTTGAGGTATGCGACGACACTGGCTTGATTGTTGCCGTCGCGAATCTCGCAGCCGAAGGCGATGACGATCTCGGTCATGTTGATCCCACGCGCGAACGCGTCAGACGAGCTTCAACTCGTCATAAACAAAGCCTTCGGTCGGCACCGTCACCTCGAACTCCTGCACGATCGGATAGACATTTTCGGGGGTCAGCGGTGCGGCCGGATCACCGGGCTGCCCGATCGTCGAATCGACTGTGACATAATCGGGGCCGTTGATCCCCAGCTTCTCCTCCTGATCGCGATAGAGTGCGACCTGGTTGAGCAAGTCCTTGAGCGGTCCTGAATTAATATCATAGCCCTGCTCGCCTTCGACATGGCGGGCCAGCCAAGCGATCGCCTCCTGCTCGCGGCCGGGATAGATCGGCATGCACACCCGGATCCAAGGGCTGTTGATGAATTCGTTGCGGCGCGCATCGCCATCGAGTTGGATCATCCAGCCAAGCGAACTACCCAGCGGCGCCGGCTCGGACTCGGCGGTGATCTCGTAGGCCGGCCGCCCCATGCCCGTCGCCACCGGCGTGTAGCGCGGCTTCCACCATGACGGATGCGTATAGGTGAAGATGCCGTCGATATCGAAGTATCGATGGAAAAACTCGATTTCCAGCGGGCTCGGATCATCGCCGCCCTTGCTGGCGAACAGGTGCGAGAGCATCCGATTCATCACCTCGTAGCGCTCTTCCTTGCGCAAGTCGGCCGCCGGGCGCGGCCTGATCTTGCTGCGCTCGGTGATCAGCGCCTTTTCCTTGTCGAACTTGCGGGCCAGCGCCTCTTCGGTTGCCGCGGCGACCGCAGCCTTGCGCTGCGTCTCCCAGGCATCAAGCACCGGGCCTGCCGGGTCCCAGCCGTACGTGTAGTTGATTGAGACGCTTGCCCCGTCGCCTTCAAGGATGGCGATGTTCTTGGTGAACTTACCTTGCACCGCGTCCCAGCCGGCGCCCCACTGGATATCGTTGCGCGGCGATGGCGAGAGATCGTCCTTACCGCCCCCCTCAAGATCGGTGATCGAATCGATGCTGACCGAGGTGACCTTGCGATCCGCACCCGGCTGAATCACGACCGTGACGTAAGCACCGAGTGTTTCATGGTACTTGAGGCTGGAACTGGTCGTGCCTGTGTCGGTCCCGCCGATCGGCCGCGGCGGCAACCCGGGTGGCACCTCAGGCACCGCGATTGGACCTGATGCGCGGAAATGCACGAACTTGCTGCGCGCCAGCCCCTTTCCTGGGGTACGCACATAGAGCTGCCAGACCAGCCGCGGCCCCACATCCTGAACCTTGACCCTCACGCGTCTGAGCACGCGGCGCAGCCCGTAGCTGACCGGTTGCGGGCTGTCATTGCGAATGATCCGGCGAGTGAGATTGGTCGTGGTCAGTTCGTTGACGTCACGCGTCGTCACCTTGAACGTCTTAGTGATCCTCTCGGCCGCGCGCGTGGTCACTTCCTTCAGCCGGCGTGATGTCTGCTCACGGCTGCGCTGGCTCGAATTCTTGAAGTTCGCGCTCGCTGATGCGCTCGCCTGCCAGACGCCGACCGATCCCGAGACATTCGCGGACATCGCCGCCGATGAATCACGCTGGATCATCGTCGACACCTTGTCCGAAACCTCGTCGGTATTCTTTTCCTCCGTCGCAGACTCGCTGATCTGTTCGAGGCCAATCTCCATGATCTCCTCATGGATTTGCTTGCGCACCGTCTCGTAGACGACCTCGAGCGTTTCAAGCGGCGCGACAGTAAACGCCTGCTCGATCGGTCCGTAACCCTCTTCAGCGTTAAAGTAGAGCTGGCGATAGAAGTGGGCGATGCCAATTGGTGAAAGCGCCTCCTCGATCCGAATCACAGGAAAAAAGTTATAAAGCCCTGCTTCCTTCAGGTGCTTGTCGATCACCGGCGAAAGCTTGCCTTCCAGCCCTTCGCGCGCAGAAGACAGTAGGGTTTCGAACACCTTCTTCCGCGCACCGGCAAGATCGAGGTCGGCATCGCGCGTGTTGGCTAATCCCGATATGAAAGTCGGCACATCGTCAGTGACCAGACTTGTCTGATCCCGGCGCTTGGTGGAGGCCGAGACGTTCATCGTCAGGCCGTTGGGATGGATGATCCCGCGGTATGCCACCGCCTGAGGAAAACCTTCGATGTCGAGCCGCTTGATCTCGCCATTGCTCAGCTTCTCGATCTCGTCAAAGTCATCGTGAGTGGAGATGCCGGCGGATTTGACGGCCTTGTGGACCGCTTCTTGATCCAGCTTTGCCGACCGATGCGACGCCGCCTGAACCGAGGCGAGCGCATGCGCTGTAGACATGGCCGAAGTCCGGGCGAAACGGTCGGCCCGCGCCATGCGCTTGGCGACCGTCGACGCGACCGTGGCGAGCGTCCAGCCCGATATCCAGCGTAAAATCAGTGGCTCATACGTCGCGACCGTCATGGTTGCGTAAGCTTCTTTGAACTTGGCTAGCTCGGTCGTCATCCTGAACATCCTTGCCATGATGCCGCAGCGCATCAAATTAACCAAACGCAGCTACAAAGGTAGAACTTAGATAAACAGTACGGCAAATGATAATCGTTGGGTCACTGAAAGGATAGAAAAATATCGACGACCCAGTCATCATAATGCATGCTCATGCTTGCCTAGGGCAAAGGCCACAAGTCTTTGCTAGCTTTGCGGGAGAGGGCATAAGACCGCTTACGTTTGGATCGACGTCTAACACCCACATCAATCGTAAGTATGGAGACTGCCGGGCTTCTTACGAATGGGCGAAATCAGCGTGACAGGTGTACCGGCAAACGCCTGCTCGAACAACGTCACGACGGCTGGATTGCGGCAGCCGCGCTTAAGATTAGAGATATCCCGCTGCGAGAAGCCGTAGCCCTCACCAGGCTGCACCTGCGTCATACCGCGGTCAGTTCGTATCCGCCGGACATTGGCGCCGATCAGCTTGCGCATTTCCATACGCATCGAGTTGCCTGCTGCGCGACTGCGACTTGATCGCCTACAGTATGTATAACGAACTCACCCCTTCAAACCATGACGCAAATGGCTGCTGATTTGCTTGATCATTTTGCCCCTACAGAGGCGCAGCATATAAAGCTTTGCGCTGGCGGATCATTGGCTGTGAACCGCCCCGGGTTTGTCGGAGGCTCCAACTCCTGAGAAGGTGGAGCGATGACGAGCAAGATGACCGACAAGTTTGGGCCGGAGATCTGCGAGCGTGCGGTAAGGATGGTGTTTGATCACGAGCGGGGATCTCTCGTCCAAATGGACGGCGGTGGTGGCGTAGCTGGATCGAGGCCGGCTCATTGAGATGTCGTTCGTCAACACAAACCACCAATTCCGTCGAAGCCGCCGATAGCACCGAGAAGTAGCCCATAAACCGGCCGGCGAACTTCCGCTTCGACACCGATCGCGCTTGAGGATCGAACGCCCGCCTCCGCCATTATCGTATGGCGCATTGCGTTAGCGCGCGTATACACCAAATTGGCCAGCCAAACGCAGATCGAGCTGCGATTTCGAGACCATGACCTGCTTCCATAGGCGGCCGGATCGCGAATGCATCCGTAAGCCCGCGCCCTTCTACAGCGATACGATCGCGCCATCGCCGGCGTTAGTACGGGATAGGCATTCTTTACGGGAGCCGCTTTTCAAGAAGCGGAAAAAGGCGAAGGCATCGCTGGCCTATCCTGCGAGCCTCGCCACGCTACAGGGAATGTACCCTCTCGACGCCATCGGCTGACCTGCCATAGTCGGTGACGCCATGATCGCGCAGGCAAAGAATTAAGTCGGGTGGCCACTTCTGCTTCAAGTCGCCTTCTCGCAGACGATCAATAGGCGAAAGGCAAGGACTATGAAACTTTGACGCGGGAGCAGGTTCTGGAGCAGCTTGATCGCGATCATATACTCGCCCACGCGCATGAGGCGGCGAACCTAGTTCGAGGGCTGCATGTCGCTAGATCATGAGCCGAAGGCGGTGCGGATCGCGAGTCTGGCGATGTATTGCGATCCGCCGGCTATTGCGGCGGCGACAAACAAGTTGTGGGCCTTTGTCCGCGATCGCTTGCGCGAACGTGGGCTTTCAGACGTACCCCAGCTGCTTGATGAAACGATCGCCTATGACGCCGCATGGCTCAATCCAAGGTTGTTGCTCGCCCAGGCATGTGCCCTTCCTGCCGCAAGTTGGCTGCGAGGCAAAATTCGCCTTGTGGCGACGCCGATCTACGATCATCCCGGCTGCCACGGGTCGATGGGCGGCAGCTTTGCCGTGGTCCAAGTGGACTCGCCAGTGGCAAGCATCGCTGACTTGCGCGGTCAGACGGCGACGATCAACGGGCGACTAAGCAATTCGGGAACCAACGTACTACGCCATCTTGCCGCGCCGCACGCGGTGAATGGGCGGTTCTTCAGCAATGTAGTCGTGAGCGGCAGTCATGTCGCCAGCTTAGCGCTGGTGGCAAACGGTATCGCGCAAGTCGCCGCGATCGATTGCGTCACTCATGGCAACCTCGCCCGGCATGCGCCTGAGCGGCTAGTCGGCACGCGCATCCTGACCGAGACCGTAAAGACTCCCGCCCTGCCGTTCATTACCGCCGCGGCGACGAGCGATCATCACCTAGAGCAACTGCGCGAGGCGTTGATGCATGTTGTCGCCGATCCCGCCGTGCACGACACCTGCGACACGCTGGGACTTCGCGGCTTCGAACTGCTGCCCGAAAGCGCGTACGACGCGACGGTGACGATCGAACAGGAGGCTGCGGCAATGAGTTATCCCGAGCTCGCCTGACGCGTTATGCGGCAGCGATACCAACCGGAAAAAGCCTAGGCCCTAAGCGCGACCGCGTAGAGGCATGATCAACCAGCGGCGATTCATTTATCCTGGCCGCGAGCCTGTGCAGACAAGCCAAGCCACCTCTATCACGGCGAGATCAACGCGACAGGCGTACTGGCAAGCGCCTGCGCCAGCTCGAACAACGTCACTATGGTTGGATTACGGCGCCCACGCTCAAGATCCGAGATGTATTGCTGCGAGAAGCCGGAGCGCTCAGCAAGCTGCTCCTGCGTCATACCGCTGTCAGTCCGTATCCGCCGAACGTTGTCACCGACCAGCTTGCGCATATCCATGCGCATCGAGTTGACTGGTCCGCGCCCGCGAGTTTATCGCCTATAGTATGTATAGCGAACTCACCTCTTCAGCCCCTGATGCGATGGCTGCTGATTTGCTTCAGCATTTTGCCCCCACACAAGCGCGATACATAAAACTTGGAGCTGGCGGATCATGGGCGATACAGGCTTTCGCTGACGGCATCATCCCGCTTGGCTTTGCCGAGGTCGCACATGACCTATGCACCAGGGGCGATTGGCATGCGGTAAAAGCGCATCTGCGCAGCCTAAGGACCGCCGCTAGCACGGCCACCAACTGGACGCGCGAGCTGCGCGCCTTTTATGAGCTAGATGAGCAATGCCTGTGGTTTACCCTCGCAAATGGGCATCTCTACTGGGCCTTCGCTGCCGCCGAGGTGATTTCGACCGAGAACCCTGATGTTACGCAGCCTCAGCGCTACCGCCGCACACTTAAGGGTTGGCATCGCACGGATCTTACCGGTGAGCCGCTTACCACGCGGTCGCTCTCGTCCTCGCTGCTACGCACTGCCTCGTACCAGATGACCATCTGCTCGGCAGAGAAGTGGGAATACCTGGTACGACGGATACGTGGTGAGGAAGATCCGCTGCATCTCGATGCCAAGGTCCTCCAGGGCCGAATGATTGAGCTAGCAACCAGGATGATCCGCCAGCTCGACTGGCGTGACTTTGAAATGCTGACCGACCTCATCTTTGCGCGCGGCGGCTGGCAGCGTGGGTCAGCCATCGGGACCGGCGAGGTCGACATCGATCTGCAGATGACTTTGCCAACGACCGGAGAGATGGCCTGGGTGCAGGTCAAGTCGCGGGGCAATCAAGCCATCCTGGATGACTACCTAGCACGGTTCGATCGCGATGGTAGCTGCCACCGGTTCTTCTTCGTCTGCCACACAGCCAGGGGTGACCTTTCCCTGCCAGATCGCCCGGGACTGCATCTATGGACTGGGGAGAGCATGGCACAAGCGACGATTGCCGCAGGCCTGTTCGAATGGTTGATGGACCGTACTCGCTGAGGCCACCACGCGCGGCTTCGCTGCCGTAAGCACCCCTACGGGTCTGGCGTAAGCTTTACATCTCTGCGGTTTGTTCTGCGGGGCGCCAGCCCGTTAGCCATGGCAAGCTTCTTGCCTTAGGCCATGGCGGGAGCCGGCGACGCTGATAGCGGGCAGGTAGCTGGTCGTTTACTAGATCAAAAGCATCGCTGGAATTGAAAAGCTCAACAAGCGGTGCAGCTTGGGAGGGATCAGCAGCAATTCGCTTTCGTAGCACCAGCATACGGCGGCGGACGCTATCGAGATCTGCAAGCATGGCCTCCCACTCCAGCCTCTCCTCTTCAAAGCAGGGACCAGCTATTTTGACTTCCATCGTAAAGAAGTCGATCATTATGTCGTCTGGATGAGGTGTGACCGTCGCCTTTTCGCCGCGTCGTATCTTTTCAGCCAGGATCGCTCGTCCCAACCTTTTCAGCTCCAACGCCGTGTCGAATATCTCGCGCTTGCGCGCCTCAAGCTTCTCCTCTGTACGCCGGGTATCGTCCAATATATCCTTTGCCATCAAGCGATGGCCCTTCATCGCGTGTGCCGCGCGCGAGCGCTGAACGGCGGCCGCGGTCGTCATCTTGGTACCATCACGCATAGTGATAAGGCGGTTAGCTTCAGTGAGTGCGCTAATTTCGCTCGGCAGCAGCCCCGCAACTTCAGCCTCGCGCTTGGCCTTGTTCCTCGCCCCCTTGGGTCGGCCTGCCGGGTTCCCGGATCGGCCGGGCTGGAACTTGTACTCTTCAGGTGGGTAACCCCGCCCCTTGCGCTTGGGCGGCAAGGCTTCATTACTCATTCATCTGCCTCCTCAACCTGCGGCTGCCTCGCAGCCGTGACGTCTTCAAACGTTGTCCCATCAGCCGCCAATGTTGCCGCTTTGCCGGTATAGCGTTCGAACCGGGCGATGATGGTATCGCAGTAGATCGGGTCGAACTCGATGAGGCGGGCCGTGCGACCACACTTGTGGGCGGCGATCAGGGTCGTTCCGGAGCCACCGAACATATCCAGCACGAGATCGCCACGCCGCGAACAATCCTTGATCGCATCTATGACTAACCCTGCGGGCTTTACCGTGGGATGCATGGCGAGTTCCTCCATGCGATCAGTGCCCATGGTGTTTACCCCGGCATAGTCCCAGACGTTGGTGCGATAGCGGCCGGTCTCACCAAGTCCGAAGCTGTTGACGTTGGCCCCTGCGCCCACCTTATAGACGAAAATCAGCTCATGCTTAGACCGGTAAAAGGTCCCCATGCCGCCATTAGTCTTATTCCAGACGCAAAGGTTCTTGAGCTCGCTGAAAACCGCATCGCCAGCGTCCATCAACTCACGCATGTGGCGCCAATCCATGCAGACAAAGGCGATAGCACCGTCCGCACACCGCATGGCGCCCGAGCCGAGTGTCGTTTGTAGAAACTCGGTAAACGCTGGTGACGACATTTCACCTGTGCCCATCGCGAACTCGCGGTGCTTGACCTTTCCCAAGCCACTCACATGGCCAGCAATTGGCACGTTGTATGGCGGGTCTGTGAAGATGAGGTCGATCTTCTCGTCACCGAGCAACCGTTCGTAGTCGTCCGCTTCACGTGCATCCCCGCATAGCAGCTTGTGGCGGCCAAGGAGCCACAAGTCTCCGCGCTGGCTTGTCGCTGACGCTAGAGGCTGCGGCAGCCGATCCTCCGGCCCGACCTTAGCGACCGGGTCACTATCGGCGACGGCGCTGAGCACCAAGTTGATCTCGGCCAACGCAAAACCAGTCAGCTCGGCATCGAAATCGCAATCAATCAGCGCCTGAAGTTCGGTGGCTAGGATTTCCTGATCCCAACCCGCGTTCAGGGCGAGCTTGTTGTCGGCGATAATGTACGCCCGGCGCTCCTCGGAGTTCAGGTGCGAGAGGCGCAACGTCGGCACCTCAGACATGCCAATCTGGCTGGCGGCAAGGACCCGTCCGTGCCCAGCAATAATCTCATCATTGTCGCTGATGAGCACCGGGTTGGTGAAGCCAAAGCGCTGAATGCTGGTGACGATCTGTTTGATCTGCCGCTTAGAATGCGTCCTGGCGTTGCGCGCATATGGCCGCAGCGCTGCCACCGGTTTTATCTCGATCTGGGGATGTGCCATGCGGTGCCTCGTTATCGATCCCCCAATATATGCAACTTGCCTGTTTAGAATAAAGCCCTGATTTCCACCCCCCCTGTTGCTGCTATGCATCAGTTTACTTTTGCCGGTGCCTCACTTTACATTTGCCGGACGGGAACACGCGTCTTGTTAGTTTTCTGTTGCCTGCAACCACATTTGTGCATGCGTGTTACGCGCGTGTGTTTTCCCTGTTCTGAAAACGCCTAAAAAGTGGTGTAACCCCATGTAATTCGCCACTCTCATGTGTACTTTGGGCACCAATCCCCACCAGAAATGGGATTGTTCCCTGTAAACACGCTGTTTACAGGGATACGAGAGCCTCAGACCGGTTCGCTCCTGACTGGATCGCGCACCAGGCAGTCCTGGGTACAAGTGGTTTGCGGCCGTCTCTGTTGAGACGGCCCGGAAGTGGCGCAGTTCTGCGGCACCTCACTGACTGACGCGCGTTCCTTTGGTCGAAGTGACGGGGAATGCATGTGCGCGGTCTGGATTTCAGTTCTTGGCAGAACCTGCTTGCGACCATTCTCGGGCTGACGCTGGTCACGTTGCTGGGGGTCGGTATCCGCCTGCTCACCCAGATGACCTTTCAGCAGCGCCGGGAGCGCATGAATCGACAGATCAACGAGCGCCTTCGCACGCTTATCGCGGCCTACAAGGTCCTTGGTGGATCGTTCACCGGCGATCTGACGGTCGACCCGGCACACCTGCGCGACCTGCGTCGCCGCGACCAGAGCGCTACCGCGCAAGAGCCGATGGCTACGTTGGACCTCAGCGCCGAGAGCGCATCACGATCGGACCGTACGCGGCGCATCCGCGACGCGGTCGAGGCGGCACTGTCGGACATCATCCTCCTCGGTACCGAGGCGCATGTCCGGCTTGCGGACAAGGCGGTTCGTGAGCTGGTGGCGGGACGTCCGGTCCACACGCACGAACTCGTCGTGTCGCTGCGTGCGTTCGTTCGCGATGCGCTCGATCTCGATCCGATCCCGTCGGACCTCATCATCGCCATGCAGGGGCCCTCGCGACCGGTGTCGTCAGGCGGCGCCAAGGGCGGCGGGGGCAAGGACGATGGTGGTCGGAACGGGGGCGGTGGCGGTTTAGCTGGCGGCGGCGGGCTCGGGGGCGGCGGCATGGGCGGCTACGTATCCGGCGACGATCCGCACCATGTTCCGCCGCACGACTTGCAGCGGTAGGTCATGCGTAACGCAGGCCGCGTCATCACCCGACATCCTTGATCGTTTTCGACCCGTGCCGCGGGCAAGCGAACTGATCCAGTCGGCGGGTACGAAGCATCCTCCACCCTCGCGAGAGGCGAAAATGGCTTCAGGCAAGGTTGCCTGACAGGGAGCGGTAAGCCGCTCCCTGCCCGCCCGCATCAGAACGGGATGCTAAAGCTCGCCTTGCCGCCATGGTCGGCAAGACTCTTGCCGATCTGGCCCGAGTAGGAGAGGCTCAGCGTCGCGCCGGATGCCAGCGTGGCCTCCACTCCACCTTCGAGCGCGGCGACGTTCTTGGCGATGGGTGGTGCGGCGACCGTGAAGTCGGTGCCGCCGATGAACGATGCCGTCGATAGCACGGCCCGGCCGGCAAAGGCACGGCGCCATGCCGCCCCCGCCTTGATCCCGAAGCGGGTTCCCTCACCCGTGGTCAGGTCTGCGCGTAGCCGCGCGCCGAGGTTGGTGAAGACGACATCCGAATTGTTGCTCTTGACGTCGAGCCGGGCGGCGCCGCCGCTCTCGATGAAGTGACCTGAATCGAGGTGGACATAGGCGATGCCGCCGAATGGTTCGATCGAGGCACGCCCGAAACCCAGCTTGGTTCCGACCTCGCCGAAGGCCTGCGCGACCCCGAGATGGTACTTCGCGCGCAGCGTGTCGCTGAACCCGGTGAAAGCGACCGAGCGATCGGTCCTGGGCGTCCGGAACGTATAGGAGCCGCCGGCCTTGAGCGTAATCGGACCGTCGAGCCCGGCATAGACGCCGAGGTGCGCATCGTCGGATTCGGCCGTCGAGCCACGCGCACGCAGCTTGAGCTTGCTGTGGCTGTACCCGCCCAGCAGGCCGATGCGCAGCGGACCGCTCTGGATGACGTCGGCGCCGACGAACAGACCGCCGATGTTGCGGCGCCAGCGCGCCGCGTTGCCATCGCCGTTCATCCTGCCCCACGAACCATAGGCATGGAACCACAGGTCCTTGCCCGTGTCGCGGCCGAGGTGATCGATCACGGCCTCACGCAGAAAGCGGCTGTCCTCGTAGGAGGCCGCACGAACGCTGGCGTGGACCTCGCCGGAAAGCGCATCGAACGCCCCTCTCGCCTCGCCGACGGTCTGCAGATAGCCGATCGCGTCATGCAGCGAACCGGGAACGCTGTCCGCGCCGCGGGCTGTGGCAATCTGGTTACGTGTCTGCCCGGCCGAGGCGAAGCTGCTCGTCTGTGCGACATCGAGATAGACGTTGGTCGGATCGTAAGTCGCGATGAGGTTGTAGAACAGCGAGACGTTGGTGTTGCCCGATACGGCATAACCGCCCGCGACACCGCCGGCCGCCGAAACGACGCGATAGCGCTGCCCCAGAACGTAGCGCGGCGCATCGGTCTTGCTCACGACAAGCCGTGCGCCCGGCGCGAGCGTTGCCTTGCCGCCGACCGCCAGCCGGTCGCTTTGACCGGTGGAGGTCAGTTCGACCGCATAGATCGAACCCGCCGCAGCATCGTAAGCGCCCGTGACGTTGAGGGTGCCGATGCCGACGCCGGGCGCGACGACCGATCCGCTGGCGGCACTGATGCTACCCACTGTGCCCGTCCCGCCAAGGACCGAGCCGTTGCCGACCATCACGGGCGATCCGGCAAGCGATCCGTTGACCAGCAGGGCTCCCCCGAGCACCGCGGTCGGTCCGGAGAACGTGCTGCTGTCCGCAGTCAGCGTCAACGCACCCGATCCCGTCTTGGCCAGCGTTCCGGCTCCGGTGATCACGCTGCCGAACGTACCGGCGTCAGCCTGATCGAAATACAAGGCTCCGGGCGCCGCGATGGCGATCCCGCCCGAGCCGAAGCTGGTGGAATTGCCGACCAGAGTTCCGGCCGAAACCGTCGTACCGCCCGAATAGCTGTTGACGCCGCCAAGGGTCAGGATGCCCTGTCCGGTCTTGTTCAAGCCGCCGCTGCCCGTCAGCGATGCGGTGATCGTCGCGAAATCGCCGGGGCCGCCAACCCCATCGGCCACGGCAAAGGTTGCGACCGGACCGGCCAGGTCTATCGACCCGCCCGCGATGATGTAGCCGCTGACGTTGAAGGTCATGCCGGTGACGGCGATCTGGCCGAGCGAGTTGTCGACGGTGACCGTACCGGGTGTGCCCTGGAACACGGCATTGGTCGGATTGGGCGAATAGGCACCGTTCGTCGTACCGGCCGCCGTCGTCCAGTTGCCGTTCGCCGCGTTCCAGACGCCGTCACCGCCATCGACCACGCCGTTGCCGGCATTGCCGGATGCGGCGCCGTCCCAGTAATTGAACAATCCGCTGGGCGGCGTGACCGGGGGCGTCACCACGGGGCCGGTGCCGACGTTGATCAGGCCGCCATCGATGCCTTGGGTGAAGTCATAGAAGTTGTCGTACGGGTCGACATCGGAAAGCTGGAACGCAAGCGAGTTGGTCGAGATCAGGCTGTTGTAAAGGCTGGCCAGCAGGGTCGCATCGCTCGTCTGGAAGAAGCCGGTCGAGAGGATGTCGTTGCCAAAGCCTTTGCCCGAACTGAGTACCGTCAGGCCATCGGACGTGGTCTGATAGGTGGTGATGTCCGACCAGTTGCCGATCGCAAGATTGTTGATCAGGAACGTGTTGTCGTTCGCGTCGAAATCGAATGGCGCGGTATCACCGTCGTACAGGGTGATGCGTGTCGCCAGCGACGTGATCCCGCCGCCGAGCGAATTCAGTACCGCACTGTCGTACCCCGTCTGGGTGCCGAAGAGCAGCGGATTGCCGGTGGCGACGCCCGGGACGGGATTCTGTGAGGTATCGGCGAAGCCGCGGTAGAGTTGCGATGCGGGAAGCTGCGACACCACGCGATTGCCGTTCGCGCCGACAATGTCGACAACGATGCCGCCGACCTCGGTCACGCCCGCGGGAAGCGGTCCGCCGGTCGGTGAGGTGGTGGTCTCATTGCTGGCCGAGGCAGGTGTCGCGATGGCGATCGCCAAAACGCTGACACAAGTCGCGAGAAACTGTTTCGCACGCATCACTAATCCCCTGAACATGACATTGCCCGAAAAGACCGTTCGTTGACGGTTCGACTATGGTCACGCCCGAGGGTGATGTCCTTTACTGCCTCTACGACAACGGACACCTACCGACATGCATATGGAAGCACACTTTGCCAGAAGGATGCAAGACGCTTTATGATGAGACAGAGTCTTCTCTGAGTCCCAACTTTCATTCAGCAGGGAAGTGGGGCCAATTATCCGTAATTGTCAGCCAGGTTTAGTTCCGATCTGATACAATGCGATCGTCCTTATCTTGGCATGATCTGCGCAGTTTTCGACGACTACGGCCTTGTTAAGATCGAGATGGCACCCTGTTATATGGACCATGCGCAACGCTGTCTGACGTCATCGGGGCCGATATGATCCGGATTGCGGTGGCTCAATCTGATGGATGAGTTCTCAAACAACATTGTTCGTTTGATCATCCGCGTCGCCGAAGTCCCGTAGGCGAGCTTTCGTGCTGCGATCCGCTCCGACACAATCTGCGCGACGATGCCTTCAACGATGCCCGCCCATCGATCGCGCGCTCGGCTATCCGGCTAGCGACCGGCGTTCAGGCGGTAGCCTATTCCCAGCTCGGTTCCGATCAGGCGGGGCATTGACGGTTCCGGTTCGAGCTTCTGGCGCAGGTTGCGGATGACGATGCGCAGATAGTCCACGCGATCCGCATGCGCCGGGCCCCAGACGATGCGCAGCAGATCAGCGTGGCCGATCACGCGATCGGGTCGACGCGCCAGTTCGGCGAGCACGCCGTATTCCTTGGGCGCAAGATGAACATCCTCCCCCGCCCGGGTCACGCGCCGGCGATCCAGATCGATGCGGACATCACCCGCTTCCACGACCGTCACGCCGCCCTCACCCATCGTGCGGCGGCGGAGCGCCGTGCGGACACGCGCGAGCAGCTCCTCGCTGTCGAACGGCTTGGTCAGATAATCGTCGGCGCCGAGATCGAGCGCCGCGACCTTCTCGTCCGTCCCCTGGCGCGCCGACACCACGATGATCGCGGGGTTCACGCGAACACGGAGAAGCTGAATCAGCTCCAGACCATCGCGATCGGGCAAGCCGAGGTCGAGCAGCACCAGATCGGGCCGCATCACGTCGGCAAGCGAAAGCGCCTCGCGCGCGGTCGATGCGTCAGCCACATCGTAGCCGACGCGTTCGAGCGCCGCGTGCAGCAGGCGGCGGATCGAGGCGTCATCCTCGACGACCAGCAGTTTGGCACGCGGCGTCATGTCGAACGCCTATGGCCGTTCCGCGGCCCGGTCGAGCGCCAGGTTGAGCGCGAGGACATTTACCCGCGGTTCGCCAATGAAGCCCAGCGCAGGATGCTCGACATGCGCATCGATCAGGCGTCGCACCTGCTCGACCGAGAGGCCGCGCGCTCGTGCGACGCGACCCGCCTGGAACATGGCGGCCTGCGGGCTGACATCGGGATCGAGGCCGGAGGCGGATGTCGTCACCAGGTCGGCGGGAACGGCCTGCCCCGGCGACGACAGGCTGGCGGTGGCGACATCCTGACGGACCCGGTCCGTAAGCGCGCGGCTCGCCGGGCCGAGGTTCGATCCGGACGACGCAGTCGGGTCATAGCCTTTGCCAGCGGCCGAGGGGCGGCCATGGAAGTAGCGGTCCGTCACGAACGACTGACCGATCAGGCTGGAGCCGATCACATGGCCGTCACGCTCGATCAGGCTGCCGTTGGCTTGAGCGGGAAACAGCACTTGCCCGATGCCGGTCAGGGCGAGCGGGTAGGCGATGCCGAGCAGCGCCGCGAACAGGAGGGTGAGGACGATGGCGGGGCGTAAGGCGCTTCTAATGTCGGTCAGCATGATGAAAGGTTCCTCAGGCGAGGTGAAGGCCGCCGACCGCAAGGTCGATCAGCTTGATGCCAATGAACGGGGCGAACAGTCCGCCCAGCCCATAGACGGCAAGGTTGCGCGCAAGCAGCGGCCCCGCCCCCATCGGCTTGTACGTCACGCCTCTGAGCGCCAGCGGCACGAGGCAGGGAATGATCAGCGCGTTGAAGATGATCGCCGACAGGATGGCCGATTCCGGCGTCCCCAGGCCCATTACGTTGAGCACGCGCAGATCGGGATAGAGCGCCACGAACATCGCCGGAATGATCGCGAAATACTTGGCGACATCATTAGCGACCGAGAACGTGGTCAGCGCGCCGCGGGTCATCAGCAGCTGCTTGCCCAGCCCCACGACCTCGATCAGCTTGGTGGGATCGCTGTCAAGATCGACCATGTTGCCGGCCTCGCGCGCGGCCTGCGTGCCGGTGTTCATGGCGACGCCGACGTCGGCCTGCGCCAGCGCGGGGGCATCGTTGGTGCCATCGCCGCACATCGCCACCAGACGGCCGCCGGCCTGTTCGGCGCGGATCAGCGCCAGTTTATCCTCTGGCGTCGCCTGGGCGAGGAAATCATCGACGCCGGCTTCGGCCGCGATCGCCGCAGCGGTGAGCGGATTGTCGCCGGTGATCATCACCGTACGGATGCCCATCTGCCGCAGTTCGCCGAAGCGTTCGCGGATGCCCGCCTTGACCACGTCGGACAATGCCACCGCGCCCAGCAACCGGCCGTCGCGCACGACCGCGAGCGGGGTGCCGCCGGCGCGCGCGATCTCATCGGTGATGCGACGCAGTTCGGTGGCGGCCGATGTCTCACCCAGGCCGGGATTGGCGCGCAGCACGGAATCCACCGCACCCTTCTGGATCAGCGCTTCGCCGGTTCGCACACCCGAGACGCGCGTTTGCGCGGTGAACGGGATCACCTCGGATCCTTGCGGCAGAGCGTCGATGGTCACGCCATGCGTCTCACGCGCAAGGACCACGATCGAGCGGCCTTCGGGCGTTTCGTCGGCAAGGCTGGCGAGCAGCGCGGCTTCGGCCAGCGCCCCGACCGTCGTGCCACCGATCGGCCGGAACTGCGTCGCCTGACGATCGCCGATCGTGATCGTGCCCGTCTTGTCGAGCAGCAGGACGTCGATGTCGCCCGCCGCCTCCACCGCGCGGCCCGACTTGGCGAGCACGTTGAACCGCACCAGTCGGTCCATCCCGGCGATGCCGATGGCGGACAGCAGAGCCGCGATCGTCGTGGGGATCAGCGTAATCAGCAGCGCCGCCAGGATGGCGACCGGCACCGCGCCCCCGGCATAGTGGGCGAATCCGGGGATGGTGGCGACCGCGATCAGGAAGATGATGGTGAGCCCGACCAGCAGGATCGTCAGCGCGACTTCGTTCGGTGTCTTCTGGCGCTCCGCCCCCTCGACCAGCGCAATCATGCGGTCGAGAAAGCCCTGTCCCGGCTCGGCGGTGATGCGCACGGTGATCCGGTCGGATATGACGCGCGTTCCCGCGGTGACGGCGGAGCGGTCACCGCCCGCCTCACGGATTACGGGAGCACTCTCGCCGGTGATCGCCGCTTCGTTGACCGAGGCGACGCCGGCGACGACCTCGCCATCGGCGGGGATGAGATCGTCGGTCTCGACCAGAACCAGATCGCCCTTCTGCAGCCCGGTGGCGGGCACGATCTCAAAGGTTTCGTTTGACCCACGCATCCGCTTGGCCTTCAATTCGGCCTTGGTGGCGCGCAGCGACGCTGCCTGCGCGCGGCCGCGCCCTTCCGCCAGCGCCTCGGCAAATGTGCCGAACAGCACCGTCAGCCAGAGCCAGACGATCAGCTGGATCTGGAACGCGGTGCTCAGCCGTTCATCGCCGAACACCAGCAACACCGTAAGCAGCGCCGCGATCGAGGCGGTCACGAACATCACCGGGTTGCGGACGAGCTGGCGCGGATCGAGCTTGCGAAAGGCGTCGCCGATCGCCGGCGCGATCAGCTGGGCCGAAAACATCGAGGTGGGAGCGGACATGGAACTGTATCCCGTCAGGAGAGCTGGCCGCGGATCATCGCAAGATGATCGGCGATCGGGCCGAGGGCGAGGCCGGGGAGGAAGGTCAATCCGCCCAAGATCAGGATGATGCCGACAAGCAGGCCGATCCACAGCGGGCCGGTGGTGGGGAAGCTGCCGGCGCTGGCCGGGGTGTGCTTCTTGGCGGCAAGGCTGCCGGCGATCGCCAGCATCGGCACGATGACGAAGAACCGCCCGACCCACATCGTGACGCCCAGCAGGCCGTTGTAGAACGGCGTCCCCGCACTCAGCCCGGCGAAGGCGGAACCGTTGTTGCCGGCGGCCGAACTGAAGGCATAGAGGATCTCGGAAAAGCCGTGCGGCCCCTTGTTGAGCGGGCCTGCGAGCCCCGCCGGCAACACCGCCGACAGAGCGGTGAGGCCAAGGATGAACATCGGCAGCACGGCGATGGCGAGCACCGCCAGCTTCACCTCGCGCGCCTCGATCTTCTTGCCGACATATTCGGGCATGCGGCCGACCATCAGCCCGGCGACGAACACCGCCAGGATGGCGAACAGCAGAAAGCCGTAGATGCCGGCACCGACGCCGCCGATCACGACTTCGCCCAGCTGCATGTTGAACAGCGGGATCATGCCGCCCAGCGCGGTGAAGCTGTCGTGCATGGCGTTGACCGCACCGCAGGAGGCGGCGGTGGTGACGGCGGCGAACAGCGCGGAGGCGGCGATGCCGAAGCGCACCTCCTTGCCCTCCATGTTGCCACCCGCCACACCAAGGCCATGGAGGACGGGATTGCCCGCGGCTTCCGCCCAGTAGCAGACGGTCACGCCCGCCAGGAACAGGATCGCCATGGCGCCCAGGATCGCCCAGCCCTGCCGCGTGTCGCCCACCGCCTTGCCGAACGTCCAGGTCAACCCGACGCCCAGCACGAAGATCGACAGCATTTGAATGAGGTTGATCAGCGCCGAGGGATTCTCGAACGGGTGTGCCGAATTGGCGTTGAAGAATCCGCCGCCGTTCGTACCCAACATCTTGATCGCTTCCTGCGAGGCGACCGGTCCCAGCACGATTGTCTGGCGCGCGCCTTCGAGCGTGGTGGCATCGACCGAGGAGGCAAGCGTCTGCGGCACACCCGCGGCGATCAGCACGATGCCGTAGATCAGGCAGGCGGGCAGCAGCACGTAAAGCGTGATCCGCGTCATGTCGGCCCAGAAGTTGCCGACCGTCGCCGCCTGCCGTCGCGCGAAGCCGCGGAACAGGGCAAAGGCGAGCGCGATGCCGGTCGCGGCTGAGGTGAAGTTGTGGATCGTCAGCCCCAGCATCTGGCTGAGGTTGGAGAGCGCGACCTCGCCCGAATACCACTGCCAGTTGGTGTTGGTGGTGAAACTGACCGCGGTGTTGAACGCGCCATCGGCGCCAAGCCCCTCCAATCCGCGCGGGTTAAGCGGCAGCACGGCCTGCAACCGCAGGATGGCGTAGGTGAACAACAGCAGCGCCAGGTTGAACAGGATCATGTCGGCGGCGTAGCGCCGCCAACTCTGCTCCACGGCGGGATCGACCCCGGCCATCCGATAGAACCCGCGCTCGACGGGGCCGAGCACGCCATGGAGCGGCATGGGCCGCCCTTCATACAGCGCATGCAACAGCGCACCGGCCGGCCTGGTCAGCGCCGCCAGAATCGCGACGAACAGGAGGATCAGACCCCAGCCCTGGATGGTCATGGCTATGTGTCCCTAGAACCGCTCGGGCCGGATGAGCACGGCCACGAGATAGATGAGCAGAAGGCCGGCGACCGCGGCGGCGAGAGCGAGATCGAAGCTCACGTCAGGCGCTTTCGCACAGGCGCAGATAGGCGAACGTCGCGAGCACAAGCCCCGCGACCACGCCGAGCCAGAGAAGATCTGCCATGTCGGTCACCTCGTTTGTGGAGCCGCCGAGGTAGTCGCAGGGCGCATTAAGTTTCGCCGGCGAGAGCAGCGCCGCCGCATAGATTCGGCATTAAGTTCGGCCTTGCCGCGTGGCGCGGGGGCGGCCGCACGGTTAGATAAACGGCATGGCCGAACCGCTTCGCCCTTCACCCGACACGTTGCTCCGCGCCGCAGCGAGGGAGCATCGCGGACGCCTGAAGATATTTCTCGGCGCGGCCCCCGGTGTCGGCAAGACCTATGAGATGCTGGCCAGCGGGGCGGACCGGCAGCGCGCCGGGATCGATGTCGTCGCCGGGATCATCGAGACTCACGGCCGCAGCGAGACCGAGGCGCTGGTTGCGCCGCTGGAGGTATTGCCCCGGCGGGCGATCGACCATGCCGGGCACCGGCTGACCGAACTCGATCTCGACGCCCTGCTGGCACGACGCCCGGCGCTCGTGCTGATCGACGAGCTGGCGCACAGCAACGTGCCCGGCAGCCGCCATCCCAAGCGGTGGCAGGACGTGGCCGAGCTGCTGGAGGCCGGGATCGACGTCTATACCACGCTGAACATCCAGCATGTTGAAAGCCTCAACGATGTGGTCGCGAGCTTCACCCGTGTGCGCGTACGCGAGACGGTGCCCGATCATGTCCTGGAGGATGCCGAGATCGAGGTGGTCGACCTGCCGCCCGATGAACTGATCGAACGGCTGAAAGCGGGCAAGGTCTATGTGCCGGCCGAGGCGACACGGGCGTTGGGGCACTTCTTCTCCAAGCCGAACCTGTCGGCCCTGCGCGAGATGGCGCTTCGCCAGGTCGCGCAGCGGGTCGATCGTCAGATGCTCGAAGACCTCGACATCTCCGCGACGCCGGGCACCTTTGCCGCGGGCGAGCGGGTGCTGGTCGCGGTCAGCGAACTGCCGGGGGGCGATGCGCTGGTGCGCGCCGCCAAGCGGCTGGCCGACGCGCTGCATGCCTCGCTGACGGCGATCTACATCGAGACCCCGCGTGCGCGGACGTTCGATCAGGACCAGCAGCGACGGGTGGCCGAAGCGCTGCGGCTTGCCTCCTCGCTCGGCGCAACGATCGCGACCGTGCCCGCAACCAGCGTGATCGAGGGACTGCGCACCCAGGTCCAGGCCATGCGGGCGACGCAGCTCGTGATCGGCAAGTCACGACGCAACTGGTGGTTCGAGCTGCGGCATGGCTCGGTCGTCGAGGCGATGCTGAAGCTGAGCGATGGGCTGGCGGTCCATGTCATTCCGTCCATTGCAGGCCATGCGGTGAAGCCGAAGGGACCGCGCCTTGCGATCGCGCCGAAGCCGCTCGGCTATGGCGTCGCGCTCGGTGCGATAGCGGCCACGACGTTGCTGGCGCAGGCGGCGCTGCCGTTCATCGGCGTGGGCGCGATCGACCTCATCTACCTGCTGCCCGTCATCATCACCGCGGGTCGCTTCGGGCTCGGACCCGGACTGGCGAGCGGTGGGCTTGCGGCGCTGGCGTATAACTTCTTCTTCCTGCCGCCGCTCTATACCTTCACCATCGCGAGTACGCAGAGCGTGCTGACCGTTGTGGTGCTGATGGTGATCGCGGCGGCGACGAGCGAACTGGCGGGTCGCCTGCGCAACAGGGCGCTGCTCGGCACGCGCAGCGCGCAGGAAAGCGCCGCGGTCGCCGCGTTCGGCCAAGCGCTGGTGCGCGCGACCGACTGGCAGGATACCGCCACCGTCGTCTGCCGCGAGGTCGCGGCGCTGCTCGGCGTGCGGGTGGCGGTACTGGCGCAGCGGGACGGCACGCTGGGGGTCGTCGCGTCTGAGCCGCCGGGGGTCGTCATGGGTGCGCTCGATGGCGCGGCGGCGGACTGGGCGCTGGCACAGGGCGAGCGGACCGGCCGCGGCACCGCCACGCTGACCTCGGCCGACTGGCAGTTCCACCCGCTGGCGACCGCGCTCGGCACGCTCGCCCTCGTCGCGCTGGCCACCGACGGCGAGCGAGAAACGGTCGGGGTGGAGCGCGAGGTCCTGCTATCGACGCTGCTCGGCCAGGCCGCGCTCGCGCATGAGCGGCTGCGGCTGGAGGACGAAGTGCGCGAGCTTTCGGTGCTGCGCGAGCGGGACCGGCTGCGCGGGGCGCTGCTCGCATCGGTCAGCCATGACCTTCGCACGCCGCTCACCGCCGTGACCGGCGCGATCGAGGCGATCGGTGAGCAATGCCCCGATGCCGCAGCCCTGCCCGTCGCGCGCGCCGAAGCGCAACGGCTTCGCCGTTTCCTCGACAACCTGCTCGGCCTCGTACGGATCGACGTGGGCGCGCTTGCGCCGGTGATCGAGCCGGTCGACCTGCTCGATGCGACAAGCCTTGCCGCGCATGACCTGCGCGAAGCGTTGCGCGCACATCGCCTGCAAATCGCCCTGCCGCCGGATCTTCCTCTGGTCGAGGCCGATCCGCAGTTGCTCCATCACGTACTCATCAACCTGCTCGCGAACGCAGCCCAGCACGGGCGGCGCGAGGGGACGATCACCATCGTCGGCCGGCGTACGTCCACCGCGGTAGAGCTGACGATCAAGGACGACGGACCCGGCCTCGCGGCATCGGCGGCGACCCGGCTGTTCCAGACCTTCGCCCGGGGCGAAGGCAGCGACCGGACCGGCGGCAGCGGTCTGGGGCTCGCGATCGTCAAGGCATTCGCCGATGCGATGCACGTCAGCGTGGGGGTTGGATCGCGGGAAGAAGACGGCGCGGCATTCACCCTGACGTTTCGCCCTTCCATGATGAGCGGGCAGAGCGGGGATCAGCGATGATACGATCATCGCCCGTATAGCCGAAGACCTCGACCAACGGACGGCGACCATCCGGGGAGACGCAGTCGATCTCGGGCGTGTGAACGGCCGCACCACGAACGCCCGCACGCGGCTTTAGCATGGCATCTTGAGAAAACCGGACCACGGCGGAATGTCCAAGTGACACCCGCCGCCGATGACGGTAGTCGGCCCCCGTGCAGACCATCCGGCACCTTCTCGCGCAACGCTATCTAGTCGCAGTGATCTGCGCGGCAGCGCTGTTGCTGAAGCTGCTGGTGCCCACAGGCTACATGATCGACAGCGATCATGGTCCGCTCACCATCACCATCTGCTCGGGGACCGCCCCGGCGACGATGACGATGGAGATACCCGGGCTGCATCGCGCCATGCCCGATCATGGCAAGGCCAAGGACCACGGCAAGGCGGAGATGCCCTGCCCCTTCTCCGACCTGTCGGCCGGGGCGCTCGGTACGATCGACCCTGTCCAGCTCGCCGCACTGATCGCGTTCGTGCTGGCTCTGGGTCTGGCTGCCACCATCCTGCCGGCCCCGTCGCGACCCGCCTATCTGCGCCCGCCACTCCGCGGACCTCCAGCCCACCTCTGACCGACCATCCCGCGCCAGCCTGCTGGTGCGTCCGAGAACTGCGGCTCGCGTTTGCGGCGGGCCGGTCAAAGGTATTTCCATGCTTCGTACACATCTCCTAGCGGGCGCGGCTGCGCCCTGCCTGCTACTGGCGATCCCGGCCAATGCAGAGACGCCGGCCGCCGCCGATGAGCGCACCAATGCAACGATCGTCGTCACCGGTCAGAACGACCCGCTCAAGCTAGACGATCAGGCCCAGGCGAGCAGCCGCCTGGGACTTTCGATCCGCGAGACGCCGGCGAGCGTCGAGGTGCTGACGCAGGACGATCTCCAGGTCCGTGGCCTGCGCACCGCGCGTGAGGCGTTCAACGATGTCGTCGGCGCGATCGCCGGTAACGTGCCGGGCAACCCGGCGGTCGTCAGCTTACGGGGCTTTGCCGGTAACACCGTATCAATCCTGCAGGACGGCGTGCGGGTGTCGACATCGACCGTAGTCCAGCGCGACATCAACACTTGGCATTACGATCGGATCGAGGTGCTGAAAGGGCCGGCCTCGGTCCTCTATGGCGAGGGTGCGCTGGCCGGCGTCGTCAACAAGGTGACGCGCAAGCCGGTGCTGGGTGGACGCCACCTCGATACGCTGCTCTCAGTCGGGAGCTTCGACACCGTGCGCGCCGCCGGCGGGGTCAACCTGCCGGTATCCTCCACCATCGCGGTGCGGGCGGACGCCAGCTATCAGCGATCGGACAGCCTCTACGACGTCGACGACAACGATACCTTCTCGGCCGGGTTGACCGCGAGCGCGCTGTGGAAGCCGAGCGAGCGATTGTCGCTGCTGATCGCGGTCGACCATTTCGAGGACCGCTATAGCGCCACCTATCAGGGCCTGCCGCTGATCCCGGAACGCTACGCGCTGCGCCCGACAGACGCGGTGACATCGACAAGCGGCCTGATCGCCGATCGTGCACTGCGCCGGCGCAACTACAGTCCGCAGGGCGCGTACTCGGGCGCGAACGAGACGACGGTACGCTCACGGCTCGACTGGACGATCGGCAGCGGCTGGACCCTTGCGCTCGATCTTACCGGCTACACCGCCAAGCGCGCGTTCCTGCTGGCAGACAGCCAAACCTTTGTCGCGCCCACCGCGGCCTTTCCAAACGGCAGCTTCCGCCAAGTCTACCAGGATTTTCGGCACGATCACCAGTTCTGGAACGCACGCGGCGTCATCGGCAACGACAGCCGGATCGCCGGGCTGCGCAACCGTTTCAGCCTGGGCCTCGAGCATAACGAAACCGACTTCACCAGCCTGCGGCAACAGGCCCCGACGACGGTCCTGCCGGCGGTGGACGTGCGCGATCCCGCCATCGTGCCCTTGCCAACCGGGACAGCGCCGACCGGGACGGCGATCTTCACCACCACCAACGTCACGTTCGATTCCAGGCTCAAGCAGACGTCGATCTTTGCGGAGAATGCGCTGAACCTGACTTCCAGATGGCTGCTGGTCGGCGGCATCCGCTGGGATCATGTCGCGCTCGATCGTACGACGATCCAGAACGCGACCGGCGCGATCGACCGGAACCGGCCAACCTTCGATCCTGTATCATGGCGGGCGGGCATGACATGGGACGTGACGCCGGGCCTGACGTTGTATGCGCAATATACGACCGCTGTCTCGCCGGTGTCCTCGATCCTGCTGGCATCGATCGCCAACAGCCGCTTCCGCCTCACCAAGGGCCGCGCCTATGAGGCCGGGTTCAAGGCCAGCGCATGGGGCGGCCGGGCCAGCCTCACCGGTGCCGCATACCGGATCGAGCAGCGCGATATCCTGACCCGCGATCCGAACAATCCGACATTGACGGTGCAAGGCGGGCGGCAGTCGTCGCAGGGCATCGAGTTGTCCGGCGTCGTCTCGCCGGTAAAGGCGCTGCGGCTGTCAGCCGGCGTCTCCTACACCGATGCCCGGTACGACCAGTTGTCGGAGCTGGTGAGCGGCGTGCGGATAGATCGCAGCGGCAACCGACCGATCAATGTGCCCTCAACCACGGTCAACGCCTCCGCGCTCTACACGATCGCCGACACGGTGACGCTGGGCGGCCTCCTTCGGCACGCCAGCGCCTTCTACACGGACACCGCGAACACGATCCGCGTGACCGGACATACCGTGCTCGATGCCAGCCTGTCCTTTCCGGCGCTGCGGCAAGCGACGCTGACGCTGCGCGGACGCAACCTGACCGATGCTTTCTATGGCGAGTATTCCGGCTACCCGACGACCAACGTCTACATCGGCGCGCCGCGATCGTTCGAGGTCGCGCTGGCGACGCGGTTCTGAGGGTGACCGGGCATCGCCGATCGGCAGGATCGCGCATGCGCATCCTGGTGCGCCGGGTCCATCTGTGGCTGGGTCTGAGCCTCGGGCTGCTGTTCGCGGTACTCGGCCTCACCGGATCGGCGCTGGTGTTCTACACCGGCATCGACGCCGCGCTGCACCCTGCCGTTCAGGTGCAGCCAAACGATCCCGCGCCTGCCTGGAACTCGCCGGTGTGGGACCGCGCTCTGGCGGTCGGGCGCACCCGCTGGCACGATCCCGGCGGGAAGTGGACCATCGAGTTCACCGGCGAAGGCGGCGCCATTCCGACGCGCTACTACCCGGCGCCTGGTCATCACGGCGACCGGGAGATGATCTGGTTCTCCGGAGACGGCACGCGCATCGTCCGGGCCGAGCCGTGGGGCGGCTATCTGATGACCTGGATCTACCAGCTCCACATGCAACTGCTCGCCGGTGAGATCGGCCATCAGGTCGTCGGCTGGTCGGGCGTGGCGATCCTGCTACTGCTGGTTAGCGGTGTCATAGCCTGGTGGCCGCGCGGCAGCTGGCGCAAGGCGCTCGCCTTCAAGCGCAAGGCCGCGGCGATCCGGCGTCTGCGCGATCTCCACAAGCTGTCCGGCCTGTGGAGCGTGGCGTTATTGTTCGTGCTGGTGGCGACCGGCGTGCTGCTGGCGCTGCCTTCGGTGACGCAGGCCTTGCTGGCGCCTGCACCGGTGCCTGCCCCGACGTCGAATGGAGCGGCCACACGCAAGCCGATCACCATCGTTCAGGCGCTCGACGCGGCGCGCCGCGGCTTGCCCGACGGTCGCGCGATCTTCATCGACATGCCGAACGCTCGCGATGCCCCGATCCGGATCCGGCTGCAGGTGCCCGGCGATCCGCAGCAACGCTTTGCCGGCAGCTACGTGTTTATCGATCGGTTCTCCGGTCGGGTTCTGGCGGTGCACGATGTCCGGCATGCCGGGCGCGGCTCGACCCTGGCGAGCTGGATACGCCCGTTGCACGACGGCACGGTCGGCGGGCTGGCGACGCGCATCCTCGCCGTGCTGGCCGGCTTCGTCCCGGCGTTGCTGTTTGCCACCGGGATCCTGCACTGGCTGCGCCGCCGCTCTGCGGCCCACGGCCGTCATCGCGATCAAGCCTCTACTACCGACGCGAGGTGAAGCGAGATCAGCGGCCGCTCCAGCGCGGCTCGCGGCGCTCGGCAAAAGCGCGCGCGCCTTCCTTCGCATCGTCCGACGCGAACACGTCGGCGATGTAGGGGTTCTGCCGCGCGTTAATCTCGTCGGTCGGCCACAGCCAGCTGTCGCGAATGATCGCTTTCGATGCCTGCACAGCCAGCGGACCGTTCGCCACGATCCTGCCTGCCAGGATACGCGCCGCCTCGATGGCCGGACCCTCGCTCAGCAGGTTGATCAGGCCGAGCGCATAGGCGCGCTCAGCCCCGATAGGCTCACCGGTCAGCGCCAGTTCCATCGCCAGCGCGCGGGGCAGCAGCCGCGGCAGGTGGACGACCCCGCCCCCGCCCGCGACGAGGCCGCGCTTGGCCTCGGGAATGCCGAACCGGGCACCGCGGCTGGCGACGATCAGGTCGCAGGCGAGCGCCAGTTCCATGCCGCCGGCCAGCGCATAGCCATCGACCGCGGCGATCACCGGCTTGGATGGGGTCCACGACGTCAGCGCACCGAACCCGCGATCCCCGGTGGTCGGGATCTCGCCGCGCAGGAAGCCCTTCAGATCCATGCCCGAGCAGAACGTGCCCCCCGCGCCGGTCACGATCGCACAGCGCAGATGCGGCTCGGCATCCAGCCGGTCCATGGCGGCGGCGATGGCATCGGATGCCGCCTTGGTCATCGCGTTGCGTTGATCCGGCCGGTTGATCGTCACCTCGATCACACTGCCGTTCTCTTCGATCAATACGTCGTCGCTCATCCACATCCTCCCTGTCGTGCCTTGCCACTTTTGCCCACGCTGCCTAAGGCAACCCGGATTTTCCAGCATTCCCGGGAGAAAGCGGACACCATGGCCAAGATCGCAGTCAAGAACCCCATCGTCGAGATGGACGGCGACGAAATGACCCGGATCATCTGGCAGTGGATCCGCGAGCGGCTGATCCTTCCCTACCTCGACATCGACATCAAGTATTATGACCTGTCGATCGAGAACCGCGACGCTACGAACGATCAGGTGACGGTCGACAGCGCCAACGCGACCAAGCAGCATGGAGTCGCGGTCAAGTGCGCGACGATCACGCCCGACGAAGCGCGCGTCGAGGAATTCAGCCTCAAGAAGATGTGGAAGTCGCCCAACGGCACGATCCGCAACATCCTGGGCGGCGTCGTCTTTCGTGAGCCGATCGTGATCTCCAACGTGCCGCGGCTGGTGCCCGGCTGGACCGACCCGATCGTCGTCGGCCGTCATGCCTTTGGCGACCAGTACAAGGCGACCGACACGCTGATCCCCGGCCCCGGCAAGCTGCGGCTGGTGTTCGACGGGGCCGACGGCCAGTCGATCGACCTCGAAGTGTTCGACTTCCCTTCGGCGGGCGTCGCGATGGCGATGTACAACCTCGACGATTCGATCCGCGACTTCGCGCGCGCCAGCTTCAACTACGGGCTTAATCTCGGCTGGCCGGTGTACCTGTCGACCAAGAACACGATCCTCAAGGCTTACGACGGCCGCTTCAAGGACCTGTTCCAGGAAGTGTTCGACAACGAGGGCTTTGCCGCCCAGTTCAAGGCCAAGGGCATGGTCTACGAGCATCGCCTGATTGACGACATGGTCGCCTCCGCGCTCAAGTGGAGCGGCAAGTTCGTCTGGGCCTGCAAGAACTACGACGGCGACGTGCAGTCGGATACGGTCGCGCAGGGCTTCGGCTCGCTCGGCCTGATGACTTCCGTGCTGCTCGCGCCCGATGGCAAGACGGTCGAGGCGGAGGCGGCGCACGGCACCGTCACGCGCCACTATCGCCAGCACCAGCAGGGCAAGCAGACCAGCACCAATCCGATCGCGTCGATCTTCGCGTGGACGCGCGGCCTGATGTATCGCGGCAAGTTCGACGAGACGCCCGAAGTGGTGAAGTTCGCCGAGACGCTGGAGCGCATCTGCATCGAGACGGTGGAAACCGGCAAGATGACCAAGGACCTCGCGCTGCTGATCGGTCCGGACCAGAGCTGGATGACTACCGAGCAGTTCTTCGAAGCGATCGTCGAGAACCTCGACAAGGAAATGGCCGGCGCCTGAGGCGCCGCTTTCGCCGCCATCCTGCCAGCTGCCATCCTGCCACCAGGCAGGATGGCAGCGCTGCCTTAGCCTGTGCGCCAGCGGGCGATGAAGAACCCGTCCATTCCCCCCGCATCCGCGAGCATGCCGGGATCGATCCGCAACCGTCCTTCGGGACTCGGTGCCAGCCATTCGGGCAGTTCAGCCGCCGTGATCGGATCGTCGATCAGGGTCGCATGGGCGGCGACGGCCTCGCCTTCCTCACGCTCCAGCGAGCAGGTGGCGTAGACCAGCCGACCGCCGGAAATGACCCAAGGCTCCGCGCGGGCCAGCAGTTGCACCTGCAGATCGGCGAGTTCGGCGATCTGCCGCCCACCGATCCGGTGCAGCACATCGGGATGCCGCCGGCAGGTGCCGGTCGCCGAACAGGGTGCATCAAGCAGGACCGCATCGAAGCGCCGGTCAGGCTCCCAGTCGAGCACGTCGGCCACGACCGTCTCGACCGCCAGCCCGGTCCGCTCGCAATTCTGCCGCAGCCGCTGCAAGCGCCGGTCGTTGTGATCGAGCGCGGTCACCCGCCAGCCGGCGGCTGCGAGCTGCATCGCCTTGCCACCGGGCGCCGCGCATAGGTCGAGAACGCTCCGCCCCTCACCCTGCCCCAGCAGACGCGCCGGGAAAGTCGCGGCGACATCCTGCACCCACCAGGCACCCTCGGCGAACCCCGGCAACTGCTCGATCGCACCGCCGCGCGGCAGGCGGACGTGCCCGGGCAGCAGCGAGACGCCGCCGAGCCGTTCGGCCCACAGGGCGGTCTCGTCCGCATCGCGGAGCGTGAGGTCGAGCGGTGGCGGCAGCGCGAGCGCCTGCGCGATTGCGGCGCCACGCGTACCCCAACGAACGGCGACCGCCTCGGGCAGCGTCGGCGTCGCCGGGAGCGTCACCTGCCGGCGCGACAGGGTGGAGAACACGCCATGCGCCAGCCGCCGCGGCCCGCCGGCGAGCAGCGGCAGCGCGGTGGCGATGACCGCATGCGGCGGCGCGTCCAGCCGCAGCCACTGCGCCAGCATCAGCCGCAGCACGCTGCGCGCCTTGGCGTCTTCGGGCAGCGTCGTCGCCTCGTCGATCAGCGCGTCGATATCGACCAGCCAGCGCAATGTCTCGGCGGCGATCGCGCGCGCAAGCTGGCGATCAGGCTCGGAGTTCAGCCCGCTCAGCGCAGAGGAACCGGCGCGCTCCAGGGTCTCACCACGGCGCAGCACCGCATCGATCAGGCGGAGCGCGGCGCGGCGGGCAGCAAGGCCGGGGATGTCTTCCAAGGGATCAGGCATCGGGCCGCCCTATCGCCGATTGCAACGCCGCGCCAGCACGCCCACATCGAGGGCATGACCAAGCCGACCCCCGCCCGCCCCGCACCGTTCGCCAAGCCCGCCTACTGGACGGACGAGCCCGCGCCCAAGCCCGAGGCGGCCAAGCCGCAGCCGGACCCTGAAGGCCTGTCACCCACCCGCTATGGCGACTGGGTGAACAAGGGCATCGCCATCGACTTCTAGGCGACGATCGCTCAGTCCTCGAACGGATCGCGGACCAGGATCGTATCGTCGCGCTCCGGACTGGTCGACACCAGCGCCACCGGCGTCTCGATCAGTTCCTGCACGCGCTGGATGTACTTTATCGCCTGCGCTGGCAGATCGGCCCAGCTGCGTGCACCCGCGGTGGTTTCCTGCCAGCCCGGCATCTCTTCATAGATCGGCTCGACCGCGGCCTGATCGGCGGCATGGCTGGGGAAGTAGTCCAGCACCCGGCCGCGAAGCCGATAGCCGGTGCAGATCCGTACCCGGTCGAAGCCGTCGAGCACGTCGAGCTTGGTCAGCGCGATGCCGGTGACGCCGCTGATCGCGCAGCTTTGCCGCGTCAGCACCGCATCGAACCAGCCGCAGCGACGCTTTCGCCCGGTGACGGTGCCGAACTCGTGTCCGCGTTCGCCCAGTCGCTGGCCGATGTCATCCTCGAGCTCGGTCGGAAACGGACCCGCACCGACGCGGGTGGTGTAGGCCTTGACGATCCCGAGCACGAAGCCGGTGGCGTTAGGGCCTAGTCCGGAACCTGACGCCGCGGTCCCGCTCACCGTGTTGGAGCTGGTGACGAACGGATACGTCCCGTGGTCGACATCGAGCAGCACCCCCTGCGCACCCTCGAACAGGATGCGCGCGCCAGCCTTGCGGACCTGCTTCAGGCGCTTCCACACCGGCTCGGCGAACTTCAGCACCGAAGGCGCGATCTCGCGCAGATCGGCGAGCAGCGCGGCGCGATCGACCGGCGGCTGGCCGAAGCCGGCGCGCAGCGCATCATGATGCGCGCAAAGACGATCGAGCTGCGAGTCCAGCGCGTCGAGATGGGCAAGGTCGCAGACGCGGATCGCGCGGCGGCCGACCTTGTCCTCGTACGCCGGGCCGATTCCGCGACCGGTGGTACCGATCTTGCCCGAACCGGCGGCGGTCTCGCGCAAGCCGTCAAGCTCACGATGGATCGGCAGGATCAGCGGGCAGTTATCGGCGATCGCGAAGTTGTCCTCGTTGATCGTCACGCCCTGCCCCTCAAGCTTGGCGATCTCGTCACGCAGGTGCCAGGGATCGAGCACCACGCCGTTGCCGACGATCGACAGTGTGCCGCGCACGATGCCCGATGGCAGCAGGCTGAGCTTGTAGACCTTGCCTTCGACCACCAGCGTATGGCCGGCGTTATGCCCGCCCTGAAAACGGACCACGGCATCGGCGCGGCTTGCCAGCCAGTCGACGATCTTGCCCTTGCCCTCGTCGCCCCATTGCGCGCCGATCACGGTGACGTTGGCCAAAACTGGAAGCCTTCCTTGCTGTCATCAAACCGCCGCGCGGTAGGCGATGGGCGGCGGTGGGGCAAGGACGCTGCGGCCAATACCGCAGCCGGCCGTCAGGCAATCGACGCCATCAGGCTATCGACAGGGCCTTTCGCATCGCCGGACCGGCGGGCAGCGAGTCGCGCGGCGGCATGGCAGGCATCGGCCCGAGTTCCATCGGCTCGAACCAGTCGCCGCTGAGGTCCGGCGCGCCGACATACATCGTCTCGAACAATCGCCACTCGTACGCCCAGCGATCGCCCGAGCGGACGAAACGGTCATGGTAGATGCCGATCGTCGCCAGCGGCGGCCGATCGGTCCAGCTGCACTGCTCGGTCACATAGGTGCGCGCGCTGACGCCGTTGCGGTTGACGTCGATCAGGGGGGTGCGGCAGGTCATCAGCACCCGGTTGGCGCGATCGAGGATCTCGCGCATGCCGTCGGCGATTGCCTGCCGCCCGGTCATGATCTGCCCGGCGATGCGCCATTGCGCTTCGCTGCTGTAACACTCGACGACGCTGCGCACATCCTTGCGCCACACCGCATCGACATAGCGCGCGTGAAGCTGACGCACGCCATATTCGATCGCCACCGCATCGGCCATCGTCACTCTCCTCTTCGGGTGCGATGATGAGCCGATCAGCCGCTGGTGACAAGGCCACGCCGATCAGAGCGCGATCGCGTCGCTTCCGTCGAGCCGATGCGTGCAGCCGAGCGCCTGCGCATCGCATCCCTCGCCCAGCGCAGCGCGTGTCCGCCAGCCGATCGCCCGCAGGCGCGCCGCGACATCGCGGTCATGGCCCAGCGGCAGGAACAGCGTGTCACGCGGCGCTTCGCGAAGCGCCAGGGAGTCGATCAGCGGATCGGGATAGAGCGAGAAGCCGGTCGCGGCCTCGTCGCGCCCGAGGATGCGATAGGTGCCGCCGCGGCCGAGCGCGCCGCTCAACCCCTGCGCATAGAGCGTGAAGCCGAACCAGCTCTGATACTCGAAGCCATGGCGCTCCGAGGGGTCGAGCGTCACGCGGGCGCGGCCGCCGATACCGGCGGCGATCGCGGTCAGCGCCTCGATCCGGCTGGTCAGCGTGCCGCCGGTATCGAAATCGCGCAACCGGGCGATCGCCTGATCGAACGGCCCGATCGCAGCGAGCAGCGGCAGATACGCGGAACCGCCCGCCTCGACCAGACCGCCCGCATCCTTGGCATCCAGTTCGCGGCGCACCGCGACGATCTCGGCCTCGCTAAGCGGGAAAGCCCTGGCCGCCAGCGTCTCGACCAGATCGGGCAGCGTAAAATCGACCGAGATGCCCTGCGCGCCGGCGGACTGCAGCGCCTCGATCGCGACCGAGACGATCTCTGCCGCGGCGGCGATCGTGTCGCTGCCGATCAGTTCGGCACCCAGTTGCAGCCGTTCGCGCGCGGGATCGAGGCCATCGCCCTTGATTGTCACGACCTGGCCCGCATAGCAAAGCCGCAAGGGGCGTGCGGCGTCGGCCAGCCCGGTCGCCGCAATCCGGCCGACCTGCGGCGTCATGTCCGACCGCAACGCCAGCGTGCGCAGCGAAGCCGGATCGACGAAGCGGAACATGCGGCGCGGTTGCACCCCGGCCATGCGACTGGCGAGCGACGCCTCGAACTCGATCTCCGGCGGGCCGACGCGGTCATAGCCATGGCCGTCGAGCACATCGAGCATCGCGCGGGTCACCCGCCCGGTCACCATCGCGGCTGGCGGCAACCGGTCTTTCAGACCTTCGGGCAGGAGATCGCGTGTCATGTCTTCCATGGCTCACGCCGTTAGCGGGGTAGGTTGAGGATGTCCAAAGGTTGACGGGCGGCGATGGTACCGCCGCCCGCCAGCTGTGTCAGAACGCCAGCGAGCGCACCGTTCGTACGCCGGCCAGCCCGCGCGCCTCGGCCATCACCGGCTCGGGCAACGGACTGTCGAGCGACAGCAGCAGCACCGCCTCGCCACCGGCAAAGCGCCGGCCGAGGTGGAAGGTGCCGATGTTGATCGCGTTCTGGCCGAGCAGGGTGCCGATCCGGCCGATGAAGCCGGGCGTGTCGTCGTTGACGATATAGAGCATGTCGCCATCGAGATCGGCTTCGATCGCGATGCCGAAGATCTCGACGAGCCGCGGCTTGGTATCGCCGAACAGCGTGCCCGCGACCGAACGATCGCCCTGGCTGGTGGCGACGGTGACGCGGATCAGCGTGTGGTAGACGCCTTCGCGGTCATGGCGCACCTCGCGGATGTCGAGGCCACGTTCGCGCGCGAGATAGGGCGCGTTGACCATGTTCACCGTGTCGGAATAGCGGCGCATCAGACCCGACAACACCGCCGCGGCGATCGGCTTGATGTTGAGTTCGGCCGCCGCACCTTCGACCTCGATCGAGATCTGCGTCAGGTTGTCACGCGCAAGCTGGCCGACCAGGCTGCCCAGCTTTTCCGCCAGCGCCATGTACGGCTTCAGCTTGGGCGCTTCCTCGGCCGAGAGCGACGGCATGTTGAGCGCGTTGGTGACGCCGCCGTTGACCAGATAGTCAGCCATCTGCTCGGCCACCTGCAACGCGACGTTGACCTGCGCCTCGTTGGTGGAAGCGCCGAGATGCGGCGTGCAGACGAAGCCGGGGGTGCCGAACAGCGGCGAGGACTTGGCCGGCTCGGTCTCGAACACGTCGAGCGCAGCGCCGGCGATGTGGCCCGAATCCAGCCCGTCCTTCAGCGCCGCCTCATCGATCAGACCGCCACGCGCGCAGTTGACGATGCGCACGCCCTTCTTGGTCTTGGCAAGGTTCTCACGGTTGAGGATGTGGCGCGTCTGGTCGGTCAGCGGCGTGTGCAGCGTGATGAAGTCGGCGCGCGCCAGCAGCGCGTCGAGATCGACCTTCTCGATCCCCAGTTCGATCGCGCGATCGACGGTCAGGAACGGATCGAACGCGATCACCTTCATCCGCAGGCCCAGCGCACGGCTGGCGACGATCGAGCCGATGTTGCCCGCACCGATCAGGCCCAGCGTCTTGCCGGTGACCTCGATCCCCATGAAGCGGTTCTTCTCCCACTTGCCCGCCTGCGTCGAGGCGTCCGCTTCGGGCAGCTGGCGCGCGAGCGCGAAGATCATCGCGATGGCATGTTCGGCGGTGGTGATCGAATTGCCGAACGGCGTGTTCATCACGACGACACCCTGCGCCGAGGCGGCCGGGATATCGACGTTGTCCACGCCGATGCCGGCGCGGCCGATGACCTTGAGGTTGGTCGCGGCGGACAGGATGTCCTTCGTCACCTTGGTCGAGGAGCGGATGGCAAGGCCGTCGTACTGGCCGATGATGGCCTTCAGTTCCTCGGGCGTCTTGCCGGTGATCTCGTCGACATCACAGCCCCGCTCGCGAAAAATCTGCGCGGCGTTGGGGTCCATCTTGTCGGAGATGAGCACTTTGGGTCGGGTCATGGCATACCTCAAGAATTGGCACGAAGCGCTTGGCATTGCGTGCAATTATCTCCCCCGTCGTTCCTGCGCGGGCGGGAGTCGATCTCTCACCTTCGCGTCAGGAACATTCGGGAAATGAATCCCCAACTTCGCGGGGTTGACAAACTTAGTTCGCGGCGTCGGCCTTCAACGTCGCCCAGGCCCAGTCGAGCCAGGGGCCGAGCGCCTCGATATCGGCCGTCTCTACCGTGGCGCCGCACCAGATGCGCAGGCCCAGCGGAGCGTCGCGATAGCCAGCGATGTCATAGGCCGCGCCCTCCTTTTCCAGCAGCGCCGCGAACTTCTTGATGAAGTCCGCATCCGCGCCTTCGACCGTCAAGCAGACGCTGGTCTTCGATCGGACCGCCTCGTCTGAGGCCAGATGGCCGAGCCATGGGCGAGCCTGGACAATAGCATCGAGCGCCGCCGCGTTGGCGTCGCACCGTGCCTCAAGACCCTTCAGCCCGCCGATCGATTTCGCCCATTCAAGCGCGAAGATCGCATCCTCGACCGCGAGCATTGACGGAGTGTTGATTGTTTCGCCCTTGAACACGCCTTCGGCCAGCTTGCCCTTGGAGACCAGCCGGAACACTTTGGGCAACGGCCATGCGGGGGTGTAGCTTTCCAGCCGCTCCACTGCGCGCGGACCCAGGATGATCACCCCGTGACCGCCCTCGCCGCCCAGCACTTTCTGCCAAGAGAACGTGGCGACATCGATCTTGTCCCACGGCACGTCATAGGCGAACACGCCGCTGGTCGCGTCGGCGAACGACAGGCCCTGCCGGTCGCCGGGGATCCAGTCGCCATCGGGCACGCGAACGCCCGAGGTCGTGCCGTTCCAGGTGAACAGCACGTCGGTGTTCCAGTCCACCTGCGTGAGATCGGGAAGCTGGCCGTAGTCGGCGCGGATCACAGTGGGATCGATCTTGAGCTGCTTGACCGCATCGGTCACCCAGCCTTCGCCAAAGCTTTCCCACGCCAGCGTGGTGACGCCGCGGGCGCCCAGCATGGTCCACATCGCCATTTCGAACGCACCGGTGTCGGAACCGGGGACGATGCCGATGCGGTGCGTGTCGGGCAGTTGCAGCACGTCGCGCATCAGGTCGATGGCGAGCGCCAGGCGCGTCTTGCCGATCTTCGCACGGTGCGAGCGGCCGAGCGATTCTGTCGCGAGTTTGGCGGGATCGTATCCGGGCGGCTTGGCGCAGGGGCCGGACGAGAAGAACGGACGCGCGGGTTTGCGCGCCGGCATTTGTACAGTCATTTCTGACTCTCCTTTCAGAGAGCTCGCGCGGCGTTGGGACCGCGTGGCCCGTCGGCGCGTTTACGCCCCGGACGGTCGAAGTCAACGCAGAACGACATACGGACCGATTGATCGGCTTTCGCGGCGGAGTAGAAAGCGCAGCATATGCAACGCATGCGATGGCCTCGATTCGCCACACCGGTCTGCCTGGCGACGACGATGCTACTGTTGCTGGCGTCATGTTCGGGCGGCCCGCGCCGTGTGGTCAACGATGTCGTGCGCGGTGGCACGCCTTCGGTCCCCGACGCCGCCGAACGCCGGCAATGTGCCGCCAGGCTGACCGAGGCGAACGCCAAGTTCTCGCCGCTGCCGGATCGCTTCTATGGCGCAGGCTGTTCGACGGTGAATGCGGTGCGGCTGCTCAGCGTCAACAGCGACACCGCGATGCTGGGGATATCCAACCTGGGCCCGGTCACCTGCCCTACCGCCGATGCGTTCGCCGGCTGGGCGCGTTATGGCGTCGATCGGGCGGCACGGCAGGTCCTGGGCAGTCCACTGGTCGGGATCGAGACGATGGGCAGCTATTCCTGCCGCAACGTCGCCGGCAGCGCGCGGCGATCCGCGCACGCGACCGCGCAGGCGATCGACGTCAGCGCATTCGTGCTCGCGGATGGCCGGCGCATCACCGTGCTGGGAGACTGGTCCGCCGGGGACGAGGCGCAACGCCGGTTCCTGCGCGTGGTGCACGAAAGCGCCTGCCGCCGCTTCGGCACCGTGCTGAGCCCGGACTACAACGCGGCGCATGCCAACCACCTGCATCTGGAAACCGGGTCCGGCTGGCACTTCTGCCGATAGAGCGCAACTGAACGCAGAAACGCCCGCCACGATCTGCGATCGGGCGGGCGCTGCTGGAACCGCGGTATGTGTCCCCGGGCTTACAGTCCCAGGTTGTACATCCGGTTGGGATTGTCCTGCAGGACCTTCTTCTGGACTTCAAACGTGTGGCCACCCAGCACGTCGACCAGATGCGCCTGCACGCCCGGATAGAGCGAGGTCGGGTGCGGGAAGTCCGTCTCGAACATCACGTTGTCGACGCCGATCGTTTCAAGCAGCAGCTTGGGCGCGACCTTCTCGAACCAGAAGCTGCACATGAAGTGATCGCGGAAGTATTCCCACGGACGCTTGTTGAGCAGGCCCTTCTTGCTCGGCAGCATCTCGTTGAACTGATGCTCGAGCGCCTCGACCGCGAACGGAACCCAGCCGGCGCCGCTTTCGATCAGGCCGATCTTGAGCTTGGGGTGCTGGTCCAGACGTCCGGACACCATCCAGTTGCCCAGCGTGGCCGCATTGCCGATCGAGAACATCGTCGCGACGACGGCGAGCGTCTGCTCGAAGCCGAAACCTTCCCACGTGATCGTGTTGGGATCGACCGCCGAGTTGAGATGGAAGTTGAGCGGCATGCCGGTCTCTTCACACATCTCGAGGAACGGGGTCCAATGGTCGTGGACGAAGCTGGGAACGCCGACCCGCTCGGGGGTGTCGGGCAGCACGAAGCCCTTGAGCCCGATGTCGTAGCAGCGACGTGCTTCCTTCTCCATCTCGGCCTTATCCCAGAAGGGAAGGTGCGCCATGTTGAAGATGCGATTGCCGCTCTGCTGCTGGTATTCGGCCGACGCGTCGTTGTAGATCTTGACGATCTCGAGCGCGAGGGCGTTGTCGCCCAGCGTCATCAGCGATCCGGCCTGCGTCACGCCCGAGTTCTGGAAACCGATCTGGGCGTGGACGCCCATGTCGTCCATCGCCTGCAGCCGGTCCTTGATGACGTGGCCGCCGGGATGCGCCTGCTCCAGCTTGGGGAATGCCAGACGGCCAAGCAGCTTGTTGTTATCCTTGCGGATGACGTTGCCGCCCATCGAGCCGAAGTTGCGATCGCCGACATACCAGCGCTCGACGCCATCCGGATCGGAGACGATCCGCGGCATCTTGTCACGGCTCGCCGCCGAGGCGCGCGAGGTGAAAAGGTCGGGTGCCTCGGTGATGTGGGTGTCGCAATCGACGATCTTGATGTCCTTGAACATCGGATCGAGACCACCGGACTGGGTCGAATAATCCACCTCGCGAATCACGCCGCCTTCGGTGTAACCTTCTGCCGACCAATACTTCTTGGCGGCCTGCTGCATTTCCGTGGCGTCTGCTTCGGCCATGGCATCTCTCCTGATACGATGGCTCTATCTCGCAACTCCGGAGCGCAGATGCAATCGGCGTGTCCACCGCCACAGCGATAAATCGCAGATATCCGCATGCAAAGCCGCGCTTGGCCGGGCCGGCGGCTGACCGGACCGCGCCAGCGCTGCGCTCACTCGGCCGCGAGCGTTTCCTGCGGCCCGCTGAAACTGTAGTCGGGCAGCGAGTAGAACGCCTTCTTCAGCGCCTCTCCCCAACCGCTCGAAACCGACTGGAAATAGGGATCGTAGGCATGGATCCGGCTCTGATGCAGCGGCTCGAAATTGTCGCGCTCCATGACCATGAGGTCGAGCGGCAGGCCGACCGAGAGGTTGGCCTTCAGCGTCGAATCGAACGACACCATCAACAGCTTGACCGCATCCTCGAAACTCATCGTCCGGTCGTATCCGCGCAGGATGATCGGGCGGCCGTACTTGGTCTCGCCCACCTGGAAGAACGGCGTGTCGAAGCTCGCCTCGATGAAGTTGCCTTCGGGGTAGATCAGGAACAGGCGCGGCTCCATGCCCTTGATCTGGCCGGCGACGATCATCGATGCGGAAAAACCGCTGCCGCTCTTGCCATTCTCGTTGCGGGTTTCCTTGATCGTCTGGCGCAGAAGCTGCCCGATCAGGGTCACCACCTGGAACATCGATTCGGCTTCGAGCAACGAATTGTGCCGTTCCGCCGGCAGCTTGTTGCGTTCCTCCAGCTGGCTGATCACCGCCTGCGTGGTAGCGAGGTTGCCCGCGGTCAGGATCGTAATCATGCGTTCGCCGGGCTCGTTCCAATGGAACATCTTGCGAAACACCGAGATGTTGTCGACGCCCGAATTGGTCCGGGTGTCGCTCATCATCACCAGGCCGCGATCGAGCATCATTCCCACGCAATACGTCACTGAACCGGCTCCCTTGCGCCGCAAGCCCCCACGGCGACGGCCGCAGCGGTGCGGGAACCGCGGCGGCGCGTCAAGGGACGTCCGGCCAACCGCGCGGGACGCGCTGCGCCCCGCGCCAGTCAGCCGACATCGGTCAGAACGCGTAGGCTGCGCCCAGCGCCACACGCGCATCGTCGGCCCCGCGGCCCCAGCGACCCTTGGCCGAGACATAGCCCGAGACGGGACCCGTCCGCATGCCGAGCCGGAACTCGCCGAACGCACTGTCGCGTTCGGTCGAGCCGAGCGGCAGCACAACAGTCCCCATCGTGTGCTGTGCACCAGCCAGCCGGACGGTGGCACCACGATCACCGCGCTCGTCCTCGAAGCTGTAGCCGCCGCGCAGGGCCGGGCGCAGATCGCCGATCACCATGGCAAGCTCGCCACCGACGCTGGCGGTCAGCTTGCGGACATTGCGCCGGCCGAACACCAGATTGGATACCGACGCACCACGCTCGGTATAGCCGCTTAGCTTGAGGTCGCTGTAGTCGACCGCGCCGAACGGAGCGATGCTGGCGCGGCCCAGCGGGATCAGCCAGCCAAGCTCGCCGCTGGCGGCCCAGCCCTTGCCCGTGGCCTGTCCAATGGCCTGCTGACCGTAGGCGGACTGCCGGCCGATACGGTCGAACTTGATGTCACCCACGTAAGCGCCTGCCCCTTGCGCATAGGGGCCCGAAGGCAGACCGATCGCCGCATAGCCGCCCGCGGTCCAGGCATCGGCCCGAAGCGCCGTGCCAAGGCCGAGGCTGCCGTCTAGCTTGCGATAGCCGCCGAAACCGCCGATCCGTGCATGCTCTCCGATCATGACATCGATGCCGACGGTGCCGCCGGTGACGTCCGCGTTCAGCGCGGTGCGTCCGCTGGCGCCCGCACCGACGCGGCTCCATTCGCCATCCATCCACAACTGCACTCCGCGCCGGGTGCCCGTCGCAGCGGACGCCGTCGGCAGGCCACGCTGTCCGTTGAGGAACCGCATCGCCGGCTGGGTCGTGCTCGCGCCAAGGCCGTTCAGCGCCATCCGCGTGCCGTAGAGCACATTGGGCGCGGTCGCGTTCAGCGCCGCCAGCGCCGCCGGATCGACATACGTCGGCAGCGTTAGGCGATAGACGAGCAGGACGCTGTCGTTGTTACCCGTACCGCCGGCACCGCTGAGCGATGCGTCATAGGCCTGCCCGTTGACGAAGCCGCGGTTCGCCTGGAAATCGTTGTCGTTGCCGATGAACAGGAAATAATCCTGCGGCGCGCCTTCCTCCAGCACCGGCGCCAGCGCCATCGCCTCCCATTTCTCCGACAGCGAGGTAATGTTCGACGGCCGGGTGGCGAGGTTCATGCCGAAGCGGCCAAGCTGGACCGGGTTCAGCATGTTGACCAGTTCCACCTGCTGGACAGGCTTGATCCCGGTCGCCAGCGTGCCGTTCGTCGCGATCGGGGGCGTGCCGGTTTCATAGGCGGTGCCGGCAAGGTTGGTCGCCCCGGTGGTGTCCACCAGCAGCACGCTCTTGAATACCGGCGTCGTCGTGTTCGTCGGCGCCGCGCCGCGACCGATGCCATCGCGGGCCAGGACGAGGAACTGCGTGTCGTTCAGCGCCAGCATCTCCGACTGCGCGGCGGTGCGGTTGGCCGCGCCGGTGCCGTTCTGGTTGAACACCGGCAGTTGCAGCACATAGTGGCCGATCGGGCTGGCCGCGGGGATGGAGTTGCCGCTGATGTCATAGACCAGGATGCGTGTGTTGTTGCGCGTCTGCTGGTTGCTGCCGTTGGTGTCCTGCACCGTCGCCGATTGCAGGATCGTCACCAGCTTGCGGTTGTCCGGCGTGATCGCCAGCGCCTCCAGCCCCTGGTTGTTGCGGCGGCCGGTGACAGGCGCGTTGCCGCCGTCGAAATTGACCGCGCCGTTGGTGCGCGGGATGATCGCGGGCACGGTGTTCAGCCCGCCCAACTGGCGCCCGGTGGGGCTGAAGTAATAGATGTTGGCCGCATATTCGTCCGAGACGTAGAACGAGCCATCGGGACGGAACGCGATCGCCTCTGAATCGAGGCTGATCCGGCCGGCACCCTCACCGCTCTGCACCAGCGGATAGAGCACGCCGTTACGCGTGGTGATGCCGCCGAGCGCATCCTTGCCGGTGAAATTCGCGCCGGTGTTGTCGGTCAGCAGGAAGCCGCTGGTGGGCGTGATCGTCAGCTGGTTCTGCGACGTCGTCGCCTGCGGCAGCGCGGCGCCGGCATACGTGCTCAGCGCGATCCGGCTGGTATGCACCCGATTGCGGTAATCGGTGGTGCCGACGAACGGACCGACATCGTTCGGACCGCGATCGGGCAGTGTATAGATGCTGCCGGCATACGTGCCGTCGGCATTGCGCCGCCAGCTGGCAAGGTCGATCGCCATGCCCGAGAAACTGCCCAGTGTCTCGCCCGCGAAGTCACGCGTGTTGGCATCCAGCCGTCCGGCGCCCACCAGTCCGCGGTTGACGAACACAGTCCCGTTCAACGTCGTGCTGACCGGCGCGTCGGCGGTGGTGATGTTCGGCGCGCCGATCTGGACGGACTGAGCCTGCGCGGCGCCGGCCGTCGCCACAAGCGCGATGGCGGCAAGCGAAGCGCCTGCGCGCACGAACATTCGGTTCATCGGTAATCCCCCATTCATATTGCCAGCGCGGCCTAGTGCGAGGATATGACGGTTGTGGGACAGCCGCGGCGGTGCATCCGGGCTGTCACCGGGCACGTAAAGGTCAACGCGCATCCTGCAAAAGCAGTCGCGCAAGCGGGCGCAGCATGCCAAAGGCCGCCGCTGCCTGCGTGAGAATGGCCGCGTGAGGCCGGAAATCTGGAGTTCCGACGATGTGGCTGCTGAACAAGATGCTTCGCAAGATGATCACGACCGGCGAGCTCGTGCTGACCGACCATGACGGCAAGGTCTATCGCTATGGCAAGCCGACACCCGGCGAACGGCCGGTCGGGGTGCGGCTGACCGACAAGGGCGCGGCGATGCACATCGCCAAGGATCCGCGCGTCGGTGCCGGTGAAGCCTATATGGACGGGCGGCTCGTCGTGGTGGATGGCGACATCCGCGACCTTGTGCTGCTGATCCAGCGCAACGCCCCGTTTGAGCGGCCGGAGGCGTTGCAGCCGCGCGGTTTCCTACGCAAGGCGGCCGACTTCACCGCCGGCCGGCTCGATCAGGTCAACTGGAAGACCCGGTCAAAACGCAATGCCGAGCATACCTACAACCTGACGCGCCGGCTGTACGAGCTGTTCCTCGATGCCGACCGGCAATACACGATGGCCTATTACCGCGACACGTCGGTGGGCCTCGAACAGGCGCAGCTCGACAAGAAGGCGCATCTGGCCGCCAAGCTGAACCTGAAGCCGGGCATGCGCGTGCTCGACATCGGCTGCGGCTGGGGCGGCCTCGCGCTCTATCTGCACAAGCATTACGACGTCGACGTGCTCGGCGTCGCGCTTGCGCCCGACCAGATCGCGTTCTGTCAGGAGCGCGCTGCCGAGGAAGGCGTCGCGGACCGGGTCAAGTTCTCGCTCACCGACTATCGCGATGTCGAGGGGCCGTTCGACCGGATCATCAACGTCGGCCTGATCGAGCATCTGGGCACGCCGCACTACCCGGGCTTCTTCGCCAAGACGCGCGAACTGCTGACGCCCGACGGCATCATGGTGTCGCACTGCTGCGGCCGGATGGGCCAGCCGGGCACCACCGACAAGTGGACGCGCAAGTACATCTTCCCGGGCGGCTATATCCCGGCGCTGTCGGAACTCGTGACCGAGGCGGAGAAGCACAAGCTGATCGTCGCTGACGTCGAAGCCATGCGGTACCATTACGCGCACACGCTTCACGAATGGTACAAGCGGACCAATGCCGCGAAGAACGAGATCGTCGCGATGTACGACGAACGCTTCTTCCGCATGTGGCAGTTCTATCTGGCCGGGGCCGAAGCCTCGTTCCGCGACGGCGGCCTGGTCAACTGGCAGGTCCAGTTCCTCAAGCGCCGCGATTCGGTGCCGATGACCCGCGACTACATGTACGAGGAAGAGGCCAGGCTGCGCGCCAGCGACGTGCCGCCGGTCTGGCAGGTCAAGCGCGCCGGCTGAACGTTCGCCAAGACGCAAAACGCCGCCGATCGATGATCGGCGGCGCAACTATCAGAATGGATGTCAGGCGAAGGAGATCGTGGTGCGCATCGTCTGGCGGCGACGCATCGCTCCGCCGACCATGCCGAAACCGGCGATCATCAGTGCCCAGGTGGCGGGCTCGGGAACCGCGCTGGTCACGGCCGTGAACGTGAAGGCGCCGCCGCCGGTCACCGTCGCGGGACCAAGATCGGTATCGAAGCTGGCCTGGAAGCCGGGGTTGACGAGGCCGATCGGACCGATGCTCGACAGACCGTTATACGATCCGCTGGCCAGCGTGCCGCCGAAGTAATTGTTCGCACCCTGGTTGGCGAGGTCGAACAGCAGGCCGACGCTGTTGTTGAGCCGGGCGAAGCCTGCCGGCGTCGTGATGTTGTACGTGGTGCCGCCCGAGAGGATGGAGAGCGACGACAGCGGAACGTAAGTCGAGAACCCGTTATTCTGCGCCAGCGACGTGTCGCCCATGCCGGTGAACACCGCGAAGACGTCATAGTTCTGGTTATTGAAGACACCGGTGATGTTGCCACTGAAGGTGTAGGTGATCGGCGCGGCCGACGCGGGCACGGTCATCGCGAGTGCGGCGACGGTCGCCGAAAGAACTGCCAGTAGCTTCATGGTGATCCCCAATCGGCCAGAGTGGCCGTGCGGGGCGTTTGATCCACTGTGGATCTTCCATCAACAAAAAACGTTCAATCAGAATGTGTTGATTCGATACAGCTTGCGACAAAGCGCCATCAATCGAACTTCTGTGACTCTACCATGTCTCCCAGCCGCTGCTGCTGCTGACCCGGCGATTGCGATTGCTCGACGATCACGCCGACCTCGAGACTGGTCTCACCTGTCCCCTGCGTCAGTCCGGTGATCGGCGCGGCCTCGCGATAATCGCTGCCGCTGGCAACGCGGATGTAGCGTTCATCCGGGCAGATCGCGTTGGAGACGTCGAACCCTACCCAGCCCAGCCCGCGGACATGCGCCTCGGCCCAGCCGTGGCTGGCGCTCTGTTCCTCGGCGCCGTCTTCGTCCGATGTGTCGAGCTTGAGATAACCGCTGACGTAGCGCATCGGAAAATCGAGCAGACGCCCCGCCCCGATAAAGGCATGCGCATGGTCCTGGCAGACGCCGCGACCCGCCGCCATGGCCTGTTCTGCGGTGGTGCCGACGTCGGTCACCCCCGGCTCATAGGCGATCGCATCCGCGACCGCGTGGCTGAGCGCATGCAGCGTGGCAAGGTCGTTGGCGCGGTCCGCGTCGAGCGCCTTGACCAGCGCGGTGAGCCTCGGTCCGGGACGCGTCAGCGGGGTCTGGCGTTGCAGGCACCACAGCGCCATGTGGCCGGCGTGCTGGCCGACGATGCCGGCATTGTCGATCGTCTCGACCGTCCCGCTCGACCGGATGATCAGCTCGCGCGTGCCCGGCAGCAGCGAGACCAGCGTGGTCGCGTTGTGGTTGTGATCCTCGTACTCGGCCTGGAGCAGCGCGCCGTCGAGATCCATCGTCCAGTCGATCACCGTCTGGCCATGAGTCCGCTTGGGGGTGAGGCGCAGGCGCTGCATCCCGTGCGTGACGGGCTGGGCGAAAGCGTAGCGGGTGGTGTGGCTGACGGTTAGTCGCACGGGCTCCGGCCTTCCTACTCGGTAAAGCGATAGTCGGCGGAGATTGCGCTGGCGATGCGCAGGTTGCCGCTGATGAACGCCGTGATGAACTGATGCAGCCCGCCTTCGATGATCGTCTCGATCGACGTGCGATCGAGCCGGCCACCGGCGTCGCGCAGCAGCTCATGCGCATGTGACCCGCCGCCGTACTGGCGCTCCAGCCCGGCAAGGTTGCTGCGCAGCTTGCCGTAGCAGAACGCCAGGCTGCGCGGGAACCGGCCGTCGAGGATCAGGAATTCGGCGATGCCGCGCGGTTCGATCCCGCCGGCATTGAGCCAGCGATAGGCGCGGTCGCCCGCCGCCGAGCGCAGCACCGCCTCCCACTGCACGTTGTCGAGGCTCGATCCGACCCACGCGACCGAGGGCAGCAAGACGTAGTACTTGACGTCGAGAATGCGCGCGGTGTTGTCCGCACGTTCAATGAAAGTGCCGATGCGGCTGAAATTAAACACATCGTTGCGCAGCATCGAGCCTTCCATGGCGCCGCGCACCATCGTCGTCTGCCGGCGGATATTGGCGAGCACTTCGCCAAGATTGCTCTCCCGCACCGGCCGCGCCAGCAGGTCACGCAGCGTCATCCAGGCCTCGTTCGTCGCCTCCCACACGTCGCGGGTGATGCTGGTGCGCACCATCCGTGCGTTGGTGCGTGCGCCCTCGATCATCTGCATGACGCTGGCAGCATTGTCCTTGTCGCGCAGGATGTAGTTGAACACCTGCGGGCCGCCGTAGTCCTGGTAGCGTTTGCGATAATCGTCATGCTGGCCGATCGTGACCAGCACTGACTTCCATTCCTCGTCCTGGCTGACGTTGCCGCGGGTCAGCGCCATGCGGAAGCCGACGTCGAGCAATCGCGCAGTGTTCTCCGCGCGTTCGAGATAGCGGGACATCCAGAAGATGCCGTTGGCGCTGCGGCCTAGCATGCCGGGCGTCCGGCGACGGATCGTGCAAGCCCGCGCATCAGTCTGCCAGCACCCAGCTGTCCTTGGTGCCTCCGCCTTGCGAGGAATTGACCACCAGCGAGCCTTTCTTGAGCGCCACGCGGGTCAGCCCGCCCGGCGTGATGTCGACACCCTGCGGGCTGACCAGCACGAACGGGCGCAGGTCGACGTGGCGCGGGGCAAGCCCCGAACGGGTGAAGATCGGCACGGTCGACAGCGCCAGCGTCGGCTGCGCGATGTAGTTGTCGGGATTGGCGCGCAGCTTCGCGCCGAACGATTCCAGCTCCCGGCGAGAGGCGGCGGGGCCGATCAGCATGCCGTAGCCGCCCGAGCCATGGACTTCCTTGACCACCAGCTCAGCCAGATTGTCGAGCACATAGGCGAGTGAATCAGCCTCGCTGCAGCGCCAGGTCGGCACGTTCTTGAGGATCGGCTTCTCGCCGGTGTAGAACTCGACGATCTCGGGCATGAAGCTATAGATCGCCTTGTCGTCGGCGATACCGGTGCCGGGGGCGTTGGCGATGGTCACCTTGCCCGCGCGATAGACGTCCATGATCCCGGCGATGCCCAGCACGCTGTCGGCGTTGAAGCTCAGCGGATCGAGATAATCGTCATCCACCCGGCGATAGATCACGTCGATCGGCTGGAATCCGGTGGTCGTCCGCATGGCAATCCGGCCGTCGACGACGCGCAGGTCCGCACTCTCGACCAGTTCGGCGCCCATCTGATCAGCGAGGAAGGCGTGTTCGAAGTAGGCGGAATTGAAGATGCCCGGCGTCAGCACCGCGACAACCGGCCGCCCGCCGGCGCAATCGGGCGCACAGGCGGCAAGGCTGCGCGCAAGCCGGCGCGGATAGTCCGACACCGGCCGGATCGGAATGCGGCTGAACAGTTCGGGGAACATCGCCATCATCGTTTCGCGGTTCTCCAGCATGTAGGAGACGCCGGACGGGGTGCGGGCATTGTCCTCAAGCACCATGAAGTCGTCCGGCCCGGTGCGAACCAGATCGATGCCGACGACATGGGTATAGACCCCGCCCGGCGGAGTGAAGCCGACCATCTCGGGTAGGAAAGCCGCATTTTCCCGCAGCAGGCGCACCGGCAGGCGGCCTGCCCGGATGATCTCCTGACGATGATAGAGATCCTGGAGGAACGCGTTGAGCGCCCTCACCCGCTGTTCGATCCCGCGGGACAGCGTGCGCCATTCGGCCGCGGTGATGATCCGGGGGATCATGTCGAACGGGATCAGCCGCTCCTCGCCCGCATCCTCGCCATAGACGTTGAAGGTGATGCCGGTCCGGCGAAAGAACCGCTCCGCCTCATGGTCCTGCTTCTTCAGCCAGTGACGGTCCTGCGCATCGAACCAGTCGCGAAAGCCGGCATAGGCCGGCCGCACGGTCCCGTCGGGCAGAAACATCTCATCAAAATTCACACCCGACATCGACGACATCGCACCTCCGGTCACCGATGTGATGCAACAGGAAGCGCCGCTTGCCAAGCCGCCACGCTGCACCTGCGAAAATCGCCGATGTAATGCGGTTCTACCAGCAGCACCGCAGACCGCGGTTTCGGCGCTCGCCTCGCTGCATCAAACACGATCGGGGCCCTGCCCACAGGCAGGACCCCGTCGATGTTTTTCAAAGTCGTACCGTCCGCACTGGGCGGGCGGCAGCCCGGCCTGAGGCCGGGCGGGGCGATCAGCCCTGGCGTGCCTTGAAGCGACGCTGAGTCTTGTTGATCACGTAAGTCCGGCCACGACGACGGATCACGCGGTTGTCGCGGTGGCGGTCCTTCAGCGACTTCAGGCTGTTGCGAATCTTCATGGCTCTTGTCCGATGCTTTCGGCGGTCCCGACCGCCTGAATTGAGAGCGCGCCGTTACGGGTGGCCGGCGTCCAAGTCAACCCGCAGCCTTGTCCGGCGCGGCGGTGGCGTGGTCGCCCGATCCGCCATGATCCTCGATCAGCGACGGGATCAGCGGCACGAGTTCCCGCGCGAGGAAGCCCATCACACCGATGTCCCGCGACAGGCGATGGCCGGCAGCCCCATGGATGAACGCGCCCCACGCGGCGGCGCGATGCGGCGACGCGCCCCGCGCGGCGATGCCGGCGATCAATCCCGCCAGCACATCGCCCGAACCGCCGGTGCCCAGCCCGACGCAGCCACCCTCGAACAGGAGCGGCGCCTCTCCCGGCGTCGCCAGCACGCTGGTCACGCCCTTGAGCAGGACGACCGCACGGAACCGCTCGCAGGCTTCGACAGCGGCGGCTTGCTCATCGGCGTCGATCGCCTCGGCATCGCGGTCGAGCAGGTGCGCCATCTCGCCATGGTGCGGCGTCATGATCAGCCGTCCGCCATGCGCGGCAAGGCAATCCGACATCGCGCCGCATGATGTCAGCGCGCCGGCATCGAGCACCACGACCAGATCGTCGCGCGGCTTGCACAGCAGGGCACTCACCAGCTGCCCGGTCTCGTCGCCCGTCGTCATTCCGGGGCCGAGCACGAGCACGTCGCAACGCTCGATCCGCTTGGCGAGCAGGTCCGCTGCCGAAGCATCGATCTCGCCCGCGTCATCCATCGGCAGCGGCACCATCGCCGCCTCGGGCACCAGCACCGCCAGCGCCATCGCTGCCTCTCGCACCGTCGCCAGCTGCAGCTTGCCCGCGCCCGCACGCAGCGCCGCCTCGCCGGTCAGCCGCAGCGCGCCGGGCACGAACTGCGCGCCGCCGACCACCAGCACACGGCCGCGGCCATCCTTGTCGCTGCCCTCCGGCACGGGAGGTAGTGGATGCCCAGCGAGCCAGGCATCGTCGAGCCTCGTCATGTGATCGGATTGCGCCATCAACCGTGCCTTTGCCTGAATGTGTCGGGGGCGGAGGTGACGGGTTCGTCCTCCGCCTGCATCGGCGCGGTGACGTTGTAGCGCCGCAGCGTCAGCTTGCCGGCAATCCCGGCGTCCGCATCATGCTCGTATTCGGTGATCGCGCAGTTCGCGACATCGCCCTCACGGTCGATCGCCAGGATCTGCGCCTCATCCATCGCCTCGATGATGTAGCGCATGCACAGCACGACGACCTGATGCGAGAAGATCATCACCCGCTTGCCCGGATAGTGCAGCGAGATCGTATCGAGCACCGATCGCAGGCGCAGGATGACATCGCACCAGCTCTCGCCACCGGGCGGGCGATGGTAGAACTTGCCCAGCAACGCGCGGAACTCGGCCTGTTCGGGCATCAGCTTGCGGATGCCGCTGCCGGTCAGCCCGTCGAGGATGCCGAACTCCTTTTCGCGGAGCCGCTCGTCGGTGCAGATCGGAATGTCGCCGTTCGCGCCGCCGGCAGCGCGGAAGATCTCGGCGGTCTGGCGGGCGCGATGGTACGTCGAGGCAAGCAGCACCTCGGGCCGAGCATCCTCGGCGCCGCTGGCGAACCAGTGCCCCAGCGCCCGCGCCTGCCGCTCGCCAAGGTCGCTCAAGGGCACATCGGCGTCGCGCTGGCTGAGGTCGAGCCGGTCATGATTGGCGAGATAGGCCGCGTCGCGGGCGACGTTCCCCGCGCTCTGTCCATGGCGCACGACGATCAATTGACTGGGCCAGCGCATTCCATCTCCTCGAGTTGACGATACCTCAACGCGTGAGCGCGGGATTTCGGGCGAAGATGATGCACATAAGCCTCACGAGCCACGCGCCATTGCCTATGCGCGGCCACGCCCCTATCGCGCGGCCACCAGATTGGAGTGACACATGGGTTTTCGTTGCGGGATCGTCGGGCTTCCCAATGTCGGCAAGTCGACGCTGTTCAACGCGCTGACCGAGACGCAGGCGGCGCAGGCGGCCAACTATCCGTTCTGCACGATCGAGCCGAACGTCGGCCAGGTCGGCGTCCTGGACGAGCGGCTGGACAAGCTGGCGGCGATCGCCGGATCGGCCAAGATCATCCCGACGCAGCTCGGCTTCGTCGATATCGCCGGGCTGGTCCGCGGCGCGTCGAAGGGCGAAGGTCTGGGCAACCAGTTCCTCGGCAACATCCGGGAGACCGATGCGATCATCCATGTGCTGCGCTGTTTCGAGGATGGCGACATCCAGCATGTCGACGATCGTGTCGACCCGATCTCCGACGCGGAAACGGTCGAGACCGAGCTGATGCTGTCCGATCTCGAAAGCCTGGAAAAGCGCGTGCCCGCCGCACAGAAAAAGGCGATGGGCGGGGACAAGGAAGCCAAGATCACCGCGAGCGTACTCGGCCAGGCGCTCGAGCTGCTGCGCGCCGGCAAGCCCGCGCGGCTGACCGTGCCGAAGGACGAGGAAGAGGCGCGCGTCTTTGCCCAGGCGCAGCTCATCACCGCCAAGCCGGTGCTCTATGTCTGCAATGTCGAGGAAGACGCCGCGGCCGAAGGTAACGCCTTTTCCGCCCGCGTGTTCGAGAAAGCCGCCGCCGAAGGCGCGACCGCGGTGATCGTCTCGGCCGCGATCGAGGCCGATCTGGTCGGCATGGACAGCGAAGAGCGGCTGGCGTTCCTGGCCGAGATGGGTCTTGCCGAAACCGGCCTGACCCGCATCATCCGCGCCGGTTACGACCTGCTGCATTTGCTGACGTTCTTCACCGTGGGTCCCAAGGAAGCGCGCGCCTGGACCGTGCATCAGGGCGCCAAGGCGCCGGAAGCGGCGGGAACTATCCACTCCGACATGCAGCGCGGCTTCATCCGCGCCGAGACGATCGCCTACGAAGACTTCGTGGCGCTGGGCGGCGAGACCGCGGCCAAGGACGCGGGCAAGCTGCGGCAGGAGGGCAAGGATTATGTGGTGCACGACGGCGACGTCATGCATTTCCGCTTCAATGTCTGAGGGTTAGCGCAGCAACTTACGCCTTGCAGCGAAGTTCGCCCTTGGCCTCATAAACGACGCGATCATGCTTGTCGGTGATCGTCAGCACGTCCGGTCCGTCCTTGAGGTCGGCCAGCCGCAGGACGTGCTTGGTGCTGGAGAACTTGACCGGCAGGTTGCCGGACACCCGCTCGCTGCCGCTGTCGGACGCAAACGTCTCCCAATCGCCGTCAGCCTTCATCAGCCCGAACTGCGGCAACGCAACCAGCACCGGTTGGCGCGGCGCATCGGCGGCGAAGAAGCTGCATCCGTCGCCGGCGTGCGGCCGCGGGATCGAATGGGGAATGATGATCTGTCGTCCGGGAACGTCCGCATCGGCGAAGCTGACCGGCTCGGGACGTACCGGTTCAAGCGGTGCGGGCGTGTGCTGCGCCCGTTCGATCATCGCCAGTGCTTCGTCTGGGTTCGTCGCGCGCGCGGTCGGGGTCGAACCGCCGCAGCCCCCAAGCGCCGACAGCAGGATCAGCGGAATGAATGCTGCACTTGCGAACTTAGGAAGCTTCATAGCGCCTGTAATGCACAACCCGTCACATTGTTTCCGAGCGCCGCCTTCGCTGCCAGGACGCTAGTGACGTCCGAACAATTTCTCGATGTCGCCATGCGCCAGCTTGATCCAGGTCGGGCGGCCATGGTTGCACTGGCCTGATCGCGGCGTGCGCTCCATCTCGCGCAGCAGCGCGTTCATCTCCGCCACCGAGAGCACCCGACCTGCGCGCACCGAGCCATGGCAGGCCATCGTCGCAAGCACGAGATCAAGCTTCTCCCCCAGCAGCAACGCGTCTCCATTGCGGGTAAGATCATCGGCCAGGTCGCGGATCAACGCGGCGACATCTCCTCCGACCAGCGCCGCCGGGATCGCGCGGACAAGCAGGGCAGCGGGGCCGAAGCGTTCGATGACGAGCCCCAACTGCGCGAATGCATCGAGGCGCGTTTCCATCCGGTCACAGTCGGGTTCGTCCAGCTCGACCACTTCTGGCAGCAGCAACGGTTGCGCGGCGGCGATCGTCTCGCCGGTCCCGGCCGCGCGCAAGCGTTCGAGCACCAGCCGTTCGTGCGCCGCATGCTGGTCGACGAGCACCAGCCCGTCCGCCGCCTCGGCGACGATATACGTACTGGCCACCTGCCCGCGCGCGACGCCCAGCGGGTATGTCGTCGCGTCGTCGCTGACCGGGATCGCCACTTCGGCGCGCGCCGCGGGCGCCAAGGCAATCGGCGCGGCACCGCGCCAGCCTGCGCCCGCTTCTGCCACCCGTGCGCCGCCGCCTGAATATTGCCGGGCAAACAGCGACCCAAGCCTGTCCGGCATCCCGGCCGGTGTCGGCAGCGGCTCCGGCTGCCAGCGGGCCATCGCCGGGGCGGCGGGTGCCTGGGCGGTGCGCTGCCCTGCGCCCTCGATCGCGTGGCGCAGCGTGGTGACGATAAAGCCGCGCACGAAGGCCGGATCGCGAAAGCGGACCTCGGTCTTGGCGGGATGGACGTTGACGTCGACCTCGCCCCCGGGAAGCTCGAGGAACAGCGCCAGCACCGCATGGCGATCGCGTGCGAGCATGTCGGCATATGCGCCGCGCACTGCCCCGGCGAGCTGACGATCCTTCACCGGCCGGCCGTTGACGAACAGGTACTGGTGATCGGCGATGCCGCGGTTAAACGTCGGCAATCCGGCGACCCCCTGCAGCCGGGCACGGCCTCCGTCCTCACCGGCCGCGCCGATCGGCCGCTCCATGTCGATCACCACGCCATCCTCGACCAGTTCGCGCGCGACGATCCGTGCGACCCGCTGCACCGTGCTCTCGCCCGGCCCCAGTGCCAGCACGCGGCGGTTGTCATGCTCCAGGCTGATCGCGATGTGCGGCCGCGCCATGGCGAGGCGGCGGACGACATCGAGGCAGGCGCCATATTCGGCGCGCGCACTGCGCAGGAACTTGCGGCGCGCCGGCACCCGCGCGAACAGGTCCTCCACCCGGATGCGCGTGCCCGGCGGCAACGCGGCCGGCAGATCGTGTACCACCGCGCCATGATCGACCACGCGCCGCCAGCCGCCCTCGCGCGCACCGACAGCCGGCCGCGCGCGGCTCTCTATCGAGACGCGCGCAACGCTGGCGATCGAGGGCAGCGCCTCACCGCGGAAACCCAGGCTGGCGACATCCTCGATCCGCTCGTCGGGCAGTTTGGAGGTCGCATGTCGTTCGAGCGCCAGACCGATCTCGTCGCGCGACATGCCGCAGCCGTCATCGCTGATCTCGATCAGGCTGAGGCCGCCCTCGATCAGCCGGATGGCGATCGTCGTCGCGCCGGCATCGATCGCGTTTTCGATCAGTTCCTTGAGCGCTGAGGCCGGACGCTCGACCACCTCGCCCGCGGCGATGCGGTTGACGAGTTCGATCGGCAGGCGGCGGATGATGGGCATCGCCCTGCTTATAGGCACCGTGGCCATGAAACCCAAATTCGCTGCCCCGGCCGGCATCGACAAGCCGAGCCTGAGGGCGGACGGCCTGTACGCGATCCGCGAACAAAATTTTAGCTTTCCCCCGGAACCTCGGCTAAGGGCAGCCCTCCCCGCCACTCCCGCTTTCCGGCGCCACCGCTCGCTGCCGGAGACGTCGGCTCTGCATGAGTTTCCTGATGGCCTCGATGATGTCGCGTTTCTTCAAGTTCGGCTCGCAGAACATGGCGATCGATCTCGGTACGGCGAATACGCTCGTCTACGTGCAGGATCGCGGCATCGTGCTGAACGAGCCCTCGGTGGTGGCGATCGAGACTCACAACGGCATCAAGAAGCGCGTCGCGGTGGGCGACGAGGCGAAGATGATGATGGGCAAGACGCCCGACAACATCGAGGCGATCCGCCCCCTGCGCGACGGCGTGATCGCCGACATCGAGATCGCCGAAGAGATGATCAAGTATTTCATCCGCAAGGTTCACGGCAAGCGCAGCCTGTTCCGCTATCCCGAGATCGTCATCTGCGTGCCGTCGGGCTCCACCTCGGTCGAGCGGCGCGCGATCCGCGACGCGGCCTCCAATGCCGGTGCCAGCCAGGTGTTCCTGATGCTGGAGCCGATGGCGGCGGCGATCGGTGCGGGCATGCCGGTGACGCAGCCGGTCGGATCGATGGTGGTCGACATCGGCGGCGGCACCACCGAAGTCGCTGTGCTGTCGCTGCGCGGCCTTGCCTACACCACTTCGGTCCGGGTCGGCGGCGACAAGATGGACGAGGCGATCGTCAGCTATGTCCGCCGGCACCACAACCTGCTGATCGGCGAAGCGACCGCCGAGCGGATCAAGAAGACCTATGCCACCGCGACGGTCCCTATCGATGGCATCGGCCAGATGATCACGATCAAGGGACGTGACCTCGTCAACGGCGTGCCCAAGGAGATCGTCATCACTCAGGCGAACATCGCCGAGGCGCTCAGCGAGCCGATCGGCCAGATCATCGAGGCGGTGCGCATCGCGCTGGAAAACACCGCGCCGGAACTCGCCGCCGACATCGTCGACCAGGGCATCGTCCTGACCGGCGGCGGTGCGCTGATCCACGGGCTGGACGAGTACCTGCGCGAGGAGACCGGCCTGCCGGTGACGGTCGCCGAGGATCCGTTGTCCTGCGTCGCGCTCGGCACCGGCCGCGCGATGGAAGACCCGATGTATCGCGGCGTGCTGATGACGGCCTGAACCAAGGCGACGTTGCCGGCCATCGCCGGCGGTCGACCGACTTTCAGGAACTGGGTTTTTCGGTAAGCGACAAACGGGTGCGGCTCCGGCCGCATCCCACGACAGGAGTGTGCACCGCATGGCGCCGCCGAACCGGCGTCCCGGCAATTCGCGCAGGGCGCAGTATGGCACGTTCATCGGCTACATCGCCGGTGTGCTGGGCGTGATCGTCGGGGCAATATTGCTGGTAGTGACGCTGGTGCATCCAGAGGCCTTTGCCGGCGTGCGCGGTGCGGCGAACGATGTCGCCCGACCGGCGGGTGCCGCCGGCGCGGGAACGCGGCAGGCCGGGCGCACGCTCTACCAGACGATCGAAGGCTATGTCCTGGCGGGCAGCCGCGATGCCCGCCTGACGCGCGAACTGCGCGAGGCGCAGGTGCGGCTGGTCGAGATGCGCGCCCTGGCGGACGAGAACCGGCGGCTGAAAGCGTTGCTCGGCCTGACCGCGGAGAACCCGCGCCCGGTGGCCATCGCCAAGCTCACGGGATCGAGCGCCGCCAGCACCCGGCGGCTCGCGGTGATCGATGCGGGTACCGATCGGCGGGTGTCGGTCGGTATGCCGGTCCGCGCGCCTCTCGGGCTGATCGGTCGGGTGCTCGAAGTCTCCGGCGGCTCGTCACGCGTGCTGCTGATCACCGACACCGAAAGCGTGGTGCCGGTGCGCCGTTCGACCGACGGCGTCGCCGGCTTTGCCCAAGGGCGCGGCGAAGGCCGGCTGCAGATCCGCCTGATCAACCTGGGCGCCAACCCGCTGCGCAAGGGTGATACGTTCGTGACCTCCGGCTCGGGCGGCCTCTACCGTCCCGGTGTCGCGGTGGCGGCGGTGCAGGAGGTGACGCGCGACGGCGCGATCGCGCGTGTGCTCTGCGATCCGGTCGCCACCGACTTCGTGATGGTCGAGCCGCTGTGGAGCCCGATCGCCGCCCCGGCCACCCCGCCCCCCGCCGCGCAGGTCGCGCGATGATCGCCTCGCGGTCCTTCGGTCTGGGTGCGCGCGCGAACCGGCGGATGAACCGCCGCCCCTCGCGGATCATCGCGCGGGCGATGCCATGGCTGTCGGTCGTCCTCGCCTCGCTGTTCACCATGGTCGCCTGGGTCGCCTCGGCACCGATCCTGCCGCCGTTCGGTCTGCTGACGCTGATCGCCTGGCGGCAGGTTCGTCCGGGTCTGCTGCCGCTGTGGGCCGGACTGCCGCTGGGATTGGTCGACGATTGCTGGAGCGGGCAGCCGTTCGGCAGCGCGGTCATGCTGTGGTCCTGCGTGATGCTGGCGCTCGAATGGGCGGAACTGCATGCGCCGTGGCGCGGCTTCGCCGCCGACTGGGCGCTTGCTGCGCTGCTGATCGCCGCCGCCATCCTGCTGGGCGCGGGCCTGGCGGATCTCGCCGGTGGCCGTACCCCGATCCTCACCACCTTGCCGCAGATCGGCTTTGCCGTGCTGACGTACCCGATCGTCGCGCGGATCGTCGCCAGGCTCGATCGCCTGCGACTGGTCCAGATCGTCGATACCGGCCGCTGGCCATGATCGACGCGGCATGAAACTGTTCAAGCAACGCCTGACCAGCGCCGGAACGCTGCGCAACAGCTTTGACCGGCGGACGCTGGTGGTCGGCGGCTTGCAGGCCGGGGTCGGCGTGCTGCTCGCCAGCCGGTTGGGCTATCTGGCGATCGCGGAGAACGCCAAGTACTCGCTCAAGGCGGAAAGCAACCGCGTCAACCTGTCGCTAATCCCGCCGCGCCGCGGCTGGATCCTTGATCGCAACGGCGCGCCGCTCGCCTCCAACCGCGCCGACTTCCGCGTCGACATCATTCCCGAGCGGGTGGAGGATGTGCCGGGCACGCTGGCGAAGCTGGGCACGCTGCTCAATCTCACCCCGGTCCGGCTCCGCGATCTGGAGGACCGGATCGACAAGGCCCACGGCTTCGCCCCTGTCGAGATCGCCTCGGGGCTCGACTGGGACAGCTTCGCCGCGGTCAGTGTGCGTCTGCCAGACATGCCCGGCGTGGTCACCCAGCGCGGCTTCTCCCGCTTTTACCAGACCGGGCCGTCGGTCGGCCACTTGGTCGGCTATGTAGGCGCCGCATCGGCGGAGGAATACGAGAAGGAGCACAACCCGCTGCTGATCACGCCGGGCTTCAAGCTGGGCAAGGACGGCCTCGAAAAGCAGTTCGACAAGGATCTGCGCGGCGAACCCGGTGCGCGCCGGGTCGAGGTGACCGCCAGCGGCCGCGTGGTGCGTGATCTCGACACGCGCGAGGACGTGCCGGGTCGCTCGCTCAAGCTGACCATCGACGGCCCGCTGCAGGACTATGCCGCACGGCGCATCGGCCTTGAATCGGGATCGGTGGTGGTGATGGACTGCCTGACCGGCGACATCCTGTGCATGGCATCGATGCCGTCGTTCGATCCCAACAGCTTTTCCGACGGCATCGGCCGCATCGAATGGAAGATGCTGGCCGACGACGATCACGTACCGCTGCGCAACAAGGTGCTGCGCGGGCTCTATCCGCCCGGATCGACGGTCAAGCCGATGGTCGCGCTCTCGTTTCTCGAGGCCGGGCTCGATCCCAAGGCATCGACCAACTGCGCCGGTGGCCTGCGCGTCGGCAATCGCGTGTTCCACTGCTGGAACCACCGCGGCCATGGCTCGGTCAACATGTCGAAGGGCATCTACCAGAGCTGCGACGTCTACTTCTACCACTTCGCCCAGAAGATCGGCATGGACAAGATCGCGGCGATGGCGAAGCGGCTTGGTCTGGGCCAAGAATTCCCGCTGCCGGTCGCCGGCCAGTCCTATGGCACCGTGCCCGACCCGGCGTGGAAACAGCGCAAGTACCACAAGGACTGGGCGATCTACGACACGGTCAACGCGACGATCGGGCAGGGTTACATGCTGGTCAATCCGCTGCAGCAGGCGGTCATGGCCTCGCGCCTCGCCAGCGGGCGCATCCTGATGCCCCGGCTGATGGCTGATGATCGCCGGCCGATCGGCGGATCGATGGGCATCCCGCAGGAACATCTCGACATCATCCACAACGCGATGAAGGACGTGGTCAACGGCCCGGGCACCGCGCACAAGGCGGCGCTGCCGATCAAGGACATCCTTCTGGCGGGCAAGACCGGCACCGCCCAAGTGGTCGGGCTGAACGTCGGCAACGGCAAGAGCGGTCCGTGGAAGACGCGCGACCACGGCCACTTCATCTGCTTCGCCCCGTTCGACAAGCCGCGCTATGCCTGCGCGGTGGTGATCGAGCATGGCGGCGGATCGGGTGCCGCCTATCCGATCGCGCGCGATGTCATGACTTATCTGTTCGATCCCGGAAAGGCGCTCGACGTGCTGCACAAGATGGAGGCCGGCTGGGGCGGCACGCCGCAGCAGCGGATGGCTGCGCGCTACAACATCGTCGCCGCGCAGTATGGCGCCAGCGCTCCCAAGGTCTCCGAAGACGCCGCCGCCGCGACGGTCGATGATGATGACGGTGCCGCTGAGCCGCCCGCACCGCCCATCGTCCAGTCCGCGCAGTCACCCGCGCCCGAACCCGACGCGCCGGCGAGCACGGCGCCACTCGATCCGCCGGCTGCCCCCGCCGCCAGCGAGCCCGTACGATGAGTGCGACGACCAGCGTCGTCCCCGGTGTGTTCCGCCGCCAGCCATGGCGGGTGATCGTGCCGCTGTTCCTGCTCGTCTGCCTCGGCACAGCGGTGCTCTATTCGGCTGCGGGCGGCAGTCTGCGGCCCTGGGCGCTATCGCACTTCATCCGTTTCCTCGTGTTCCTGGGCATGGCTATCGCGTTGTCGCATATCCGGCGCGAGACGTTCCGCACCTTCGCCTACCCGATCTTCGGCGTGATCGTGATCCTGCTCGTCCTGGTCGAGACGCTGGGCGCGATCGGTGGCGGCAGCCGGCGCTGGCTCAACCTGGGGTTCATGACGCTGCAACCCTCGGAACTGATGAAGCCTGCCATCGTGCTGGTACTGGCCCGCTTCTACGATGATCTGCCGCCGCCGATGACCGCGAGCTGGCGCGGGCTGATCCCCGCGCTTGGCCTGCTGGCGGTGCCGACCGCGCTGGTCGTCGTGCAGCCCGACCTCGGCACCGCGCTCGCCATCTGTTTCGGCGCGGTGGTGGTGATGTTCCTCGCCGGTCTGCCGCTGCGCTGGTTCATCGGTGCGGGCGCCGCCGGCATGGTGGCCGCACCGCTCGCCTTCTTCGGCCTGCTGCATGACTATCAGCGTAACCGGGTGCTGACGTTCCTCGATCCCGAAAGCGATCCGCTGGGCACCGGCTACCACATCACCCAGTCGAAGATCGCGATCGGGTCCGGTGGCTTCCTCGGCAAGGGCTTCGGCAACGGCTCGCAGAGCCATCTCGATTACCTGCCCGAGGCGCACACCGACTTCGTATTCGCCACGATGGCGGAGGAGTGGGGCATGCTGGGCGGCATCTTCGTGCTGATCGTGTTCGCGCTGGTTCTGCACTGGGCGATGGGCATCGCCCGCGCCTCCCCCGATCGCTTCGCCAGGCTGCTAGCCGCCGGCATGGGCGCGACGGTGTTTTTCTATGTCGCGATCAACCTGATGATGGTCATGGGCCTCGCCCCCGTTGTCGGCATCCCGCTGCCGTTCATGAGCCACGGCGGATCATCAATGATGACCAACATGATCTGCATCGGCACGATCATGGCCGTCCATCGCTGGAACCGCCGTTCTGCCACACACGGCGCATAATCTCGTACAAACCCCCTTCCCCCTCCGCGCACAGTCGCTATAGGGGGCGCTCCCGACGATTCGGGGCTGCGGCAAGCCGCAAGTGGACGCATAGCTCAGTTGGTAGAGCAGCTGACTCTTAATCAGCGGGTCCTTGGTTCGAGCCCAAGTGCGTCCACCATTTTTCACAACATCGACCGGACCTGGGCCATTGCTGTTGCAGCAGTCAGGTAACGCTCTGGTTAGTCGCTTTAGTCGGAAAGACGGCCTGTGCAGCCCTCGAACGTAGCCTGGGCAAAGCACGAGCGGCTACCTAGCTCAGCCTGATCGCTGCTGACCACGCCAGATCCAGGCCATCGATCTTCTGTCTGGCACCTAGGATGCGGATATCTTCAGCAGATTCTCCGCAACTCAGACAACTGTGCTGAGCCATATCAGCTAATCACGGCGATCAATCGAAGGCCGCAAGATGTGGTCAAAAATCTCCGGAATACCTGGGAGCAAATTGGTGCAACGCAACAAGCGCCGCTCCATTTCGAACTGCGTCATTTACAGCCTTCGATGAAACGTGTCCCGGACAGGAACAAGATATACTTTGAAAGCTAGTATAGCTTATCCAGCCCTATTTATTATGTAGTATTTGGTGATTATCGTCTGCAGGAAGCCTGCCAACGGCTTCCTGCAGATGTTTCAAGACGAAAATTCCATGCATTTTTAGTGTCTTGGATGCCGTTGAAAGATCGAGACCATCCAACAATGAGACAGATTTAACCCTCCCTGCACGCGCACCCCGCCTTGTCGGTGATCTGACTCATGTTATTGATCTTGAACGAGGAATTCATCGGATTCGGTGCTTTCCTCCAAAGGGGTAGACGCCAGACCGAACTTTTGACCGACGTTTTCGGGGCTGGAGAAGTATTGCCTAAATGGAACAGGATGTTTTGGCGTATTTCTTTGCTCCATCATGCATTGGGGGTGCATTTACGTCATGATCACTTTGAAGCCCGGCGTTGCCGTCGCGAATGATCTGAATCACGCCAGTCTGACGCACTACAAAGTCGATTTCACCACCTCCGACGATCTCGTCCTGTCGCCGATCCAAGAGCCACATCACTTTGGCGTGACCCAGTTGCAGGCCTGGTTGTGGCGCGGCTTCGACATCATCGTCGCGCTGCTGATCACGATCGCGATCTTTCCGGTCATCATCGCCATCTCGATCGCGGTGTTCGTCGACGATCCTGGGCCGATCGTCTTTCGCCATCGCCGGATTGGGCGCGACGGCCGGTATTTCCACTGCCTGAAGTTCCGGACGATGAAGGTGCACACCGCGGAAGGCTTCCAGGAGCACCTGCGTCGCCATCCCGAACTGCTGCGGGAATGGACCGAGACGTTCAAGCTGCGCAACGATCCACGGATCACCCGGGTCGGACGGCTGCTGCGCAAGAGCAGCCTCGATGAACTGCCGCAACTGCTGAATGTGTTGCGCGGCGACATGAGCCTGGTCGGTCCACGGCCGATCGTCGACGATGAAGTCGAACGCTATGGTGATCATTTCGCCAGCTACTGCAGTGTCCGTCCCGGCCTGACCGGGCTGTGGCAAGTCAGCGGACGCAGCAACCTGTGCTACAAGGAGCGGGTGGCGCTCGACTGCGAGTATATAACCCGCAAGTCGATCTTCTTTGACTCGCTGCTGATCATCAAGACCGTACCGGCCGTCATGATCCTGAAGGGTGCGTACTGATGCATGTCTTGAAGGCGATCTGATCGTGACGGTTGGCCATGCAGTGACTTACAACGAGAGCGCGCACGATGATCGGTGAAATGCAGATCCCTGGCGGCGACAGGCGGATCGATCGCAGCACGGGCCATGAGCCGTCGGCGAACGCGACTGTCGATCATGGTAAGTCGGCCGGTGCGCGTCATAACGATCGATCGTATATCACGCTGGAGGGCATGCGCGGGCTCGGGGCGATCACCGTCATCCTCTATCATTACCTGCCGCAATCGCCGTGGCCGGGGACGTACCTTGCGGTCGACATGTTCTTCCTCATGTCGGGCATCGTCCTGGGCGAGCGCTACCATCCCGATTTCGTGAGTGGTCGCTTGAGTGTCGGCCGGTTCTGCATCATGCGGGCGATCCGCATCATGCCGCTGTACTGGCTGGGCATGATCCTGGGGATCGGCATTATCCTGCTGGGCATGATGCTGGGCGATGGTGAGGATCATGACGTCGGCGGCTTCCTGCTGCGGACCATTCCTGCGTTCTTCATGATCCCGAACACGAGCGGGGCGATCTGGTTGTTCCCGCTGAACATTCCGGCATGGTCGCTGTTCTACGAATTGATGGCCAACATCGCCTTTGCGGTGTTCGCGCCCTATCGCATCCGTACGCTGGTGATCCTGATGGTCATCGGCGGCACCGCGGTGCTTGCCGGCGGGTTGATCAACCAGACGCTGGACATCGGATCGAAGCGTCCGGACTTCATCTGGGGCGTCGCGCGGGTGACGTACTCGTTCTTCTGCGGCGTGCTGATCGCCCGGGCCAAGGGGCGCGATTGGCTGCCGTGGATCCGGTTGCCGTCCTGGCTGATGGTCCTGGTCTTCGCCTCGACCTTGTTCACGCCGTACAGCGGTCCGGTCGCGGCATTCCTCGCGCCAGCGATCGTGCTGTTCTTCTATCCCGCGATGATGTTCGTCGCGCGCCGGACCGAACCCGGACCGCGGCTCGGCGCGATCATGCAGTCGCTCGGCGGCGTGTCTTTCGCGCTCTATGCGATCCACGTGCCGCTGCTCATGGCGTTCACCAAGCTGGCGCTGATCTTTGCGATTCCGATCACCACGGCGATGCTGATCGCCGCGCCGATCGCATTGGCGCTGGCCTATGTGGCCCTGTATTATTACGATATTCCGGTAAGACGCTGGCTCACCGGCCACTCGCGGCGCTTCTTCGCCGCGCGAACCGATGGTGTCCGCGCCACAGCCTGACCGCCAGCGGGTGACACTGGTGCTGCCGCAAGAACCGGATGCCTGACCGACTATGACGACCTTGCTCGATCCGATCGGACTGCCGACCGTGGCGCACCCTGCGGGGTTGAGGGCGGTCACCGATCGCCGGTTGCACGACATGCCGGTGCGGTTGGGCTTCGGCACCGCCTGGCTACCCGCCGACGCGGGTGCGGCCCGAAGCCTGCTCGAACTCGCGCTGGAAAGCGGCATCCGCTATTTCGATACGGCCCGCATGTACGGGTCAGGCCATGCGGAGGGACAGATCGCGCCGGTGCTGAGTGGCCTGTCGGCCGCCATGCGCGACACGATCGTGGTCGCAACGAAGCTGGGCATCACGCCGCAGAGCGGTGCGTTCCATGCCCGCGCGGCACGCCGGATCGCCTCGGCTCTGGGCCGCAACGCACCGGACTTCGCCCTGCCTCACCGCAATCGCTTCACGCCGGCGGAAATGGTCGAAAGCCTCGATACGTCGTTCAGCGCGCTGGGCGTGGAGCGGGTCGACATCCTGTTGCTGCATGAAGTGGCGCCTGACGATCTCACCGACGAGGCGCTGCGCTGGCTGGAGGATCAGGTGGCGAGTGGCCGCGTCGGCCGGCTCGGTCTCGCCACCAGTCTTGAACAATCGCTGGCCATCCTGAAGACGGCCGGCGGCCGGTTCGATGTCGTGCAACTGGCGGACAACGCCTGGGACCGCACCACGATGAAGACCGCGGCGGACGGGCGGCTTGCGATCTCGCACTCGCTGCTGATCGACCGCTTTCGCCAACTGCAGGCGTCGCTCGCCGCCGATACGGCACTGCGGCGGCAATGGTCGCACACGCTCGACTTCGATGCCGAGGAACCGGGCGCTCTGGCCGGCGTGTTCCTGCGGCATGCTCTGGCCAGTAACGCGCGCGGGATCGTGCTGTTCTCGACGACGAACCCCATCCACTTGCGCAACAACGTGCGCTGGGCGCAGCTCGGCCCGCTGGACGAAGCGCGGATGCGTCAGTTCGAACAGCTGATCGCGTGACGCAGGGCGAGGCACCCGCGCCGGTCGTCGTCATCTTCCTGCAGACCGATTTCACCCGGGGTGAGAGCGGCTACACCAGCCGTTGCCGCGATCAGGTCCGCTTCTTCTCAAGTCGCATGCGAACGATCGTCTACAGTTTCTATGAAGACGATATCCGGCCCTGGGATGCCGCGGCGATCGCCCGGTTTCGCGCGGACTTCCCCGGTGTCGAGCTTGCCCTCGATCATCGCACCAAGCCGCTCAATGCGCTGCAGCGGCTCAAGAACCTGCTGATCGCGCGGCGGCCACAGGATGCGGGCAGGATCGCGCGCCTGCGGCTGCCCGGCACGACGCCCGCGTTCGATCGCATCGCCGCCGCGCATCCGGACGCACTGTTCTTCGTCAACCTGTCCGAGGGGCTGACCGCGCTGAACGGCGTGGCGTTTCGTCGGCTGGTTATTGATACGCACGACGTCCGCTTCCTGAAGCAGGCGACGGTGGCGAACGTGCCCGTGCATCATGGCTCGGTCATCGCCACCCTCCGCCACGAAACGGCGCTGCTGGCGCTGGCGGAGACGATCATCGCGATCGCCCCGCTGGAGCAAGCCGTGTTCGCGTCGTTGTTGCCCGAAACCCGGGTGCTGTTCATCCCCGACTTCGCCGATCGCTCGGTGGCATCACCGCGCCGGACAGGCGGCGCGTACGCCTATGACCTGCTGTTCGTCGGGTCGGAATATGCCTTCAATGTCGAAGGACTGTGCGCGTTTCTGCAGCGGCACCGCGCTTGGCTGGCGGATTATCGCATCGCCATCGCCGGCCGCGTCTGTCAGGCCGGGCCGGTCATCGCCGCGGCTCGCGATATCCCATCGGCCGAGCTGCTCGGCTTTGTCGATGATCTCGATGCGCTCTACAACGGCTCCAAGGTCGCCATCTCGCCGGTGCGCGGCACCGGGCTCAAGATCAAGATCCTGGAGGCACTGGCGGCGGGCGTCCCGGTGTTCGGTTCGGCAGAGTCGCTGGAAGGATTGCCGCCGGGTTCCGGCAATTGCGTGTTCCTGGAGGATCAGGCGAAGATGACGCGCTTTCTTGCCGATCCGGCGGCGCTGACCGCCGCGTCCGAGGCGGCGCTGCGCTATTCGCAGGCGCTGGCCGACATGCCCGATCGCCAGGTACTGCTGGACCTAATTCACCGAAGGTGAGGCGTCGGGTCTTGGCTGCTGCCGCGCCTCGACGATGAACAGCGCCGCCCACAGCAGCGCCGCCAGCAGGGCATGCGCGCCGACGAAGGCGATGATGACGCCTTCCATCCCCCCGAGCCACGCGCCCAGGGCCAGACCGAGCCCGAAGGTCAGCGCCGCGCTGACATAGATCGCCGCGCGCAGCGTCTGGTAACCGGCACCGGTCAGCGCATCGGCGGCGAGGAACTGGATGCCGAGAAACGGGAGCATCAAGGACAGCTGGATCGCCGCGCTCTGTGCGTCGGCACAGCCCTTGCCCAGAACGGTCGGCAGGGTCAGCGCGACGATCGCGACGCCGATGGTGGAGACCAGGCCGGTCGCGATCATCGCCGGCAGGTTCTGCACGGCAAGGCGGCGGGTCGCCGAGATGCCTTGCGTGCCGATCGCGAAGAAGCGCGGATAGAGGATGCGGGTGACGACCTGGATCGGCAGCAGCCCGACCTGCAGCACTCGCGACCCCGCGACATAGACGCCCACCGCCGCATCGGTGGTGAAGCGGCCGAGCACAACCCGATCGAGGTTGTTCTGGCTCGCCAGCGCCACCTGGTTGATGCCGAAGATCGCGCCGCTATTGAGCTCATGCCGCAGCAGCGTGAAATGCGGTGCGCCGTAGCGACGGATCGCCCAGCCGAGCGCCACCGCCGAAAGCAGCGCCCCCTGCACCGCCACCACGACGATCCAGCCGGCAAGATCGCTGCGAAACACGAAGTAGAGCGCCGCCGCCACCAGCCGTGCGCCGGCGGTGACGAAGCGAATGATTCCGGCGGCCACGGTATCGTGATGGGCGACCATGATCATCTCGACTGAATAGCTGAAGCGCCCGGTCAGGATCTCCCCCGCCAGCGCCAGCACGATCAGGTGCAGCGGCAGGGCAGACTGGATCTGCGTCAACGCGATCCACGACAGGAGCAGCAGTGCGACCGGCGTCGCCAGCGCAATGACGACGAGCATATGGCCGAAGTATTTGGCGAAGCTTGCAGGATCACGCGCCACCCCGCGCACCAGCGTATCGGCGGTGCCAACGCTGACCAGCTCGATCCCGATCGCGGCGAGGCCGAGCAGCGCCGCGTACTGGCCAAGCGCCTCCACCCCCAGCCCGCGCGCGGTGACGATGAACGCCAGGAACTGGATTGCCAGCGCCACCACCGTCGGCGCCATCGCGCCGATGAAGCGGCGGCCGTCTCCGCCCTTTGCGAGCAGGCGCGCCAGCTTGTCCGGCACGGCCCGGCCGCGCCGGCTCATCGGCAGGCCTTGATCGGCGGCCCGGCAGCTGGAGCGGCAGGACGCGCATAGGCCTGCGTCAGGTCACGCCCCAGGTGCGCTGCATAGCGGCCACGTATGCGATCGTATTGCAGCAGCCAGCCCAGCATCCCCGGATCAGCGCGCAGCAGGGGATAGATCGCTAGCCGTGCGGTCACCAGCAGCGTCTTCAGCCATGGCCGCAGCCGCCCCTGATCGCGCGCCTCCCACGCGACCGCCTGACCTCCGGCCGAGAACCGGCGCCGGCGAAGCCAGCCGATCGTCGCGCGGTCGGCGGGCACATCCTCATACAGCACCGCCGCATCCGCCCAGGCCATCGCGTGGCCGCGATAGAACATCTGGCGGAAGAACACGGTGTCTTCGCTACCGCTCAGCCCCAGCGTTTCATCGAAGAACGGGCGTGGTTCGCGGGCCATGGCATCCAGGTCCAGCAGGCAGTTGCAGGTGCAGAAGACGAACGGCTTGCCGTCAAGCTGCTGCGGCTCGACCGCCCAGAAATGCGCATGGCGCGCAAGGGCAGGTGCGGCGGCGCCGAAGTCTGGCTGGACCGGCCCGCCGACGATGTCCGCGCCGGTCTCCTCACGACGATCGAGCAGCGCGCGCAGCCATGGCTCGGCAGGCCATTCATCGTCATCGAGCATGGCGAGCAGGCCGATGCCTAGGGCATCCGCGCGCGCGATCATCGCGTTGCGCGCCGCCGATATTCCTGGTCGCTGCTCCACGACCAGCTCGATCGCCGCGCCCTCGACCCGTGCAGCCTCGACGATCGACTGCGTGCGTACGTCCGTCCCATCGTTGTCCACGACGATGATCGTGCCGCCGGGACCCGCCGCAGCCATGCTGGCTGCGACATGGCGCAGGACCCGCGCAAGCCCGACCGGCCGTTTGTAGGTGCACAAGCCAACCGCCAGACGATCCAGCGTGGGCATTATCCGGCCAGTTCGCTGGCCGGGATGACGCTCGGCGCATCCTTGGCGCGGCTGTGCAGGCGCTTCTTCAGGCGCAGCGCCGGCTTCTCGACGAACACCCAGCTGGCGCAGGCGATCGACACGGTGATGACGAAGGCGAGGATCGCGGTGCCATGCCCGGTCCAGCCGGTCTCCACGAACGCGTTCACCACCGGCAGGTGAAAGATATAGACGCCATAGGAGATGTCGTTGCCGCGCATCAGCCGTTCGGACAGCGACGGCCAGTGATAGCCGAAGCTCAACACCAGTGGGCCGATGACGAGGAAGTTGAGGAAACCGACGTTGTTGCCGGGGTATCGCAGCAAACCGGGCACGTAGTATTCGGACGAGATGAACGTGACCAGCGCGGTCAGCGCAAGCAAGGGCCAGAAATTGCGCTCGATCACCGGACGCAGGCGCACAAACCAGTGTTGCAGCAGCATGCCGTAGGCGAATGGCCACAGCCAGGTCGGCACGGCAAAGCCCGGTCCCACCACCAGCGCCTTTTGCAGCAATGCCTCGATCGGCGAGGCCGGCATGCGGTAGTGCGCATAGACGTTGATCGCCAGCGACACGAGGATCGCGGCGGTGAGCAGCGGCGTGGTGATCCGGTACTTGTGCCCCAGCGTCAGCAGGATCGGCGCGACGACATAGAACCCCAGCTCGACACTGATCGTCCAGAGGGCGCCGTTCGGCACGCCGCTGCCGTATTCGCGCAGGAAGCCTGGGTTCCAGCCCGGCAGGATCAGCTGGTTGACCAGCCACAGCATCATCCCGCCGACGTTCTGCAGCAGGATCGCATGATCATACAGCGCGACGATCAGCACCAGGCTGAGTGCGGTGCTGAGCCACAAGGCCGGATATATCCGCAACAACCGCGCCGCGGCATACTGACGCAGGTCGCTGTTGCGGTTCCAGGCCCCGGCGATGACGAAACCGCTGATGAAGAAGAAGATCGGCACGCTGGGGATGAAGCCCAGCAGGCGTTCGAGCCATGGCGTGCGTCCGCCCGGAATGACCACGCACAGATGCCACAGCGTTACATGCAGCGCGGCGATCGCGCGGATGATGTCGAGGCTGTTGCGCGCGAACGGATCGTGCCGCCTGAGTGACTTGTCCATGTCACGATCTCCATGCCGTCCCCCCAAGGACCGGGATGCGTCCGCCGGCGGGTGGCGACAATCGCGCATCCGGCATGTCATTGATTTGGAACAATTGTTCCCCGTCCGGCAAGCGAAAAGCGCGGTCGTGTGGAAGATCGTTGGCGTGCAGCCGCAGGAGCACCAGAAACAGCATGATCCAGTTGATGCCGAAACCGAAGATGGCGGCCGATTCGACGAACCCATGGATGATGACGAGCATCCCCGCGGCCAGCGCGAACAGCCCGGATGTATCGCCTGAGCGGAATGGCACGACCAGCGTCAGGTAGACGAGCGGCACGACGAACGCGAGGAACCCGAGGACGCCCGAATCCCCGAGCACGGCGATGAAGACGTTGTGCGGCGAACTGATGTTGCCGAAGCTGGCGAACCGCGTGACGAGGTCGCTCGTCGCATAGCTGGGAAAGGTGAACGTCCCCGGCCCCCAGCCGAGCACCGGCTTCATCAGCGCGCGATCGAGGAACACGGGCCAGATGTCCGTCCGCCCGGTCAGCGTCGCATCGCGCCCCGCCGCCTCCAGGATCAACGGCAGTGCGAAAACCCCCGCGACGATCGTCGCCGTGATCACCAGCAGGAAGATGACGATGCGCGCTCCGGGTGAGAACGGCATGCGGCACAATCCCCAACCAAGCGCGGAAGCACCCAGCGCGCCTGCCAGCGCCACCACTGCCCCGCTCGAACTCGCTCGCGCCAGGCAGAACAGCGCGACCGCGAACAACAGCACCGGCAACCATCGGGGCACGCCGCGCCACCAGAGCGCCAGCAGGATCGAGCTTGCCGCCACCAGACCCAGCGAGTTCTTCTCCCAGAACAGTCCGGCCCAGGCGACCCCGCCGATCGCGCGCGGGTCCGGATAGACGTTGGCCGCGGGCTGCGCGATGCAGATCGCCGCGGTGCCAAGCAGCGCTGCCAGCGCGATCAGCGCGATCGCGCTGTACAGCCACTGCACGCCGAGCAGCCGCACGATACTGACCATGCCGGCCACACCGATCAGCCAGAAGCCGATCGGCCGGACGAAGTCCGCCTCACCCGGCGCGAAGATGCCCGACAGCACGCCGATAAGCACGAACGGGACATAAGCCATGCACGGGGCAAGCAACCGCCCGGGAGAGCCGCGCAGCACCGCCAGCCCCGACAGGATGATGACGCCCAGATAACCGCCGTACTGGATCAGCGGCGTGCGCGCGCCGACACCCAGCGGCGCGCTGAACCGCTCGGCACCCCACGGCCACAGCCGCAGGAACGTCAGCAGGTACAACGTCAGCACGCCGAATGCGAAGACCTGCAACAGCAGGCGACTCCACGCCTCGGGAACGATCGGCGGGTTCGGTGTTGGCACCGCACCTGTGCCGAACGGTGCCAGCGTCGCGGGAGAACCGAGCGGCAGGGTCAAGGCGCCTGCCCCAGTCGATAGGCGACGACGTGATCGACCTGCAGCGCCGCCTCGGCCGGTGTCTCGGCCGTTACTGGACCCGGCCAGTTGCCGCCGACCGCCAGATTGAGCAGCATGTAGAACGATGCGTCGAAATCGGGTTTGGTCGCCGCCTGCGCCACCGGCTCACGATCGATATACCAGGTGACGCGATCGGGCTGGATCAGCACGCCGTAGTTGCGGAAACGATCGCCCAGGTCGTCATTCGCGGCGCTGCACTGGACCTCGGCAAAGCCCGGCGCCGCATCCTGCTTGTAATGTGCGGTCATGTAGACCTTGGACGGTTCCTTGCCGACATGCTCCATCACGTCGATCTCGGGTGGCCAGACACTGGGTTCGCTCGCCTTGAGCAGCCAGAACGCGGGCCAGATCGCCTGCCCCTTTGGCAAGCGCAATCGCGCCTCGAAGTAGCCGAACCGCTGCTGGAACGTCTTCGCCGTCGTCATCGCGCCGGAATAGTAGGGAAAGTTGAACAAGGCGGGCTTCAGCGCATCGGGCGTGCGCCGTGCGGTGATCGACAGCACGCCGCGATCGAAGCGGAACGGATCGAGGCCGAGCGGCTTGCCGCCGAGCCCGGCCGCGCCGGGGTATGCCGGATCGACGTAGATCTGCTGCTCCTTGTTGCCGGGCAGCGTCCGCGTGCCGGCGAGCCACCAGTAGTCCGAGGCATAGTTCATCCGCCACCGCTGCGGATCGAGCCGCGGACCGGCAAAATCATCGGCGAAGCTGCGTTGCAGGCCAAGATCGGCAAGCGCGGTGAACAGGCCGATCGACGCGCACTTGTCGGGCGCTCCGCCAGTCGGCACACGCAGCACGAGCCGCTCCGGCATGGCTTCGAGCGGCACCGTGCTGCCGACCTTCTGCGCGCATCCCGGCGACAGGCATGCGAGCAGTGCCGCCGCGGTGATCGCCAGGCGTGAGCGCACAGGCCTATGCCGCGCCGGCATGGTCGCGCCTCCTTCCGAACAATCGCCGTTCCAGCCAGGCATGCAGCGGGCGTTCGAGCCAGAGGTAGATCAGGATCGAGGCACCGATCGAGACCCCCAGCGACAGCAGGATGTAGATCCACGGATCGGACACGCCCGTCAGGCGGATCAGGATCGCCGATGCGCCCAGCGAGAACGGATGCGCCAGATAGAGCGCGTAGGACGCATCGCCCGCCAGCACCAGCGCGCGATAGACGGACTCCTTGCGGTCAGGCTCCGGCAGGAAGATCGCCGCCGCGCAGAGCAGCGTCGCCGGAACGCCCATCCAGAGAAAACGCAGTTCGAACCGGGTGCCGGCGATCCCGACGGACTGCATCCAGACCATGATCGCCACCGCCACCACCAGCAGGACCAGCGCCTGCAACACCCCGATCCGCAGGCCGCGTTCGTACAGCAAGGCAAGGCCGATGCCGAACAGGAACTCAAGCACCAGCGGATTGCACCAGAAGAACAGCGGCACGACGCGGAAGCCCGCGAAAACGCCCAGCGACAGGATGCAAAGGACCGCAACGATCAGCGTCATCCCCTTGCGCAGCGGCAGCAGCATGCCGGCGGAAAAGACCAGATAGAACAGGATCTCGTAATTGAGCGTCCAGCCGTTGATCAGCACCGGGAAGAACCAGCCGGATGGATTGTTGGCCGGAATGAACAGCAGGCTGGCGATCGTGTGCCACGGCGTGGTCGAACCGTTCGCCAGGTACTGCGGCCGCAGCGCCATGACGCAGAGCAGCAGGGCGGTGAAGAACCAGTAAGGCGGCACGATCCGCACCATCCGCTTGGCGAGAAAGCGCTGCCCCTCCCCCGCCACGCCGAACTTGCGCCAGCCGATGTGGTACATGATGAAGCCGCTGATGACGAAGAACACGTCGACACCGCCGGCCCAGAACACGGGGTTCAGATCGGGGAACGACTGCCCCCGGGTCAGCACCGACTGCCGCAGCTCATGCTCGACATGGCCGAACATGACCATCGATGCGGCGACGAAGCGCAGGATCTGGAGATTGGCGATCGTCTGCTTGCCGCGCACCGCCGGCACGGGCGCCGACCGGGCGGGCGGCTCGGCGGCGTCTGCGGGCAGTGCGGCGGCCGTGGTCATCTAGGCCTCCAGCAGTCGCAGCGGCGCAAAATCGCTGCTCAGCGTGCGGTGGAAGCCGAACTGTTGCGGATACTGCAGCGTCTCGGTGATCTCGGTCAGGTGCACGCCTAGGTCCGCGCTCAAGCGATGCGGGCGATCGGCAAGGATCGCGTCGCGCATCTCCTGCGGGCCGCGGCAGTAGTCGACCGGGTTGCGCGGCGCCGCATAGGCGAACTTCGGCCCTTTCGGGCGGCGATAGGTGCGCCATTTGCCGAACTCCTGCAAATCGACCCCGACCCTTCGCCCGACCCGCCGGGCGAGATGGCGCGGTCCGCCGGTGTTGTTGATCTCAATCGCGTGGCGATCGTCGCGGAGATGGCGAATGCGCAGCGTGCCTTGCGTCCCGACGACGGTCAGCGACTTGTCATGCGGCGCGACGAGGCCAATCGTCACGCGGGCGACCACGCCGTGATCATAGGCGATGGCGCCGACCGAGAAGTCGGCGGTCTCGACATCGAGCGGGATGCCCTTGTCGCGGACGTGGTGCGAGGCGAATGCGGTGACGCTGCGCGCCGGGCCGAACAACCCCGCAAGCACCGACAGGCAGTATCCGGCGTGTTCGTACGTGCAGCCGATCTCGAACTCGTCCTTGGCCGGCCACGGCGCACCGGATTCGGACAGCCAGGTCCAGGGCTTTTCGTGTGGCGCGATCATACCGTCGTCGAAGTTGACGTAAGCGAGCAGCGGCGTGCCGATCGATCTGTCGGCGATGGCCCGCGCCAGTTCGCGCACGCTTTCGCTCAGCACATGACACGGCGCGACCCCCAGCCTGACCCCGCATTCGTCGGCCAGCCGGGCGAGCGCGGCCGCCTCCTCGGAATTCATCCCCATCGGCTTTTCGCTGTAGACATGCTTGCCGGCACGCAGCGCCGCAGTGGTCACTTCGAAATGGCTGCGCGGATTGGTCAGGTTGAACACCATCTCGACCGCCGGCGCTTCCAGCGCCTCGTCAAGCGAGGCGAGTGCGCGCACCTTGTAGTGGCTGGTGAACGCCGCCAGCCGATGCGGATCGCTGTCATAGACACCATAGATCGAAAAGTCGGGGTGGGAGCGCAGGTTGTTGATGTAATAGTCGGCGACGTACCCCGCGCCCACAAACACAACCTGCATGACAGATTCCCCAACTTGCCCGTGCTGGACGTACCATGGCGGGCCTGTGCTGGATAGGCAGAGAAAGGGGCTATGCAGCTTTGTCTGGTGAGATTACCATGGTTTTGCAGATGCTTATCTGCCTCGCATTGGGGAGCGGGACACATCGTGCGCAAACTTTACGGGCTGCAATACCTTCGCGCTTTGGCGGCGATCAGCATCATCGTCTATCATGCCGCAGATCGTGCGAAAGTGACGATATTCGTCCTTGAATCGGCAGTCGACTTGTTCTTCGTGCTATCAGGCTTCCTGATGGTCGCGATTACTTCGGTGCACACCACACCTGCGAACTTCATGGTCGACCGTATAAAGCGGATCGTTCCGGTTTACTGGATCGTGACCAGCCTGATGCTGGTCGGCTACTTCGCCGGCATGTTCCGCTTTCTCGAAGTCGAATTCTGGCATGTGCTCTGCTCGTACCTGTTCATCCCGAGCGTGTCGCCGGCCAGTGGGCAGATCTTTCCGCTGCTGGTCCCGGGCTGGACGTTGAATTTCGAGATGCTGTTCTACTGCCTGTTCGCGCTGGTACTGAACCTGCCGACGCGGCGATTCCATCTGCCCGTGCTGACCGCGATCTTCCTTGCGCTGGTGCTGCTGGGTGTGCTGTTCAAGCCGGAAGGCGCGATCGCCAAGTCGTATACCGATCCGCTGATCCTCAACTTCCTCTACGGCGCATGGCTGGCGGAGATCTGGAAGCATCATCCGATCCGGTCGGTGCGGGTGGGCTGGCTGCTGACCGTGGGATCGCTCATCCTGCTGACCCTGGTCGGAATATATCTGCAGGGTACGACGCTGCGGCTGATCTTCTTCGGATTGCCGATCACCATGCTGGTGGCGGGCGTCGTCGCGATCGAGCAGCGTCCCGGCGGTATTCCGTCTTTCACCATTCCCCGCCTGCTCGGTGATGCCAGCTACTCGATCTATCTGTGGCACACGCTGATCATCGGGATGGTCGCACGGGTCACGGACATGCTGGGGCTGCCCGGCCTCGCCATGGTGATCATCGCCACACTGGCCAGCATGGCCGGCGGCATCATCGCCTATTGGCTGATCGAAGAGCCTATCCTCAAGTCGATGAAACGCGCGAGCAAGCGGCGGATGGTGCCCGCCGCGGCCAGCGCGTGAACCGTTGAACGCATCAACGCCTAGCCTTGACGGGGATTGAATTGGCCGAGCGCAACAAGTTCTTCCTGTCGATCCAGTACTTTCGCGCATTCGCCGCGATGCTGGTGGTGTTCCATCACAGCCGGCTGCCGATCCGTTCGTTCTTCGATCCGCTCGAAGGCTTCGGCTACGCCGCCGTCGCGGTCGACATCTTCTTCCTGATCAGCGGCGTGGTCATGTACACCTCGGCACGAAGCGAGGCGCCGGCCGAGTTCGTCCGGCGTCGGCTGATCCGCATCATCCCGTTATACTGGCTGATGACGCTGCTCTATCTGCTGTTTACCACCGTGCTCTTCCACACCGACTACACCGTGCGGCGTGTGGTGCTGTCGCTGCTGTTCATTCCCCACGCGACGGAACCCGGGGGCTCGCTCGGCTTCCCGGTGCTCGATGTGGGCTGGACGCTGGATGCGGAGATGTTCTTCTACGCGTTCTTCCTCGTCGGGCTCTATTTCCGCCGTCCCGTCCTGATCCCGACGATCGTGATCACGCTGGTGGTGCTCGTCGGATTGCTGTTCCAGCCGACTAACCCGCAGCTGATCTTCTATTCGCAGACAGTGATGCTCGATTTCGTCATCGGGCTGTTCATCGGCATGGCGATGGACAAGCGGAACCTCAGCCGCCTGTGGCCGGCGCTGCCGATCGGTGTCGTGGGGCTGATCGTCATGGCGACGATCGATCCACGCCTGACGACACCACCGTTCATCCACTTCGCCATCCCGGCGATCCTGCTGGTCGTCGGCGCCATCGCGATCGAGCAACAGGGGCGACTGCCGCAAAGCCAGTTCCTCAAGAACCTGGGCGATGCCAGTTACTCGCTGTATCTTTCGCACGTGTTCCTGGTGCAGATCCTGTTCCACATCTTCTCGCGTCTGCCTTTGCAGGGATGGCTGCAATACGGCAGTTTCCTCGTCACGCTGATCGGCGCGTCGATCATCGTCGCATTCGTCCTCTACCGCCGCGTCGAGCGGCCGATGACGCGTTTCCTCAACCAGAAGACCAGGTCCTGGACCGAACACCAGACTGCCCGCGCGGGCCCGGCACCCACGCAAATGCATGAACAACGCCAGCGACTTTGATCAAAATCGCCGTCCGGCATCGTTCCAGAACGATGCATCTCCTTGATACCCTAGGGATTCTCCTACGTACTCAGCCAATAGACTGCCACGTACCTGTCCGCATTCATTGATCCGATGCCTTTCGCATCGCTGTGCAATCGATGGCCAGGAGTTGGGTAAATGGCTTTGGTGGATTTCTACGGCAACGCCGTGCGGCTCAGTTCCGCTTACCGCACGTATCTTCCCGGCACCGCGGCGGATGAGACTGTCACGGGTACCAGCGGCGCGGATCTGATCGGCCAGAACGGCCGGGATACGCTGATCGGCCTCGACGGTGACGATACCTATGGCTCGGTCTCGATGCTGTCGACCATCGTCGAGCAGGCCAACGGCGGCATCGACACGATCTATGCCTTTGGCGAGTACGTCATGCCCGCCAATGTCGAGAACCTCTTCCTCGTCGGCGGCACGACCGTCTGGGGCAACAGCGGCGCCAACTACATCGTCGGCAACGATGCGACCAACCTGATCAACGGCAAGGGCGGCGACGATGTGCTGACCGGCGGCGGCGGCGCGGACATCTTTGAATTCAACGCCGCGGCCGGTTTCGACTTGATCACCGACTTCACGCACAAGAGCGATTCGGTGCGGCTGCTGGGCTATTCGCAGTTCAACAAGTTCGCCGATGTCACCGCAGCGATGCGCCAGGACGGCGCCGATGTCGTGCTGACGCTGTCGGCGCAGAGCCAGGTTAAGTTCCAGAATACCACGATCGCCGACTTCAGCGTGGCCGACTTCAAGCTCGGCATCGACAAGACCGATCTCGTCCTGACGTTCCGCGATGACTTCAACACGCTCAGCCTCGATACCGGTTCGGGCGGCACATGGCGCACGCGCTATGACTTCGGCGGGGACAGCAACTCGATCTTCTCGCGCACGCTGCAGGGCAACGCCGAGCGGCAGTATTATTCGGATTCGGTGACGACGGGTTCGGGAACCACGCCGGTCGGGGTCAACCCGTTCTCGCTGGATAACGGCAGCGTCGTCATTTCCGCCCGGCCTGCCAGCGCCACGTTGCAGGAATCGATCTACGGGCTCGATTTCACCTCGGGCGTGCTGACGACCTACAACAGCTTTGCCCAGCAATACGGCTATTTCGAATCGCGGATCGACGTGCCCGAAGGTCAGGGCGCATGGCCGGCGTTCTGGCTGCTGCCGGTCGATGGGTCGCATCCGCCCGAGCTCGATATCATGGAGAACTATGGCGACAACGTCGTGGTCCTCACCGCACACTCCCGCAACAACGGGGAATATGTCGCCGACGTGCAGGGTTTCTCTAACTTCGATCTGGCGTCGGGCTATCACAAGTTCGGGATGCTGTGGACCGAGACGACGATCACCTGGTACGTCGACGATGTCGCCATCCGCACCATCGCCACCCCGGACGATGCCAAGCGGCCGATGTACATGCTGCTGAACCTGGCGGTGAGCAGCAACGCGCCCGACAGCTTCGCGGCCGACATGAAGGTCGACTATGTCCGCGCCTATGCGCTGGGCAGCAATTTCGTCGATCCGCTGGCCGGGGTCTATGCACCGCCGGTGGTGGTGCCGACCACGCCGAACGGCAATGCCGACGTGTTCATCGGCACCAGCGGCAACGACAACTACATCGTCGACAACGTCGCCGATCAGGTCATCGAGCAGGCGAACGCGGGCACCGACCACATCCTGTCGTCGGTCGATTATACCCTGCCGACCAACGTCGAGAACCTGACGCTGACCGGCGCCGCCATCAGGGGCACCGGCAACGCGCTCAACAACACGATCGTCGGCAACAACCTCAATAACGTGATCGATGGTGGCGGGGGAACCGACACGCTCAAAGGCGGTGCGGGCGACGATGTCTACCACGTCGATGCCACGACGGTCACCGTCTTCGAGGCGGCGAACGAAGGCTATGACACGGTGATGGCGAGCGTGAACTTCGCGCTGCTCGCCAACGTGGAGGAACTGCAGCTCTCGGGTTCGGCGACGATGGGCACCGGCAGCGATCTTGCCAACGTGCTGCGCGCCAACGACCTTGGCAATACGCTGAATGGACAGGGCGGGAACGACAAGCTGTTCGGTAGTGCCGGCAGTGACTACCTCGATGGCGGCACCGGCAGCGATGAAATGTCGGGCGGCGCGGGGGATGACCGCTATCGCGTCGACAATACCGGCGATCTCGTGACCGAACTGCCCGGCGGCGGGTACGATACCGTCTGGACCTATGCCAACTACACGCTGTCCGCCAACATCGAGGAGCTATGGCTGTTCGGCAGTGCGCTTAACGGCGTGGGCAACGACGATGCCAACAGCATCAACGGCAACGGTCTGGCAAACCGGCTCGAAGGCAAGGGCGGAGACGACTGGATCGATGGCGGTGCCGGCGCCGATGTGATGGTCGGCGGCACCGGCAACGACGTCTACATGGCCGACGATGCGGGCGATCGCATCGTCGAGCTTGCGGGCGAAGGAATCGATCAGGTCTGGTCGTTCACCGGCGGCGTGCTGGCCAGCAATGTCGAGATCATGATGCTGGTGGGCAGCGCGGTGGTTGGCACGGGCAACGCCGGCAACAACACGATAACCGGCAATGCGCTGGCCAACGTCATCGATGGCGGGCGCGGCGATGACATTCTTCAGGGCGGCGCCGGTGCCGATACGTTCAAGCTGAACGCAAGCTTCGGCCGCGACACGATCACCGACTTCAACGTGCGCGAGGATGTGATCGACTGGAGCGCGATCCGCGGCCAGTACGCTGCGCCCGTGCTCAGCCAGACGAGCGACGGCGTCGTCGCGACGTTCGGCAGCAACACGCTGACCCTGCTCGGCACTTCGGTCGCGCTGGTCAATGCCTACCATGTCTTTGGCTGAACGACCGGCGGCCACTGGACGCGGTGAGCAGATCGAGCGGGTTTGCCGATACCGCTTCCCACGTGCGTTCACGCACCGTGATGAGCCCTTCAATGAAGCCCAGTGACCAGGCGGTGTGCATGACGAGGGCGGCGGCGCCCGACAGCAACCCGCACGCCGACCGACGCCGGACGGCGATCGTCAAAGACGTCACCGCGAGGATGCCGACATAGAACGCCGCGAGCAGCAACGCCCATGGCGTGACGAGCACGGCGACGAGGAAGATCGACAGCAAACCGGGGACGAACGCCGCGGCGATCAACTGGCGATGGCGCATCGTTCCCGGGTGCCGGCGGACGGTACGCGAACGCCCTCGCCCATAATTGCGATACTGCCGAAACAGCGCGGACAATGTGCGACGAACATAATAGGTGATGCGGTTCTGCGCATCGAGCCAGATCGATCCACCCGCGCGCCGCAGGCGGCAATCGAGCTCGGCATCCTCGTTATGCGTAAATTCGGGATCATAGCCGCCGACCGAACGGAAAGCGCCGACGTACCAGCCGGCGTGGTGGCCATGATCGACCGGTCCGCTGACCGAGCCCCCGCGATGGGCCGACCCGCCCGACCCCACCCGGCTGTCCGAGACCCAGGCGATCGCCCTGCCGACGCAGCTGTCACCGACCGAATCCATCGGCACGACTACCGACGCCGCCTGGGTCGCCTCAAGGCTGGCGACGATGCCGGCGACGAAACCGGCCGGATAGCCGGCATGGGCATCGGCCCGCACCAGAAAGGTTTCGTGCGCACCCATCCGCGATGCGGCGATGTTGATCGCCGAGCTCTGGTTGCGCCCCGGATTGGTGACCAGTTCGATCGGCGCGGCGGTCGCACGGGTCTCCTGCTCCAGCCGTGCGACGATCGCTTGCGTGCCGTCGGTGCTTCCGCCGTCTAGGACCATGAAGCGGATCTTGCGGTCGTTCGGCAGCCCGACCGTCAGCTGGCGGTAGACTTCCGCGATATGTGCAGCTTCGTTCAGCACCGGAATCGCAACGACAATACCACCAGCCTGAACTTCGGCCATCCGCTCTCCCCTGATCGGACCAGCCCGACCGTGCCCTACGTTCCCGCCACCATCACCGAGCCCACGACGCGGGCGCCGAAGCTGCGACAGTCCTGGACCAGGTCCTGCGCCTCACGCGTCAGCGTCCTGCCCTCGCGCATCACCACCAGCGCGCCGATTGCCTGGGCGACGATGATCTGGAAATCGGCGCAGCTATGCGCGGCCGGCGTGTCGGCGATGACCACCTGGAACTCGGTGCGTGCGCGATGGAACAGCGCCTCCAGCCCGGGACCGAGCAGCAGGTCCTGCGAATCGGCGGCGGGGCTGCCCGCGGTCATCACCGTCAGGTTCTCCGCGACATGGTGCCAGGGCATCGGGTTGGTCGGCAAAGCGAGGAAATCCGCAAGACCCTGGCCACGCTCGATCCCGAAGAACGTGTGCTGCAAGGGTTCGCGCAGGTTGGCATCGATCAGCAGCGTGGCGAGGCCGCCCTGCGCGAAGCAGGCGGCGAGGCTGGCGGCATAGTTGGCGCGTCCGGTGAACGATCGGGGGCTGACCAGCGCCAGCGATCGATCGCCGTCGGCATGATCGAACCACCGCATCGCCAGCGAATTGCGCGTGGCGCAGATATCGTCGTACGACAGCGGCATGTCCGACCGCAGGACATCCGGCGCCGGGCGCAACGGCCGCTCACCTCCACCACCTTCGCTGCGCGATCGACCGTCGGGAAACGTCCCGAACATGTCGGTCATCGCCGCGTCCCCGATCGCAGGCGCGACCAGCCGCGGCCGCCTTCGTCGCCGGACTGGACCAGCCGGACCCGCCCGAGACTGGGGATGCCCAGCGCCTGCTCGTTCTCATGTACGCTGCGGATGCGGGCGTTGAACAATTCGGTGCAGATCGCCGTCAGGATGCCGATGATCAGACCGAGGATCAGCCCGGCGATCAGCTTGACGATCGGCTTCATCCCCGAAGGCCGATCAGGCGCAACCGCGGGCGACAATATCGTGACGTTGGTCTGCTCGCCCGATCCCAGCAGATTGGCCTGCGACTGCTGCTCCACCAGCGCGTCATAGGACTTGCCGATCGCGTTCACTTCCTGTTGCAGCGCGTCGACCTCGCCGCGGTTCGAGCGCAGGTTGATCACGCGCTGCTTCTGGCGGAGGACCTCGCTCTCGAGCGTGCCGACGTTACGCGCCATCTGCTGCGCGCTGACTTGCGCACTGCGCGCGACATAGCCCTGCTGACGGCCAAGTTCGCTGCGCAAACCGGCAAGCCGGCTGGTCAGCTCACGCATCTCCGCATTGTTCGGGCCGGCCCGGACGGCCAGCTCACGTCGCTGACCCTCCAGCTGGGCGATATCGGTCTGCAGTCGCTGCACCACCGGGCTGAGCATGGCGTCAGGCATTGCCCGTCCACCGGCGCGCGCCGCCGCCGCCGCGCGTCCCGCCTGTGCCGCGGCGAGCGCCTGCGACAACGAATCCAGCCGGCGCTCCTCGGCGTCGACATCATCCTTGGACGACGTCACGCCATGCGCGCGCTCGCTGGCGGCAAGGCGGCGGGAGGCATCGGCGAGCCGTTCGCTTGTCAGCTTGGTCGCCTTTTCATACCATGCGAGCGAGCGCTGAGCGGGCGAGAGCTGGATGTCGAGCGTAACCGCCTGATAGGTTTCGGCAAAGACGTTGGCGACCCTTGCCGCCAGTGCCGGATCGGGAGACGCATAGCCGATGCCGATCACCCGCGAGGGATAGGCGGTCGTCAGGATCAGGCCCGATCGCAGCTGGTCGGTGGAGAGCGAAGCCGGCTGCTCGCCGCGCTTGCCGGTCTGGCCAAGCCGCTGGACCACGCGATCGAGCGTGCGGTCGGAGCGGATGATGTCGGACTGGGTCTCGAGGTAACCGGCGGCCAGTTCGGGCGGGTTGATCACCGTCTCGCTCTTGACCGTTTCCGGGTTCTCGACCGAGACGAGCACTTCGGCCTTGGCGACGTAGCGCGGCTTGCTAAGCAGCAGCATCGCGGTGGCGAGCAGAAGACCGAGGAGCGCGCCCGCCAGCACGATGTGCCACCGGGCCTGCAGGGCGGCGAGAAGTCCACGCACCGTCATTGGCTTGATCCCCCCGTGGACCCTGTAAGAAACGTCGGCCGCATCAGAAAATCCGCGTCCGCACCAGGATCAGGTCGCCCTCGGCGATCCGATCCTCCAACCGCGCACTGCGCGGCGTCTGCGGCGTCCCCTCCGCAACCTTGTGCATGATCCGGATGCGATTGCTCGATCCCCTGGGCGTGACCCCGCCGGCGACCGCGATCGCCTGGCCGACGGTCATGCCCGGCTCCTTGGGATAGGCGCCCGGCCGGCCGACCTCGCCCGAAACATAGATCAGCGGCGCCGCCTGAACGATCACGATCTCCCCCGATCGCGCCGGGCGGTCCGACTTGCCGCTGACGATATCGCCCAGCAGCATCTGCTCGCGCGGCGCATCGGGGCCCCTGCCCTGCACCACGGTGACGAGCGCGTTGCCGGTGCCGAACGTCGTGCCCGCCTGCGCCAGCACGGCGGCCAGCGTCATGCCGGGGCGATCGAGCGGCATCTCGCCCGGACGCGTGACCGCGCCCATGACCGAGATCAGGTTCGATCCGATCGTCAGTACCGAGACGCTGACTTCGGGGCTGTTCAGGATGCCACGGTCGCGCAGCAGGCGCGTCACGCCCTGGGCGATCTGGTCAGCCGTCAGCCCGGCGACCGGCACGCTGCCAAGCTGCGGAAAGATGATCGCGCCGTCCTGTGAGACAACGAGCCGGCTGGACAGATCGGGCGAGCGATAGACATCGACGCGCAGGACGTCCCCAGGGCCGACCTGGTATTCCACCGATGCCGTCGATGCGGGCGCCGCGGCCCACGGCGGCACCGAGTTGAGCGTCTGCGCCGCCAGCGGCATCGCCGCTCCGGCGATCGACGCGAGCGCCGCAATCCTGCAAAAATGCCTGAACCCGATCATCGCCGAACCGATCACCCCCAACCGTCGCGTCGATGCAGGGTAATTCATGTTATCCGCCAACACCATACGCGTTCGCGACAAATCATTGGCATCGCTCGCTTTTTTAGGAACAGCGACATCGGGCAGGCGAAGGCGGGATCGTTCGGACCCTCGTTCCGTGGTCACCGCGCATTGCCGAATTTGTAGGAAAGCTGGAGCGAGACGATCGTCGCCGCATACTTGGGATAGGACACCGTGCCGTCGCCCCACTCACGACGAACCGATCCTTTCACCGCGATCGTGTCATAGACCAGCGTGTCAGCGGTCAGCTCGGCGCTCATCCGGCGGAACGATTCCGGCCGCGCGGTGTCCGAGATCAGGTTGAAGCGATAGTTCTGCTTGTCATAGTCGAACCGCGCCGTGACCTTTGATTGCGTGCTGAGCTTCCGCTCGATCGAGGCACTGGCGTAGTCATCGCGTACCGCGTCGATGAACAGGAAGTTCTCGTTGGACAGCCGCCGCCCGGCCTCGGCGGTGACCGTCAGCAGATCATGGGGCTGATAGTGAACCCGAACGCTGCCGGTCAGCCCGTTGTAGTTCTGGCGCAGGACGCTGCGGTCACGCCGGCGCACATAGAACAGCGATGCCTCGACAGTGGTCAGCACCGAGGGGTGATAGGTCAGTTCGGCACCAAATGCGGTGTCGGCAAGATCGATCGGCGAGACCAGATCCTGATCGTCCAGTCGCACCAGCCGTGACCCGAGCCCCTTGGTGACATTGCGCGAAAGCTTGAAGGCGATCGAATTGTCCAGCGGCGTGAACCAGCCTAGCCCGACGCTGCCGCCATAGCTGTGATAGTCGGCGCCGCGGAACAGCGCGTTGGAATTGGTGCTGGCCACGAACCGGGGATCGACCACGACGCGCAGTTCGGGCGTCACCGCCAGGCCGAACTCGCCGGTGGTCCGCACGAAGTTCTGGATGTTACCCGCCTCCGTCCGGATATCGGCAAAGGCCGAACGCTGGCGCAAGGCGATGACGTTGAGCGATGCGATCAGCGGTCCGTCATTGCGGCGGCGGATCGCGCCGAAGACCTCGTAGCCGGTGAAATCGAGGTAGTCGTTGCAGCGGTAAAGCTCACGGTAAGGGCCGCCCGACAGGTTGGCGGACCAGGTTCCGTCATCGTACAGACCCGTCAGCCGCGACTGCAAACGGCCGACGGTGTCGCTGCGGCAGCGACCGCTCGCCGAAGCCGGCGCATCGTCCGAACGGCGAAAGATGTTGGTGTCGTGCCGGACACTGCCGATCGTCTCGACCGAGTAGCTGGCCTGCGCCGTGCCCGCCGCCGGCCAGCCGAGCAGCAGGCCTCCCACCAGCAGCGAAGCGTTCGTTCTAAGATCGATCCCCAAATCGGTCTTCCTTTGCCAGGGTCTTCGCGCGCAAGCCGCAAGGCTTGTGCGATTATCGTGTCAGGTGACGCCATGCCGATCGGCGCGCCGGCCCTGCCCCGATCGCCCCGCCTGCCACGATGTGCCTTACGCCTGTCGCCGTGTCAGCCAGAAAGTTCCAATATGTCATCGACTTGCGAGAAGGCGATGATACGATCGGGGTAATGGCTCCTTCTCCCGAACCCGGACTTGGTTGCAGTCGCTTCGGCTCTCTCGTTCGCGGTGCGAGCCGGGAACAGGCCATCGCGCTGGTCCATGCCGCGCTCGATCTGGGTGTCCGCCACTTCGATACGGCGACGATCTATGGGCAGGGCGACAGCGAGCGATTCCTGGGCGCCGCACTGGCAGGGCGAAGTGCGATCATTACCACCAAGGCAGGCCAGCGTTTCCCGTTGGCCAAGCGGCTGCTGATCCCGATCAAGGGCGCGCTCAGGCCGATCCTTGCCCGAACCGCGGGCGCCACTGCCGCGGTGGCGGCATCGCGGGCGAGCGAACTGCCGCGAGACTGGTCGGCCGCTTATCTGACACGGGCACTGGACGGGTCCTTGCGACGGTTGCGGCGCGAGCAGGTCGACGTGTTCCTGCTTCACAGCCCGTCCGCCGACGTGCTGGCACAAGGCTCGGCGATGGCGGCGCTGGTCGCCTGCAGGCAGGCGGGCAAGGCTGCTGCGATCGGCGTCTCGGTCGATGACGCCGCCGCCTTCTCCGCCGCACTCACCGATCCCGCGATCGAGGTTATCCAGTTCCCGTCCAGCCCAGCCGCGCCGATGCCCGCCGATCTGCTGCAAACCGCGCGGGCACGAGGCATCCGGCTGGTGGCGCGCGAGATCCTGGGCGGAGCGACGCAGCCGCGCGATGTCGATAGCGCCTTGGCTTTTGCCGCCGGCCAGCCCGTCGATGTCGCGCTGCTGGGTACGGGCAGTGCCGCGCATCTGGCGCATGCCGTGAAGGCGATCGCCGGATGCTGATCGATGCGCGCGCGCTGCCGGCCGATCACGATCTCGAATGCGATATCGCCATCATCGGCGGCGGGACCGCGGGTCTGGCGATCTGCGCCGAACTGGCCGGGCGCGGGTTGTCCATCATCGTCCTGGAGGCCGGTGGGACCAGGCCCGACAGCGACAGCCAAGAGTTCTACCGCGGCGACGTCGTCTCGCCCGCGCATGCCACGCCCGACATGTATCGCCAACGTCGGCTTGGCGGATCGAGTACGATCTGGGGCGGGCGCTGTGTCCCCTATGATCCGATCGACTTCGAAGCGCGGCCGTGGCTGTCGCTGCCGGGCTGGCCGATCGGCTACGCAACGCTGGTGCCCTATTACGCACGGGCACAGCAAGCGCTCGACGCCGGCGCATTCGACTATTCGGCGCGCACCGCGCTGAACGACGGCGCATTGATCGCCGGGTTCAGCGATCCGCACGTCCTCACGGACTCGATCGAGCGGTTCAGCCTGCCGACCAATCTCTGGGCGAAAGTGGGCAAGCGGCTGACCGCGGCTACCGACGTGCGGATCATCACCAATGCACCTTGCGTCGACATCGACAGCGGCGACAACGGCGAGGCGATCCGCAGCGTCCGTATCGCCGGCGCGGAGGGCAGGCGCATCGCGGTGCGCGCGCGCGAATACATCCTGGCCACCGGCGGGATCGAGACCGTCCGCATGCTCGCCCGCGCCGGACCCGGCGCAATGGCACTGGGCAACGATCATGACATGCTCGGGCGCGGCTACATGTGCCATGTCGAAATGGCGGTCGGCACGATCGCGCTGACCCCGGCGCAGCGGCCGGTCAGCTTCGGCTTCGAGCGTACCCGCGACGGCATCTATGCACGGCGGCGCTTCACCCTGCGCGCCGAACGACAACGCGAGACGCGCGTGATGAATGCGATGGCGCGGCTGCATCATGCGAGCGTCGTCGATCCGCGCCACCGGGATGCGATCCTATCGCTGATGTACCTCGCCAAGAATACGGTGATCCCCGAATACCGGCGCAAGCTGTCGATGGTCGAACATGACGCGGTCAAGGACCTGCCGCACGATGCCCGGTTCTGGATGGCGCATGTCGGCAATATCCTGCGCGGATCGCCCAAGGCATTGGGCTTCGTGCTGCACTGGCTGACCCGACGCCATCTGGCCGCGCGCAAGCTGCCCTATGTCGCGCTGCATAACGCAGCCGGGCTCTATGCGCTCGACATCAATACCGAACAGGAGGCGAACCTTGCCAGTCGCATCGTGCTGGGCGATCAGCTTGACCGCCACGGGGTGCCGCGTGTGCGCATCGACTGGCGCCTGTCGGAGCTCGATGTCAGCACCGTCGTGCAGTTCTATGCCGATCTTGCGCGGGCCTTTGCCGCGTCGGGTACTGCGACGATGACCTATGACCCGGAGACGATCGAGGATCAGGCGCGCAGCGCGGTGCCCGTCGGCGGCCACCACATCGGCACGGCGCGCATGGCCGAAAGCCCCAGGCATGGCGTGGTCGATGCCGATTGCCGGGTATTCGGCGTGGCCAACCTGCACGTCGCCGGCGCCGCGGTGCTGCCGACCAGCAGCCACGCCAACCCCACGCTGACGCTGATGGCGCTGGCGCTGCGGCTGAGCGACAGGATTGCCGACAAATTGAGGTCAGGGGCATGAGCGGGCCGTTGAGCGTCCTCTGGCTCGCCCGCCACCAGCCGGTACCGCTGAACGCCGGCGACCGGATCTACACCGCCAAGTTGATCGAGGCGCTGGGCCGTGCCGGAGCCCGGGTCCATGTGCTGGGACTCGCCAGCCCGGAGGATGACGGCAAGGGCACATCCGCCCTCGATCCCGCGATCGAGTGGGAAGTCGTTCCCGGAAGCCCACGCGGTGCGGCACGAGCGATGTTCAGCCGCAGGCCCGTCGTAGGGGCACGGTTCGGTACTCCCGCGTTCAAGCGGCGCGTGGTCCAGGCACTGGCCGAGCGGCGCTATGACGCGGTGGTGCTCGACCAGTACGGGCTTGCCTGGGCCCTGCCGCTGATCGCCGCGGTCGATGATCCGGTGAAGCCGGCGATCGTCCACATCGCGCACGATTTCGAGACCGACGTAACCGCCAGCATCGCCCGCGCCTTTCGCGGCAACCCGCTGCGCAAGCTGGCGCTGACGCTTAATGCCAGGCGTACCGCCCGGGCTGAACGGGCGCTGGCGCGATCGAGCGACATCATCGCCGCACTCACCCGCCATGACTGCGACTGCTTCGTCAAAGTCGGCGCGCGCGGCACGATGCTGGTGCTGCCGCCGGGCTACGATGGTCCGCGGCGGCCAGTGCGCACGATCGCGCCGCAGCTGTCGCGGCGGATCGCGCTGGTCGGATCCTATCGCTGGACCGCTAAGCAGATGAACCTCGCCGCCTTCCTGGAGGCCGCCGACGCGCCGTTCACGCAGGTCGGGATCGAGCTGGCGGTGGTAGGCGATGTGCCCGATGCCTTTCGCGCCACCTGGGGACCGCGGCTGAAGGCCAGCCGCTTCCTCGGCTTCGTCGATGACCTTGGTGAGTTCCTCGACACCTGCCGGATGGGTCTGGTGGTCGAGGCGATCGGCGGCGGGTTCAAGCTCAAGGTGCTCGACTATGTCATGACGCGCACGCCGGTGGCCGCGCTCGGCCCGGCGCTCAGCGGCCAGTCCGCTGAAGTCATTCGGCACTTCCTCGTCGCCGATGATGCCGCCGCACTGGCGACGGCGATCGTGCCGGCGGTCGATGACCTGCCGCGCCTCAACGCCATGCAGGATGGCGCGTATCAGGCCGCTGCCGCGCTTTACGACTGGGACGCGAACGGCCACGCGCTGCTGGACGCGATTACGGCCTCGCTCGCGCGCTCCTGATCAGGCGGCCGCCGCCTCCCCGGACGATCGGGGACGCGCGCGCGAGTACCACCTGTCGAGCAACCGCAAGGCCGGCGTCACGGTGACCCCATGCAGCACGATCGAGATCAGCACGACAAGCGACGCGAGCGACCACAGGCGCGCGGGATCGTCAAACCGTGCGTGATTGAGCGCATAGGCGATGTAATAGACAGAACCCATGCCGCGGATGCCGAAGAAGGAGATCACCAGCTTTTCATGCCAATCGATCGATGATCGGCTGAGACTGATCAGTCCGGACAGGGGCCGGATGACCAGGATGGTCACGACGGCGAACACGATCTCTGCGGGGGTCAGGCTACCGAGCAAACCGGCATGCGCCACCATCCCGCCGAACAGGACCAGCAGCACCATCATCAGCAGGCGTTCGGATTCCTCGGCGAAATCATGCAGCCGCTGGTGGTAGTCATGGTCGCGGCTTGAGTTGCGGATGACGAGCGCGGCGATGAACACCGCGAAGAAGCCGTAGCCATGGATCAGCTCGGTCAGCCCGTAGGCGAGCAATGCGGCACCCAGCGCGACGAAGCCATCGCCGGTGCGGGAAAGCTTGGCGCGATTGGGCAGGTGAAAGGTCAGGTAACCCAGCACCCAGCCGATCAGGCAACCCATGCCGATGCCGGCGACCAGTTTCCAGACGACGTCGACCATCGCCCATTTGCCAAATTCCGCAATACCGAACGAGGCACCCGCCAGCGCAACCGCCAGGTGGACGAACGGAAAGGCGAGCCCATCGTTCAGCCCGGCTTCGGACGTCAGGGCGAAGCGGACCTCGTCCTCCTTGCCCTCCCCCGGCGCGCCCACCTGAACATCAGCAGCGAGCACCGGGTCGGTCGGCGCCAGGCTCGCGCCCAGCAGCAGCGCAGCGGCAAGACCGATCCCGAGCAGCGACGACGCGAGCAGCGCCACCGCGACGATCGTGATCGGCATGGCGATCGCGAGCAGGCGCCAGGTCAGCGTCCAGCGTCGCAGCCCGATCCGCCGATCGATCTTGAGACCCGCACCCATCAGCGAGACGATGACGACGAGTTCGCTCAATCGCTCGGTCAGCACCGGATACTGCATCGGATGGGCGACGAACGGGCGCAGCGCGGGAAGGCTGAAGACCGCGACACCAGCGCCGACGCAGAAGATCGGCAGCGACAGCGGCATGTTGCGCAGGACCATCGGCACCCAGGCCGTCATCAGGACTATCGCGCCCAGCCCCGCGAGGACCTGGATGTAGAGCTCGGGCGTAAGATGCATTCGTTTCCTTGATCAGATTACCGCGTCGCAGGACATCAACGCATCAGCCCCGCCGCCCGCAGCGCATCCTCGATAACTTTCCCGACACCGCCGGCAGGCGCGTGCGGCTTAGCGTCGGCGACGGGCTGGCCGTAGAGGCGCCGGGGCGGCTTGACCTGAAGCTGTCCGTCCGCCCGAGTCGGGGTCGACGCCGGTGCTGTTGCGGCTGCCGTCGGCGATGTATGCGCCCGTGCCTTGGCTGGGCGATCGAGGCCCCAGAATCGGCAGATATGCTCGGTGGAGGATATGCCGACATCGAGCATGAAGGCTCCCGCCTTGCCCGATCCGTCATCCGCCGAGGAGGCGAGCGGCGTGCCATGCGCCATGCCGGTAATGCTGAATTCCTCGATCACCTCGCGCCCCGCGGCATCGCGCCAAACCCGCCGAGGAAAGCCGTCGACCGTTTCGACCGCGCTGGGCGCGGAAGGGACGCCGTGCAGCGAACGCCACTGGCCGATGATTGCATCGGCATTCGCAGGGTGGACCGTGGCATCGCTGCTGCCGTGCCAGACCGATATGGTGGGCCATGGCCCCTGATGGTCCGATGCCCCACGCACCAGCGCCGCCAGATCCGCGTCGCTGGCGGTGCCCGCGGCACGCATTCGCTCGAACGCCTGCCCCATCGTGTTGGCGGTGCCATAGGGAAGGCCGGCGATGATCGCGCCGCCGGCGAACACTTCGGGATACGTCGCGAGCATGATCGAGGCCATCGCTCCGCCTGCCGACAACCCGGTAACGAAGACGCGCGCCGGATCGATGGCGTGGTGACCTATCATGCCGGCGATCATCTGGCGGATCGACATCGCCTCGCCATGATCGCGGCGACTGTCCTCGGGCGAGAACCAGTTGAAGCACAGGTTTGGATTGTTCTGCCGCTGCTGCTCAGGAAACAGCACCGCAAAGCCATATCGATCGGCAAGCTGCGACCAGCCCGCGCCGATGTCATAGCCGGCCGCGGTCTGCGTGCAGCCGTGAAGCACCACGACCAGCGGCGATCCGGCGGGCAGATCCGCCGGTACGTGGACCAGCCCGCGCAGGGCTCCGGGGTTCGGCCGATCGTTGTCAAGCGCCTGCACCCGGCTTGCCTGCGGGCCATTGCCCGCGGCCAGTGCGGCACGCTGTTTCGACAACTGCGCGATCGTCTCGGCTATGCTGGGCATCGCAGCGTCCTTGTTTTGAATGGATTTTGCAGAGTGCATCAACGCGAAATGCTGCGCTGCACAAAAGATGGAACGCTTGCTTGAATTTGCAAGAGTATCGACTTGGCGTCGCTCCGGCATCGTGATTGGGTCCGTCGCCTAAGTCGCACCTCGAGCATCGAGAATAGCGCGTGTCCAAAGGCGTTTGGTTCAGGCAGAGCCGCACGCTGCCGCATCCGATATTCGGTCCGCCAAGGACTTAGCGGTGATGAGGGCTATCTTCTCGCTGGTTAAAGCCTATATGGAAGGGGCTGACGTCGCATGCGACGGATATCGGGCCGCTCAGGCTCCCTTTGTCCCTTTCTATCGTCACGAAGCCGGGATGCGCCGCTGTTGGCGCATGCCCGTCATGCATGGGACAAAGGATACCCATTATGATTACCGGAACCGTCAAGTTCTTCAATGCCGACAAGGGTTATGGTTTTATCGCGCCCGAGGGCGGCGGCGCCGATGCGTTCGTGCACATCAGTGCGGTTGAGCGCGCAGGTATGCGCACGCTCGATAAGGATCAGCGCGTCTCTTACGAGATGGAAACTGATCGCCGTGGCAAGACCTCGGCCGTCAACCTTCAGCCTGCCTGAGGATTGATAATTGGCGGGGATCCTTGGTGGATCCCCGCCTTTTTCCTAGATCCCAGGAGACGCGCATGTCGCTTTCGAACTTCTATCGCGAACAGGCTGCCCAGCAGCAGACGGCTGCCGAAGATGCCACGCTGGAGAACGTTCGCGGCCGCTGCCAGCGCGCAGCCGATGCCTGGTCCGATCTTGCGGTCCGCAGCGAACGCGCCGAAGCCGCCAAGCTGGCCCGCACGCCGGCGGTCGAGGAGACCGAGGGCACGAACGACAACCCCGATCGCGAACGCTGAGCCAGCACGCTTCGGTTACTGCTACTGCCCCACGCCACTGCCAAGTGACCCACCATCGCCTGATCGGCGATATTGCCGAGGATCCTGCGATGGCCAAGTCTCAAAAAAAGACCAACAAGGAAGTCCGCAAGCCCAAGAAGCCTGCGGCTCCGAAGAAGAACGCCTCCAATCCGACCGCGAAGGGCGTCGTCGTCAAGCCCTGAGCCTGACGCGCCACCGCCTCCGGAAGCGTGGTTCAGACCCGCATCGGCATCAGGACATACAGCGCCGGGCTCTTGTCGTTCTGACGGATCAAGGTCGGCGCGCCGGCATCGGCCAGATGCAGCTCGACCGTGTCACCCTCGATCTGGCTCAGGATGTCCTTCAGGTAATTGGCGTTGAATCCGATCTCGAAACCGGCCGCGCCATAGTCCGCGGCGATCTCTTCCGCGGCCATGCCGTTGTCCGGTGACGTCACCGACAGCGTGACCTTGTCGTTCTCCAGCGCCATCTTGACTGCGCGCGTTCGCTCGGTGGCGATCGTCGCGACGCGGTCCACGCCTTCGTAGAAACTGCGTGGATCGAGCCGGAGGAGCTTGTCGTTACCCGTGGGGATGACGCGGGTGTAATCGGGGAACGTGCCATCGATCAGCTTGCTGGTCAGCACGACCCCGCCGTCACCACCGATGGTGAAGCGGACTTTCGATGCCGACAGGTCGATCGAGACGTTCTTGTCGCCCGCTTCCTCCAACAGCTTACGCAATTCGTTCACGCATTTGCGCGGCACGATCACATCAGGCATGCCCTCTGCGCCATCGGGCCGGGGCAGCGTGAACCGCGCGAGGCGGTGGCCGTCGGTCGCCGCCGCCTTCAACTCGTCCTCGCTGACATGCAGGAAGATACCGTTGAGGTAATAGCGCGTCTCTTCGGTCGAGATCGCGAACTTGGTGCGATCGATCAGCTGCGCGAGCGTGGCCGCAGGCAGCTCGAAGCCGGTGGGCAGCTCGCCCTCGGCGATCATCGGAAAGTCGTCGCGCGGCAGCGTCGGCAGCGTGAAGCGGCTGCGCCCTGCGCGCACGACCATGCGGTTGTCTGCGGTCTCCAGCGCGACCTCGCTGCCATCGGGCAGCTTGCGGCAGATATCGAACAGCAGATGCGCCGATACAGTGATGGCGCCGGCCGTCTCCACCCGGTTGGCCTGCATCGTCTCGACCACCTGCAGATCGAGATCGGTCGCCATCACGCGCAGGGTGCCGGCGGTATCCGCTTCGATCAGCACGTTCGACAGGATCGGGATGGTGTTGCGGCGTTCGACCACGGACTGGACGTGGGACAGGCAGCGGAGCAGCGTGGCGCGTTCGACGGTGGCCTTCATGGCGAGCTAACTATCCCCTTTGGTGGCCGGGGGACTTGGCATTTCCCGCGGAAATCCGTCCGCCTTCCTTAACGCGGCGATGGGCCGCGGCAAGCGCCAATGGCGATCCGGCATGCTAAGCTGGGGATAAATCCAACAGCGTCGCCGGTTTTGCGTTATCCCAGCATCGCCATGCCGCCGTTGACGTGCAGCGTCTGCCCGGTGACGTAGCCCGCCTCGCGGCTCGCGAGATAGGCCACCGCGGCGGCGACCTCCGCGCCCTCCCCCATGCGTCCGGTCGGAATGCGGCCATTGATCGCGTCCTTCTGCGCATCGTTCAGCGCATCGGTCATCGGCGTGCGGATGAAGCCGGGGGCGACGCAGTTGACGGTGATCCCGCGCGTCGCCAGCTCCTGCGCCAGGCTCTTGGACATGGCGACGAGGCCGCCCTTAGCCGCGGCATAGTTGACCTGTCCCGGATTGCCCGTCGCGCCGACGACAGAGGTGATGGTGACGATCCGGCCGAACTTGGCCTTCATCATTGGCCGGCAGGCAGCGCGCATCAGGCGGAACGCGGCCTCAAGGTTGACGCGGATCACCGCGTCCCATTCCTCGTCCTTCATCCGCATGGCGAGGTTGTCGCGCGTGATCCCGGCATTGTTGACGAGGATGTCGATCTTGCCCAGCGAATCCACCGCCGCGGGAATCAGCTTCTCGACCGCATCGGCGCTCGACAGGTCACAGGCGATCGCGACGTGATCCACCTTCTGGACATGCTGCGGGCGATGATCGTCAAGCTCGTCGCGGAAAACCCGCAGCTTGGCCTGATTGGAGCCGGAGACCGCCAGCCGTGCGCCCTGCGCCGCCAGCGCGCGGGCGATCGCCGAACCGATACCACCCGACGCCCCGGTGACGAGCGCGGTCATTCCGGTGAGATCGAAAAGGCCATGTTCCATCGGTAGCTCCTGTCGTGGCGGGCCGTTCGCTTAGAACAATGACCCGCCGTTGCAAACCGACAGAGCTGCCGTCAGGCGGCCTTGGTCACCACGCCGCAGGCGATGCGGCCGCCGCTGTTGCCGCTGGGATCCGTCTTGTAATCGTCCGCGGTGGCATGAACGACCAGCGCGGTGCCATCGGCATCCATCAGCTGCTTGACCACGTTCGCCTTCGTGCCCTTGATCGGCGCCGAATACGTCGCGGTGCCGTCCGCCGCCACGACGACGTTGGGCAGGTCACCCAGATGCGGCCCCATCGGGTTCTGCGTACCATGCATCTTCATCGTCGGGTTGAGATGCGCGCCGGCGGTGGTGAAGCCTGGGGCATCGCACTTGCCGACCGCGTGCAGGTGAATGCCGTGCTCGCCGGCCGGCATGCCCGTCGCCATGACCTTGAGCATGACCTTGCTGCCTTGCGAGACGATTTCCGCATTGCCCTTGGCACTGCCGTCGCTGCCGATCAGCGGCGCGGTGGCGATGACCTTGGCCGCAGGCGCTGCGATGACGACGGCTGAGGTAGCGAACAGGATGGCGGGGCTTAACAGCAGAAGACGAGCGCGCATGATCGATCCTTTCTCGAGGGATTGCTGCGCGATCAACGTTCGATCGCGCGATCTGCTGCATGCCAAGTGCATTGCGGTTGCGGCAGGGCGCGCTAGATCGCGGCGATGACCCCACCAGCCATCAAGATCTGCGGCCTGACCACGCCCCGTGCGCTCGACGCCGCGATCGCGGCGCGAGCCGAACATGCCGGCTTCGTCTTCTATCCGCCCTCCCCGCGCAACCTGCCGCTGGCCGACGCGGCGGCGCTCGGCGCGCGCGCTGCCGGGCGGATCGACCGGGTCGGCCTGTTCGTCGATGCCGACGATGCGATGATCGCGGATGCCGTCGCCGCGGCGGGGCTCGACGCCATCCAACTGCACGGCAGCGAGCCGCCCGAACGCGCGGCCAGGGTCCGGGCGCAATTCGGCCTGCCGGTCTGGAAGGCGATCAGCGTCTCGGGTCCCGGCGATATCGATCGGGCGCGTCGCTATGAACAGGCGGTCGACCTGCTGCTGTTCGATGCCAAGACACCGGCCGGCACGCTGCCCGGCGGCATGGGCCTGTCGTTCGATTGGTCGCTGATCGCCGGCTGGCGCGGGGGTACGCGTTGGGGGCTGGCGGGTGGACTGACGCCGGCCAATGTCGCCGAGGCGGTGCGGCTGACCGGCGCGCCGCTGGTCGATACCTCGTCCGGCGTCGAGTCCGCGCCGGGGGTCAAGGATGTGGACATGATCGCCGCCTTTGCCTACGCCGCGCGCTCCATCTAAAGGCCGATCATGAACGTTCCAGCCCAGCCGAACAGCTTCCGCAACATGCCTGACGAACAGGGCCATTTCGGCCAGTTCGGCGGGCGCTATGTCGCCGAAACGCTGATGCCGCTGATCCTCGATCTCGAACGCGAGTACCGCGTGGCCAAGGCCGATCCGGCGTTTCAGGCTGAGTTCGACGACCTGCTGGAGCATTACGTCGGCCGCCCTAGCCCGCTCTACTACGCCCCGCGACTGACCGAGGAACTGCGCAAGACCGCGCCTGCCGGGCACGGCGCGCAGGTCTGGTTCAAGCGCGACGAGCTCAATCATACGGGCGCGCACAAGATCAACAACTGCGTCGGCCAGATCCTGCTGGCGATGCGGATGGGCAAGACGCGGATCATCGCCGAGACCGGCGCGGGCCAGCACGGCGTCGCCACCGCCACCGTCTGCGCGCGCTTCGGCCTGCCCTGCGTGATCTACATGGGCGCCAAGGATGCCGAACGGCAGCGCCCCAACGTGTTCCGCATGCGGCTGCTCGGCGCCGAGGTGATCCCGGTGGAATCGGGCGCCCGCACGCTAAAGGACGCGATGAACGAGGCGCTGCGCGACTGGGTCGCCAACGTGCACGACACGTTCTACATCATCGGCACCGCCGCCGGCCCGCATCCCTATCCCGAGCTGGTCCGCGATTTCCAGAGCGTGATCGGCAAGGAGGCGCGCGCGCAACTGCTGGCCCGCACCGGCAAGCTGCCCGACCTGCTGGTCGCGGCGATCGGCGGTGGATCGAATGCGATCGGCCTGTTCCATCCGTTCCTCGATGATCCCGACGTCAAGATGCTGGGCGTCGAGGCGGCCGGACACGGCCTCGACAAGGAACACGCCGCCAGCCTCGCCGGTGGACGCCCCGGCATCCTGCACGGCAACAAGACCTACCTGCTGCAGGACGAGGACGGCCAGATCGCCGAGGCGCACTCGATCAGCGCCGGGCTCGATTATCCGGGCATCGGCCCCGAGCATTCGTGGCTGAAGGAAAGCGGCCGGGTCGACTATACCTCGATCACCGATGTCGAGGCGCTCGACGCCTTCCGGCTGCTCTGCGCCGCCGAGGGCATCATTCCCGCCCTCGAACCAGCGCACGCCATTGCCGCGGTCGCCAAGGTCGCGCCGACGATGCGCGAGGATCAGATCATCCTCGCCAACCTGTGCGGTCGCGGGGACAAGGACATCTTCACCGTGGCCGACGCACTGGGCTTTGAACTGTGAGCCGCCTGTCTGACGCGTTCGCACGCGGTCCGGCGCTGATCACTTTCGTCACCGCCGGTGATCCGTCGCCCGCCGCCACCCCGGTGATCCTTGATGCGCTGGTTGAAGGCGGCGCGGACGTGATTGAACTGGGCATGCCGTTCACCGATCCGATGGCGGATGGCGCCGCGATCCAGGCCGCCAACCTGCGCTCGCTCGGCGTCGGTACCCGCACGGCAGACATCCTGGCGATCGCCGCAGGGTTCCGCGCGCGTCATCCCGATGTGCCGCTCGTGCTGATGGGCTATGCCAATCCGATGACCGTCCGCGGTGGCGACTGGTTCGCCGCCGAATGCGTCAAGGCTGGTATCGATGGCGTGATCTGCGTCGATATCCCGCCCGAGGAGGACGCCGAGCTAGGCGTCGCCCTGCGCGGTGCCGGCGTCGCGCCGATCCGGCTGGCGACCCCCACCACCGATGCCGCGCGCCTGCCGCGGGTGCTCGGCGGCTCCGAAGGCTTCGTCTATTACGTCTCGGTCGCGGGCATCACCGGCAAGCAGCAGGCGGTCGCAGGATCGATCGAGTCAGCCGTTGCGCGGCTGAAGGCGGCGACCGATCTGCCCATTGCGGTCGGGTTCGGCGTGCGCACGCCTGATCAGGCCGCGGCGATTGCGCGCCATGCCGATGGCGTGGTGGTCGGCTCGGCGCTGGTGGAGATCGTCGCCAAGCATGGTGCCGATGCCGCGGGGCCGGTCCGCGACGCTACCCGCGCGCTGGCGGATGCGGTGCACGGCGCGCGCGTCCACGCCTGATCGCCGCGCATCCGGGTTGCCGCGATGATGGACTTCGCCCGGTCTGACGATCCGGCAGTGCAGGCGCAGCTTGATCGACTGGCGATGCTGGCGCTGCCGCAAGGGCGCTTCACGCTCGACACGATCCGCGCGCTGCTGGCCCGGCTCGGCGATCCGCAGCGGCGCTTGCCGCCGACGTTCCACGTGGCCGGGACTAACGGTAAGGGATCGACCTGCGCCTTCCTGCGCGCGATGCTCGAAGCGCAGGGTCTGTCGGTCCACGCCGCCACCAAGCCGCATCTGGTGCGCTATAACGAGCGTGTCCGGCTTAACGGACGGCTGATCGACGACGCGCTGCTCGCCGCTCTGCTCGCCGAAGTGCTCGATGCGGCGGAAGGGCTGAGCCCGAGTTTCTTCGAGGTCACCGCCGCCGCCACCTTCCTCGCCTTCTCGCGCATTCCGGCGGACGCCTGCGTGATCGAGGTCGGGCTCGGCGGCCGGCTCGACGCCACCAACGTGCTCGAACAGCCAGCCGCCTGCGGCATCGCCTCGCTCGGCATCGATCACGAGGCTTTCCTGCTCCGTCCGGAGGACGGCACCCCGGCCGAGCCGCTGGCGCGCATCGCGTTCGAGAAGGCGAGCATCGCGCGTGCCGGTGCGCCGCTGGTGACGCAGGCCTATCCCGCTGGCGCGGCTCAAACGGTCGAGGACATCGCCAGGCAGACAGGCGCCGAACTGGTGATGCGCGATCGAGCTTGGACGGCATATGCGGACGGCGACGGTATCCACTATGCCGACCGATCGGGCGCGTTGACACTGCCGCTGCCGACGCTTGCGGGCGCGCATCAGGCGAACAATGCGGCGCTGGCGGTTGCGATGCTGCGGCATCAGGACCGGTTGCGGGTGTCGCCCGAAGCCATGGCCGCCGGGATCCGTGCCGCCCGCTGGCCTGCGCGACTGCAACGACTGGGCGACGGTCCTCTCACCGCGTTGGTGCCAGACCGCAGCGTCTGGCTCGACGGCGGCCATAATCCGGATGCCGGGGCGGCGCTGGCGGCGTTCTTCGGATCGATTGAGACCCGCATCCATCTCGTCATCGGCATGCTCGCCAGCAAGGATCCGGCCGCGATCGTCACGCCGCTGCGTGACCGGATCGCCAGCATCCAGGTCGTGCCCGTGCCCGGCAGCGAGAGCCAGCCCGCGGCCGCGTTCGGCGCTGGCGCCACTCCCATGACCGATGTTGCCGCGGCTTTACGCGCAGTGTCCGACGATGGCCTGCCGGTCCTGATCGCCGGCTCGCTCTATCTCGCCGGTGAAGTCCTGCGCCTCAACCGCGAGTTTCCGGACTGAGCCGTCGCTCGGCACGGCGCGTGCGCGCCCATTCGAGCGCGACGAACATGACCGACACCAGCGCCGTCGCCGCGGTCCAGCGGAACACCGGCGCATACCCGTACTGGTCGAACGCCTCGCCCACCGCGCCCCGGCCCAGCGTGCCGACCAGCGACAGCAACGATGACAGCAGCGCATACTGGATCGCGCCGAACCGCTTGGCGACGATCCCCGAGACATAGGCGACGAAGGCGGTCAGCGCCAAACCGGTGGCGACATTCTCATACGAGATCGCCAGCAACAGCCGGACCATCCGCAGGTCACTGCCCAGCGCCGTCGCCAGCACGTCCAGCCGCAGGACCCGCGCAAAGGCATCGATGCCGCCGCCGCCCTCGGCCAAATCGGCGTAGAGGAAATTGCCCAGCGGCGGCAGGATTGCGCCGAGCAGGATCGTCGGGAAACGACCGATGCGGGCGAAGAGGTATCCGCCCAGACTGATGCCCAGCATGGTCATGGCGATGCCGAACATCTTGGAGGCGAACGCCACCTCATCCTTCGAATACTTCAGATGATCGAGGTAGAACGGATAGGCGAAGCTCGCCCAGATATTATAGCAGATGGCATACGTCAGGATGAAGCCGATGACGCTGAGCACCCCGCCGCCCAGCCGCGCGGAAAGCTCCGCCAGCGGATCGACCAGCGCCGAATAGAGGTGATCGGCGATCGCCCGGCCGGCACCGCGGACAGGGCTGGCGCTTTGCATCACTCGCGACGGATCGCGCTTCATCCGGTTGGCCATCGTCGCGACGGCGAGCGGCACGAACACCGTCAGTAGGATGATCACCGGCCCCCAGGCCTTGGTGAAATCGCCCACCGAAGGCGGCGGCAGGCCCGGCTCGGGCGCCAGCACGGACAGCGCGAACGAAACGATCAGCCCGATCGCGATCAGCCATCCGGCGCCGACCACGCCCAGGCATACCGCGCGCACCGACGGTGTCAGCGCGCCCGGCTCGGACAGCGCGCCGGTCAGCGTCTGCGCGGTCGGCCGCGGCGTGTCGGGTGCGGCCAGCGTCGCCACGATGGTCAGTGCCATCAGCCCGGCCATCACCCCGAACACCGCGGGCCAGCTCATCTGTCCCGCCAGTAGCAGCGCCACCGCGCCGCCGACGATTGAAGCGATGCGATAGCCGAACTGGTTGACCGCGGAGAGCAGCTCGATCGGCGCATCCTCGCCCGCCACATCGATCCGCCAGCCGTCGATCGCGATGTCCTGCGTCGCCGATGCCAGCGCCCCCAGGAACGCAAACGCGACGAAGCGGCCGATCTGCACCGCGGGATCGATCGATGCGATGCCGACCAACGCCAGCACGATCGTCGCCTGACACAGTAGGATCCAGCCGCGCCGCCGCCCCAGCCGCTCCAGCCCCGCCAGCCGCACGCGGTCGACCAGCGGCGACCACAGGAACTTGAACGCATAGGCCAGCCCGATCCAGCTGAACACGCCGATCGTCGCCAGCTTGATGCCGACTTCGCCCAGCCAGGCGGTCAGCGTGCCCACCAGCAGCGCGAACGGCAGCCCCGAGGAAAAGCCCAGCGCGAGCATCACCGTCGCTTTGCGGCTGCGTAGCGCGGCGCCGAGTAGGGCAAAGCCTTTGGGACGGGCGGGCGGCGTAGCGGCGTCTGTCATCCGCACGGGGTAGCGCACATTCCCGCCAAACCGAAAGCCCGCGATGCCCTGCCGGTACGAATGCCGGCGATTGATGGGCCGCCGCTTTTGACGGTGCCCCTACACCCGGCTAAGCGACCCCATGCCCCAAGACCGTTCCCCCGATCGCCCCGAAGGCGATCGCATCGCCAAACTGCTCGCCCGTGCCGGCATCGCCAGCCGCCGGGACATCGAGCGGATGATCGAGGACGGGCGCATCCGGCTCGACGATCAGCCGGTGACCACGCCGGCCACGATCCTCACCAGCCTGCGCGGCGTCACGGTCGACGGCAAGCCGGTGAAGGCGGCCGAAGCGCCGCGGCTGTTCGGTTTCCACAAGCCTGACGGCCTGATCACCGCCGAGCGTGATCCCGCCGGCCGCCCGACAATCTACACCGCGTTGCGCAACGCGCTGCCCGCCGGGGCGCCGCGGCTGATGCCGGTGGGCAGGCTCGACTTCAACACCGAGGGGCTGCTGCTGCTGACTAACGACGGCGAGCTCAAGCGCGCGATGGAGCTGCCGTCATCGGTCATCCCGCGCACCTATCGCGCGCGTACCTTTGGCGACATCACGCAGGGCCAGCTGGAAGAGCTGATGGAAGGCATAGAGATCGAGGGCATCCGCTATGGCCCGATCAACGCCAACATGGAGCGGCGCACCGGCCGCAACCAGTGGATCGAGATGACGCTGACCGAGGGCAAGAACCGCGAGGTGCGGCGCGTGCTCGAGCATCTGGGCCTGCAGGTCAGCCGTCTGCTGCGGCTCGGTTACGGCCCGTTCTACCTCGGCGATCTGCAGCGCGGCTCCGCGGTCGAGATCGCGCAGAAGGAGGTCGAGCGGTTCCGCAAGACCTTGCGCCTGGCGCCCACCGATCGCGAGGATGGCCCCGGCCGCCGGGTGATGATCGACGGCAACCGTCCCGCCCCGTCGCGCGCGGAAGAGCCACCGCGCGCCGACCCGGCGGTCCGCGAACGACGGGGCGGCAGCGAGGCGCGTCCGCCACGCGTCGAGCGCCCGGCGAACGACGAGCGACGCGGCTTCGGACGCCGCGGATCCGATCGTGGTGAGGAACTGACGACCCGCGCGCCCCGTTCGGCCGGCCCTGGCCGTTCGAGCGCAGGCGATGCCCGTGCGACCTTGCGCGCCGCGGCGGACCGCTCCGCGCCTGCTCGTGACGAGACGCCGAAGCGCGGACCGGGTCGCGGCGGCAATGACCGCAGCGGGACCGATCGCCGTGGACCAGGTGGCCAAGGGCCCGCCGGCAAAGGTCCGGGCGGAAGGGGCCCAGGCGGCACTGGCCCCGGCCAGGGCCGACCCCCGCGCCGGGGACCGCGCCCATGAGGATCATCGCCGGCCAATGGCGCGGACGGCCGCTGCGCGCACCCGAAGGTGAAGTGACCCGCCCGACTGCCGACCGTACGCGTGAGACGCTGTTCTCGATGCTCAACAGCCGGCTCGGCAGCTTCGAGGGGCTGGCGGTGGCGGACCTGTTCGCCGGATCGGGCGCGCTGGGGCTTGAGGCCCTGTCGCGCGGCGCGGCACGATGCCTGTTCGTCGAGCAGGATGCCGCCGCCATCCGCGCGCTGCGCACCAACATCGCCGCATTGCAGGCTACCCCGATGGCGGACGTCCGCGCCGCCTCAGTCCTGTCGCTTGGCCTGCCCAAGGGCGCGCCGCCCGATCTGGTGCTGATGGACCCGCCTTATGGCAGCGGCGCGGGCGCGGTCGCGCTGGACAAGCTGGCGCGGCTCGGCTGGATCACCCCGGCAAGCTGGGTCAGCGTGGAAACCGCGCGCGACGAGGTGATCGCGGTGCGCGGCTTCACCATCGATGCCACGCGCGATGTCGGCCGCGCGCGGCTGCACCTGCTGCGCATGGAGTAACGGCTCAGGCGTCGGATCGCCGCGAGAGGCCGACGCCGGCCAGCGTGACGATCCCGGCGGCGGAAAGGAACAATCCGACCAGCGCGGTGCCGCCCATCTGGCTCAGCACTTGCGCCGCGACCGGCGCCAGTGCGCCGCCGATGATGCCGCCGGCGTTGAATGCCACCGAGATACCGCTGTAGCGGACATGCACGGGAAACAGCGTCGGCAGCCACGCCCCCAGCGGGCCATAGACGAAGCCCATCGTCAGCAGCGCCGTGGACAGGGTCAGCACGATCACCGGCAGCGATCCCGCGGCAAGGCCGGGTCCGAAGACCAGCCCCAGCGCGACCGTGACCGCGGCACCGGCCAGCAGCACCCGGCGCGAACTCCAACGGTCAGACGCGACCGCCGAGCCGACGATGCCGATCGCCAGAAAGCAGTTCGCCACCAACTGCACGCCCAGGAACGTCGCGCGCGAGTAGCCCAGCGTCGCGGTGCCATGCGCCAGCGCCCAGGCGGTGGCGAGATAGAAGATCGCAAAGCAGGCGACGACCCCGGCGCTGCCCGCCACGACCGCGGCGGCATGGTGCGACAGCAGCCGGGCGAGCGGCACCGCCGGTGGTGCGTCCTGCCGCTGCGCGGCGCGGAATGCCGCGGTCTCACCGATCCGCAGCCGCACCCACAGGCCGACCCCGACCAGCAGCGCACTCGCCAGGAACGGCACGCGCCAGCCCCAGGCGATGAAGTCGGCCTCCGACAACCCAAGCCCAAGCAGCAGGAACAAGCCGTTGGCGCACAGGAAACCGACCGGCGCGCCCAGCTGCGGCGCAGCGCCAAAGCGCGCTTCCCAGCCCGGCGGCGCATTCTCTACCGCGAGCAGCGCCGCCCCGCCCCACTCGCCACCCAGTCCAAAGCCCTGGCCAAAGCGCAGCACGCACAGGATCGCCGGCGCCGCCCAGCCGATCATCGCGTACGTCGGCAGGAACGCGATCAGCAGCGTCGATCCACCCATCAGCATCAGCGATGCAACCAGCGTCGACTTGCGCCCCAGCCGATCGCCGAAATGCCCGAACGCGATCGCGCCGACCGGGCGCGCGACAAAGGCGATGCCGAAACTCATCAGCGCGAACAGCGTCTGCGCCGCTGTCGATCCCGCGGGAAAGAACAGCGGCCCCAGCACCAGCGCCGCGGCGGTCGCATAGATGTAGAAATCGTAGAACTCGACCGCGGTGCCGACCATCGCGGCGGTCAGGATGGGGGCGTGCGCCTTTAACGGCGCGCTTGGCTGGGGTTGCGGCAAGGTCGATGACATGCGCGCGGGGTTCGGCAACGCCAGCTTACTGTCAAGCGCCGCGGCTACCCTTTAGCATATAGGCGATCAGGCGGGCTGCTTGCCGATCCCCCGACAGCGATCGGAACAGTAGATCACGTTGTCCCAGTCGCGCGCCCACTTTTTGCGCCAGGCGAACGGCCGGTGGCAGCTGGCGCATTCCTTCTCCGGCAGTGTCAGCTTGTTATGAACCATGGCGCCTTTCCGCTGCGACGTGACAGCGCAAAGCCGGACACGCGCCACGGTTCCGGCTCGATGGCGCTACGGCCTCAAACGTTTTCGGCGATCTTGAAGGGGATCGTCACCGATCCCTTCATCACCACCGGCTCGCCACCCGCGGTCTTGGGCGACCAGCGCCAGCGCCGCACGGCATCGAGCGCCGCCTTGTCCAGCCGGTCGAACCCGCTGCTTCGACTGACCGCGATCCCCGCCACCCGTCCGTCGGTGGCGACGGTCAGCGCCAGCACGACGATGCCCTGCTCGCGTTTGCGCCGCGATTCTACCGGATAACGCGGCGGCACCATCTCGATCATCTTGGAGGACAAGTCGCCCACCTTCGGACCCTCACCCGCGACCGCGGACGGCGGCGACGGCAGGCCGGGCACCGACACCTGAACCGGAGCCGGCGGTGCGGGTGTGGTCGTCGTCGCCACCTCGACCGG